>CACRXP010000002.1:3588505-3650203 GCA_902702965.1 Spirometra erinaceieuropaei
CCACCACCACCACCACCACCACCAAATTTGCGTCACGCCTAGCCGTGGTCGGCCACCTGCGAATCCATCTTACTGTGACTGGCGAACAGTGTCAGGAGGCGCAACATACACCCGTCATACACGCCTAAACGACCCACACTCCTCAAGACCAATCGGTCATCGAATGGCCCCACATAGTCATATGCGTCTTTGTAAAAATCTACGGTAAAACACCGCAGTCCAAACCCGAACACCACCTCTCGTCCTCCAGCCCACGCATCCCTAGACCACATATGATTCCGTACCACGCAACCGATCATATGTTCGAAGTATATGCCTCTCACGCAAGTGTTAAAAGTGTTCTTTGTTGGATACTGATGCCTGACCTGGTGACGAGGTTGTAGGTGACACTTGAAGACGGGTTGTCATAGTTGCGTCAGCAAATTGAACAAATCGCATCACCGGCTAGTCAACAGGCTCGGGTGATAGAGTGGTGCATGGGCGAGGAAAGAGAGAATGAGATCAACTCTGAAGAATCCATACACATAGCACTTCAGCACACTTCTCAATATCATACTCCAATTATACTGATTGATAAAGCTGGTCGTTTGGTGAATTGCCATCTAATGCGACAACTGGAACCCCATTTATGTGGGGTGACTTGTCGGAGGACCGAGAGTCCAGCTCAGTGGCCTCCTCTTAATGTGACATTTATGGTACTCCCACACACGTGCGATCCGGAACGTCCTCTGTGGAATCCTGGTACATTATGTAGGAACTGGGTCGTGTGAGGCAAGCGTAGACAGGTTGATCAGCCTCGTTCCCCACCGCGCCTTCGACCGTCCTGACTCTGTCTTGCCACGGGGCCCAGTGGGTGGGGGAGGAGAGAGCACGGTAGATGGTGCGCAAGTCCACTGCACTATAAAGTGTTCCATGCGGAAATCCCCGCCCCGCATCCCCCTCGCTGTGGAGTATACGGTGGACATATGCATACTTCCTAGAAACTAACCTTAAATTTAGGAGAGCGTCTAAAATCAATGCAAAGGAGGCATACTATGTAAGTAGTCATTCTTGAATAGGGCGATTTTTTCAGGGGGTCTGAAAGACGTGCATTAAAGAGCTTGACTACTAATGTGACCGAGAAGTATTGGGATTACACTGCATTATAATCAATATTGTAGCCTCACGCACGTGAGATCTGATTCTCACTTAAAATACAGTAGGTGGGCTAACTCATGTAATGTCAACCGAAATTCCGAAATGCGTTTTCATTTCGAAAAGATTAATGGCGGCTGTCAACCAAGCGAGCCACAATTGCGTTAGGGATGGACTTTATTTAGCCAGGCAGGATGGTGCTCTCGCATCCGCCTGGATAAACGCCCAGTTATTTCACTAATACAACCTGCCCAGCAGAAGATGGGAATTCGGCAGCGTGGAACTGCGAGGGAAGGTTCACAGACAAAGAGGGCGTCCTATTGGCTGAAGAGGGGGGTTGATGACGATCCGGAGGTGGTGAGAGGTTAGTCCTCAACCCCTATTTATGGACTCTCAAAAGTCAAAGAAGTCGAAACGCTTGAAGCCAGCATTGTGATTGGTTAAGTGGGATTTTGGGAAGAAATCAAACAAATCTATACTACCGATATTTGTATTAAGTAGTGCTTATTGTGTGTTATTATATTTCGTACTTTCATAAGAAAAACCAAGCACCGGAAACAAGACATCACATTTTAATTCACTAATTTGCCTACTTACGATTGGCTGCTATAAAGAGAGACTATGACCATATAAGTATCCGCCCTATAAATAGGATAGAAGGATCGCGTGACACCCCCGTAGGGACTATGGACACAAGGGGTATGCCTCACAACAAGGAGCATTTTACTGCTCTCTGTAGTAGCAGGGAATTCAGACCCAAGGTGCTTGACAAATAGACCTACCAGGAGAATCCACACTACGTTCAAATTTCTTCTTAAAGGACGGACCCCACGTAAGCCGGTGTGGTCGCCTCCACGTAAGAAAACATGAGTCAGCTTGTCATTCAGGGAATTTGAATGAATGATCCTCTAAGAATGATTAATTTCCACGGCCTCACACGCGGATGGCAAAATAAAGGAGAGAAGCATAACAATGTTGTCACTGCTTCACCAGAGACTAGTATTATTAGGACGCAACCGGAGCAGCAACAGAAACACTGGTAATTCGCACAACGGGCGAGCGCGTGTCCAAAATGAGGTGAGACGTGGATCACAGGAGTTACAACACCTGCTCCCATCTCAGGTAGAGAGGTAAAAAAAGCTTCCGCCTCTACTATTAAACGGCTTAGTTATATCTTAGGATAATCAATAGGACCTTCAGGAGGCCTCTTGAATAGTCCAGAAGTGGTTGGCGCAGACCACATATAAAAAACCACCCTGGGGCACAGGGTACTCCCGCCCTACCTGGTGGATTTTCTCAACAGTGCTCAGAGCCATCCAGTCAAGGTATTGTGGCTTATGAGGATAGGGGGCAAGGATATGGTATGTAACCCCCCGGAAAAACCGTAGTTAACCGTAGCTTTAACGCCAACCATGAGCATGTCTGTAATAGGTAAGCCTAACCCTTAGTCCGTATGCATTAAGGGAAAACTCGAATGTAAGCGCAACCTCAGCACTAGCTCTTAAATCCCTAACCCAAAACCTAAAACCGTAACCTAAACTCCTAACCCTCATTCTAAACCCCAACCATAGCCTCAACCGCAAATGTAGACTATAAACTAAGCCTGACAACCTCAGCTCTAGGAATAATCCAAATCTTGATATTAAACCTGACTCCAACCGCATCCTTGACTCTAATCTTCAGCCCATTTCAGGCAATTTCGACGTCACTAAAGCTAGTGAAGATCAAAATCCGTCTACCGTATGACTTGCTCGCCGATCTTTTGTCAGTCAAACCGTTATGAGCCAGAGAGTAGCGTTACCGGCAAAGAGAGGGCAGACTGGAATGGTAATTTCTGTCTTATTAGCCGTCGTCGGCCAGCCATACCCAAGCTCGAAGTGTTGAAAACCTGGGGTTCGATCCCGCGACCTGTTGGTTAGAAGTCCAACATACTAACCACTGAGCCACGGGCCCGTTGCCCTGTCGGTTTTCGATCGGGAATACACAATGGTGGGGGGCGCTCACCGATCGCGCTACGAGACTCACTCGTCCCGTTGTGCCTTCGGACCGCAGAACCTAGATAAGATAATAAGGTAAATTTGTAAAAAACCACCCAAGGGGTTACATACGCTACCCTTACCAGGTACGACACCGATAACTGTAGTACTACTACCAGTGACTTGTGTCATCCCCTCCTTTTTCTGACCAGACTTGGAAGGCCACCAACTGACGGGATAACCTGGATCTCACAGTCAGCCCGGTATACGTGTTTATGTGGGGTTACGGACTAGTGGTCTGAGCGTCAGACTACAGTGGCCACTTCATAAAGTGGCCTCAATGGCACTCGCACCCCATTGGATCCGAGCCGGGCATTGCGGTACGCCCAGGGGCGGTCCCGACGGCGCCAGTCGTCGCCCTTATCTTTCGTTGAAGTCCAAATCCTGATCGGGGTTTTGTTGCTGCAGGCCTAGTTGCAGGCTCTCGCCGCGTCAACTGGGCTTTCCGCAGTGGTATAGAGAAGGAACCCACTTAACTGTCAGTAGACTGTGGATCATGCGATACGTTATTTATTGTAAAGCGAGTTTTATGGGTGGGGCAGAACGCTAGACAGTAAGCTGATAAAAGGAAAGAAAACACAGAAATTGCCTGGATTTATGTCGAAAGTCTTATCCTACGCTATTGTGCGACAACGGAAATGAGAGTGGTAATTAGACAAAAAACAAAAAGTAAATTTCACAAAATAACGGATGTTGAGTTAAGGTGTGAGGTCGTGGGAAGTAATCGTTCCTGGCAGTGTAATTTCTGCATCAGCCTGCAAATGTGTGTCAAGATAAAACCCCATATGACATGGCCCACACTCTACTGGGAGTTAAGTGGGGTCCTTCTCTATACCGTTGTCGGGCTTTCTAAGCAGTCCACCCCCTTTCATTTCTTGGTGTATAAAATCCTGGTTAGTGTGTGTGTGTGTGTGTGCCCTCCAAACGGGCCACGTGTTAGATGCGCTGGACCAACACGGGGGCCACATCGAACTCTGGCAAGCGTTATCTGTGCGCAATAACAAATGCCAACATTTGCGGGGTGCGCTGGCAGACCCTGTTGTCGGCAATCGTCGCACAACTGGACCACTGCCATCACCCCATTGCTTTGTGCTCCAAATCCTGGTCATTTGTGTGTGGACCAGGGGGTGCGGAGTGGAGCGCCAAGGCGAGGATCCGTCCGAGCCATCCACTGGCGGCCTCCCTCGTCTCCGGTCTTCTTGACTTGGTCTTGACACCGGACTCAGGCGGGGGAGGAGGAGAGAGTGTAGGTAGATGCAGCGCAAGTCTACTGGCACTATAAACCCCTGCGTAAGTCACCGTCTCTGCTCCCACAATGCAGTCTGTGGGGCACACGGTGGACATCATCGAAACCGATGGTCGAACTGTCGTGTGTGTGTGTGTGAACCAGGGGATCTTGTGGCATGCCTAGGTGCGAGTTCGTTCGCCATGCCATTCACCTGCTCCCTCTCTCACCTCCAGTCTTCTCGGGGCCCAGGTGTGGGAGGAGAGAGAGTGCGGTAGGTGCTACGCAAGTCCACTCTCACTATAAACTAATTCACGTGCAGTAAGTTGCGACTCGTCATGGCGATTTGCGGGGACGAGATGCAGATGAGGTTCTTCTCCTTCTCTAGGTCCTCCTCTTCGCCACCACCTTCTGTGTATCAATGAAGATGCAACCCCGCCCAGTTAGGGCATCGCAGCCTTTTTAGAGGTGGGTAAAAGTACGAGGGAACTGAGGGCCACGACTCATTACTAATTCTTTTTACGTGCTTCTCTAGCTCCCAATTAATGCTTCCTTTTTTTCCCAGCCTTCGCCATCATTTCTCGGGGTAAAAAAAGCTGGGAGGTTTTTGAATAATTTGGCCGTGTCCTGTTTATAGCAGGTTACAAGACATCATTAATGGAATTTGCACAAGTCTGAGTTCAGGGCTAACACAGTTGTTTATACACGTGAGAAAATTGGTTTCCGGAAAGAGGAGGGAAGAGGGGGATTGAACAAATGGACCAAAAACATTGCTTGATTGGCAATAGAGATCCACCCCCCGATCTCAGCAGCAGCAGCAGCAGCAGCAGCAGCAGCAGCAGCAGCAGCAGCAGCAGCAGCAGCAGCAGCAGCAGCAGCAGCAGCAGCAGCAGCAGCAGCAGCAGCAGCAGCAGCAGCAGCAGCAGCAGCAGCAGCAGCAGCAGCAGCAGCAGCAGCAGCAGCAGCAACAGCAGCAGCAGCAGCAGCAGCAGGAGACAAAGGATTGAGACCGCGGAGCACAGGAGATGCAGAATTCATAGGAGGCTGTTGTCTCGCGGCGACAGATCTGCCAAACTCTGGGGTTCAGCAACCGCGTTGGATCGATTTGCAGCCCTTCCGAGGTGACAAAAGGATGTTTTTCCTCGACCGATGATAGCAGTCAAATGAACTCCAAATTGCGAAATGAAAAAGCGGTTGCTTCGTAGTCTCCGAATTATATCTGCTGATTCAGACACCACCGTCAATTCACTAACACAGTTCTTCAGGAAACCGAAAGAATTGGCAGCCTTGACCAAAGAGGCCATGGAATCCCCTGACTCCGTGGCTTGATTTACTTTTTCCTCAAGACCTGCAACCACGGTCATCGAATGACGCTTGGAGAGTAGGTATAATTAAATCATGGATTGTTTCGAGCTTGCCCTAACCCTCCAACTTCTGAGGGTCTGTCCAAAAATATACTTCTCTTTTGACCGACAAAACCTCCCAGCAGGCGAGAGGCACGTTAGTGAGTTTACTGATTCCTACAGAAGGTGGGCTAACTCATGAAATGTCAACCGAAATTCCCAAATGCATTTCCGTTTCGAAAAGATAAATTAAGTAGGGTTGTAAAACTAATCAGTTACCTCAGGATGCCGGCTTTCGAATGAAATTCCTTCCGACTGCATAAAAAAACTATGCTCTGTAAAAATGACTACTTAAGTGGCATGCATTTTTTTCTTCGAGTTTTGATGCCCCTAAAAGTCAAATTATATTTCATGGAAAACATGCATAAAAATATTCATTCTTTCACTCATTCGGTAGAAAATTAGGCCTTCTTCCAATTTTGTACTCGAAAGAAGGGTAACATTTGGTTTTAAAAAGTTTCTAATTTTGAGATTTTTTAGTACTGTGAAATGGCCGTTCATAAAACGTCATGTCTCTGCATTTACCACTGTGGCTTTTAAAGCCAACAATAGGGACCCAATCCAATGCTGAATTTTATGAACCCCATATGGTCTCCTCTTAATACCGTAGAGAAATGTGGGGTTTTCCGTACGCGGAAAATACATGACTTGTAGTTTGGAAACCCTGAATGGAAGTGTAACGGCAGAGCGGGTTCAAAATTATTCGGGAATTGGAAAAGTTTTTGAAAACCGAATAATACCTTTCCTTCGATAAAAAGATTGGAAGAAGACGTAATTTTCTACTGAATGAGCGGAAGAATGAATATTTTTTATTCATGTTTTCCATGAAATGTAATTGGAATTTTAAGGGCATCGAAAATTAAAGAGATAAATGCATGCTACTTGAGTAGGCATTTTTTACGAAGCATATTTTTATATGAAGCCGGAAGGAAGTTCTTTCAAAAGCAGGCATCCGGAGGTAACTGAATTATCATTGAATTATACTACCGGCTGATTAGTTTTACAACCCTAATTAATTTATCTTTTCGAAACGAAAACGCATTTCGGAATTTCAGTTAGCATTTCGTGAGCTAGCCCACCTACTGTAGATTTGAATCTACAGGAACTGGGATCGCTCATCTTCTGAAGTCACAGACTGGCATCCCGGGATCCTCCTGTGAATGAAATCCTCAAAAGATACATCTGAAGAATATCTCAACATACGGCTCAGATCAGAGTGAGAGGATAACATTCAAGTGGTCATCATTTAGGTCCTTGTCTGTCTTAGGCGTTGTTGTCGCCTAATACCGAAAGTGTCTACGAAAGCGACACATAGGACGCGTGCAGTGAGCTTCGACAGCAACACCCCAACCAAGCAAAAGCGAACTTACCTAGCGGTCTTCTATCCGTATGTTGAGACGCATTGCAGTGAACCGGATTACAAGGTTTCTGAGTTACAGCGCCATTGACAGCCGAACATAGCGTGCTAGGGATGCATACGCAGACGGGATGAGGGACCACACCGCCGCGGTCCTAAATTCTATTGGGCTCTCCCATACCCTCAGGAACGTCTCGGTTGCCTTCTTCACCACCTAGAGTTGGAGTCGCCCACCGAGGCTGACCGACCCATTGCTATGGCAGGAAGCGTCTTAAGTCGTTTATCGGGTCTGGTACAGTCACGGGAAAGCAACAATGCCGGAGAGACTGGGTACTCTTGCACATCCATCAGTCGGCGCATGCAATGATGAGACAAGAGACCAAATTTTGGCGACCACTCCAGCTGCCTTTTTGAACCACTCCGACTTGAGATTGCAAGCAAACGATGAAACTGAAAAACCTCATGTCATGGCAAGAAACCTCTAGAATATTCTACCAGGTCCAGTGTGGTTACGGTTATACCGACTACATCAGGTGACCTGACTCAGGAAGTATGTATAAGTTCGTCAAGAACATCTTCTAACTTGAGCACTCACCCAAAGGCATAGAGGTAAGACATTCAGTTAAAAATGAACAATCTTCAGTTAAGTGAGACATAAAAAGTGTGATGGAATGAAATCAAACATATTCCCGATCGAAGACCGACAGGGCAACGGGCTCGTGGCCCAGTGGTTAGAGGCGTGGACTCCTAACTAACAGGTCGCGAGTTCGAGCCTCGGGTGTTCCACACTTCGGGGTTGGGTATGACTGGCTGACGACGACTAATAAGCCAAAAATGATCATTCTGGTCTCCCTTGTCTTCGTCGGCAATAACAGACTGCCTATAAAAGTATTGTTAGTTATGCTACTGGATTTGTGGACGCCTGTGATTGGCTGTGTACGGTGCCGAATACGCTCATGTCGCATTCGCCCGATGACGGCGATCACGTGCTCCCTTGTCTGCAGCGCGCGTCACGAGTGTACGGCGTATATCCACTTGGGATGTCTGCACTAGAATAATATGTAATAACATGAGGTTCAGTGATGTGCCGTGAGCGTTTAGGGGTTGGGACATCGCGTTGTGGCCGAGATAACACAGTTTGGAATCCTGCTCACAGCACACGATTTGGTCTGTGGGGATTTCAGTGGAAACATGCGGGACAGAAGTTGAAATTGACGGGGAACCTTTGTTTCCTGGGCGATGTCACTAACTGAAGCGTGTGGGGACGACTTATCGGATGGATAACCGCAGCCTGGGAGATTTTGTCCTAGCTGACGGAGGTCGTAGCTCTGTTCATTACCATCCATTCCCGCCCGATGACGGCGTCGTTTGCTGGCGGGGCTAGTAGCCAGATAACATGGATTACTACAACGGCGGTCTGCGATGGATACACTCCTGCCCAAACGAGACACATCGGCCAAATTATCGCTCGTTAAAAAGTTGCTTAATATGCTATTTCCAAGACGAATTTCAACGTCCCTCCTATTTACTCAAAGCAAAGTCAAGAAGAAAATTAAATAGACATTTCATCCGATACGGCCAAAACTGACAACACACAGTAGTTGGCCTACCTCACGACATGTCAACCGAAATTTTGAAATGCGCTTTTGATAAGAAAAAGGAGTACTTAGATGATGCTGTGACGTTGGTTATCGTGCAGAATCATCCTGGTATAGCTCAGTCACGCCAGAATACCGGCCTTTGAGCGTGCGCCCTTTGACTGACTTCAGAAAGCACACTCGGTACAGAACGACCACTTATGTGGCACGGGTTTTTCGCATAGATTCTCAATGTCTTTATAAATTCAAACATGTCTTATAGAAAAGGGGCACAAAACATTCTTTCTTGTACTGATTTAATGGCAGATTACGTATTCCTAGAAAGCTGCACTTGAAGAAAGTGTATCATTGGGTTTAGAAGATTTGTAATTATCAGATGTTTTCAAGACTCATAAATCATCGTATCTGCCCATTGATTAATCCTTCCAATCAAGTATATAACATCAATTGCAAAATTACATGAGCCGTGCATGATATCTTATTAGTAGCGTGAAGAAATGCATGATGTTCCTCAGAGGGACGGTATACAGCATATAATTTGGAAACCTCAGACGAAATTGCGGATGTAGATCAAATTAAAAGTATTCGGAGACAGCGTAAGTCTTATGAAATCTTAGGATCTCCGTTCTTAAAGTACGAATTTGGAAAAAGACGTAACTTGCTACCAAATGGGTAGAAAGAAGAGTATTTTTGTGCGTGTTTTCTGTAAAATATATTTGAAATTGGTGAGAGCATCGAAAACCAAGTGGGAAAAGTTAAGCTACTAAATTATTCATTTTTAATGTGCGTGGTAATTGCAGGCGGCCTCGCAGAAGCACATTAAGTAGCTTGAATCCTGTCACAACTGAAATATCTTGGGACTATGTCGCACGATAAACAAAATTTTAAGTCCTCCATAGTAATCCCGTCTAAGTGAAAACACATTTCAGAAGTTAGGTAGCATTTCATGAGACAAACCAGTTACTGTATATGTTGAAAGCGAAAAGACACCCTTTTCTCTTTCGTTTGCAACTTTTTTGGCACTTTCGTCTACTTCTCGGTCAAATTCACTGTGGATGGGCCGTAGAGATATAGAATCTTTTGCACATGGATAATTTGGCATTTGTATCTCATCAAAATTACATTTAATTGAAGTTAACTAACGTAAAAAGCTATCCAACTACCGAAAAAGTGAAGAGGCTATTTGGCGGATGTCTTATTGAAATTATATAGGCCTGGAAACTAAAGAGCTGGTAAAAAATGATTATTTGTCGATGTCATTGCCGTGTTTCAGGACATAAGACTGAATAGACTGAGAAATCGAAGATTTAGAGGAAAAGAAGAAAGAGCAGAAAGAGCTTCCCCCTTTTGAAAACAACGTCCTGACTAATGTCTTGTCTTACCTAATTTATGTGCAGCGTACAAGTGAGTTCCAAATCAGCCAGGGTTGTTTTGGTAAGCCCCCTAAATTTAGATTAATGTCCCCTAATAGAAAATCATGCAAATAGGAAAATATTTTCTAGGCTATTGGATAGCACAAGAAACTGCCTAAGGAGAAAGCAGGACTGAGTTTTGTTCAGAGACACTCTTCCCTTTGCTAATAAACTTGCCCTCCATAATATTCGATACGATAAAACGGAAATTTGTGTAATGAGTTAATAAAATCAGTGAGGTGCACAACGTCTGAGTTTGGCCGAAAGAACCCTCGAGATTTCATTCATCACATTTCATCAGTTTGGTTGTCGGCCCTACGCCAAAGAAACAGGAACACTACTCTGGACACGAACGGCTGAACGCGCGTCAGCGGCGAGGAGGAATGAGGTCAACCGTTAAGCGGCGGCCCACTCCGCGAAACCCCGCAACATCATTGAGTCTGGAGGAGAACGAAATCCCCAAAAAGGCCGAGAGCTGTTCGGGATCTCCGGCATGAAGTTCCCTAGCAAACGCCTCCATCCCATTTCTAAGCCATGACTTTACTAGGGCAGAATAATTGGCCACGTAGGGAGTATGCGAATGGACGCTAATTCTGGTAGCGGTACTGATGAGCCATATGGTCGTGTTGTTATCCCGTCGCTCACTGAACCCCTGACAGGATCGGGGTTATTGTTGATTCGGACGAAGGGCGAGCAGGCCATCACCTGACCTATTCTGAATACGGGTGCAGTTAATTCTAGCAGGAGTATGATGCCGTCCCCACTGCATGCCTTAAAAACTTCGTTGCCCCTGTTTTTGTCTGTTGCTGTCCCGGATAGTGAACTTAAAAGTAAATATTAAACTTCATTATGGGAAATTTCGGACTGGTAGATAGTGATCCCCTTGTTACGACGTATGTGGAAGCATGTGGATAAGTTCGGCGAATATTCCCATGTTACACTTGGCACAGGGTTTGGCAGCTAAAGTGCGGCATATCTGTCCCCCTGAAATCGTCGAGGCAAAACCTCAGTTGCGGAACATTCCTTGCGAAAACGGATATCCAAAAGAGATTTATCCTTTGGAATATTAGGGAGCGCACTGCAAAGCCTACCACGGTAACTGAAGAAAAGAAAGACTTCTTTATAAGACTACCTTTTCCAGGAGACGCGGCAAGCGAACTAGTAAGACGACGTCTAAGGACAGCGGTCACTAGGTGTATGTTTCACAAACTCTTCCCTCCTACGCTCGGGAGGTAATGACGGACCAGTGTTGCAGGTCACATCGACGGGTATTTACTCACTCGTTTGTTCCTGCGGAACGCGGTACACAGGCCATATAGCAAAACGTCTGGAAAAGAGATTACATGAACACTTACCGGCCTGGCTAGGTAGAGGTAAAAACAGATCGATTTCGAGGTCTATTCTCGCACATCTAGTCGATACGAATCACCGAGTCGATGCCAAGGAGACCTTTCAGGTTGCCTATCAGACACCTGCCAGCTTCTCCAGAGGCCTATGGCAACGAGTGCTATATGCAGCCGAGGCAATGGCTATACGGTCCGCGAATCCAGCACTATGTTGTCAGAAGACGTCGACACAGGCGCTCTGCCTCCCGTGGCCAACGCCAACCCCAGATGGTTATCGTGCGTTGCCCCAACCCTCTGACGACAGTGGTGTGTACTCAACTTACTCCACTTATAAACATCGCTCCCAACATAAAGTAGGTGGGCTAACTCATGCAAGAAATATAAACTGCAAAGCATGACTACTTGGGTAGCATGCAATTTCCTCACTGATTTTCGATGTCCTTAAAATTTCAATTATATTTCATGGAAACATGCATAAAACTATTCATTCTTCTACTTATTCGGTAAAAAATCACGTCTCCTTTCAATTTTATACAGGAAAGAAGGGTAAAATTCGGTTTCAAAAAGTTTTTTTATTGTGAGATCTTTTAATACCGTGAAATGGCCGTTCATAAAACGTCATGTACCTGCATTTACCAATGCGGTTTGCAAAGTTAATATCATTGATCAAATCAACTGCTTAACTTTATGAACCCCATATGGTCCACTCTTAAAACCGTATAGAAATGCATGGTTTTCTGTACACGGAACATATACGGCTTGTAATTTTGAAACCCCGAATGCAAGTATAACAGCAGGTCGGGTTTTAAATTATTCGGGAATTAGAAACGTTTTATAAAGTCAAATTATACTAATCTTTTGAGCATACAATGGAAAGAAAAGGTGATTTTCTACCGAATAAGTAACAGAATGAATATTTTTATATGTGTTTTTCATGAAATATAATTGAATTTTAAAGGGTATCGAAAATCAATGAGAGAATTAAATGCTCTTCAAGTAGTCATTTTTTGCAACGTATAGTTCTTGCATGCAGTCGGAAATAAGTTCATTCAAAATCAGACACTCTGAGGTAACTGAATTAGAATAGCATTACGATGCAACATAATCAGTTTTACAACCCTACTTAATTAATCTTTTCAAAATGAGGACGAATTTCGAAATTTCGATTGACATTTCATGAGTTAGTCTACCTACTGTATGTCATTCCCTCCCCCCTGCTCCGATGATCTTAACACGCCGACCTCGTCATGGGGCTGGCGTTGGAACGTTGAGTGTTAATAACCCCTGAGACACTTATAAACCCTCTGAACGTCTCCCATTTTCAGTCTCTACGTAACTGTATTGGCGTGATGATGAGTTACCAAAAACATGTGTTTGCCACCATAACCATGATACTTTATTTGTGTGCTGATCTGACCTATGATGGCTGAATCGCTCGGAAAACGATGAGTGAGGTGCGTCGACTTCTCAACTGTGTTTTACTTTTAAACCAATGATTTCCAGGACGCAGTTTAAAGGTCTGACCATCCTGGTCTTGATTAAACCGGTATGGGGAGAGTGCAGCAGTCTGTTCCCGCGATTGCACACTCGTGCCGCCTTCAGTCCGCCTTAGGCTCCCCTCGTCAATCGATTGCTAGAACCACGTACAGTAGGTGGGCCAACTCATGAAATTTCAACCAAAATTCCAAAATACGTTTTCGTTTCAAAAAGATTAATTAAGTAGGATTGTAAAAGTGATCATCCAGCAGCATAATTCTATAATAATCATATTGCCTCAGGATGCCAGCTGCCGAACGAACTTCCTTCTCGCCGCATGCAAGAACTGCACTCTGTAAAAAATGACTACTTAGGTGGCATGCATTTTTATCGTTGATTTTTGATGCCCTTGGAAATTTAATCAAGTTTCATGGAAAACATGCATAAAAATATTTACTGTTTTGCTCATTCGGTATAAAATCAAGTCTTCTTCCACTATTACGCTCGAAGGAGGGGTAATAATTGATTTTCAAAAACTTTTCCAATTCCCGGATAATTTTGAGCCTAGTCTACCGTTATACTTGCATCCAGGGTTTCAAAACTACACGCCGTTTGTTTTTCCTGTGTGGAAAACCACATATTTCTCTAAGGTATTAAGTGGAGACCATAAAGGGTTCATAACATTTAGCAATGGGTTTGATCCATATTGTTAACTTTACAAGCCACATTGGTAAATGCAGAGACATGGCGTTTTATGAAGGACCATTTCACGGTAATAAAAATCTCACAATTAAAAACTTTTTTAAAACCGAATTATACCCTTCTTTCGAGTATAAAATTGAAGGAAGAAGTAATTTCCTACTGAATGAACAAAGGAATGAATATTTTAATGTATGATTTCTAAGAAATATAATTGAATGTTTAAGGGCATCGAAAATCAACGAGAAGAATGCGTGCCTCTTAAGTAGTCATTGTTTACGGAGTGCAGTTCTTGTATGCGGCGAGACGAAAGTTCGTTCGAAGGCTGGCACCCTGAGATAACAGAATTATTATAGAATTGTGCTGCAGATTGATTAGTTTTACAATCCTACGTAATTAATCTTTTCGAAACGAAAACTTATTTCGGAATTTCGGTTGACATTTAATGAGTTAACCCACCTACAGTATGGTTTGGAATTAACGTGACCAGAGCTCGAGGTCGATCGACGCTGTGTTGTTTGCTGATCGACTGGAAGCGGACAAGGGCCTGAAGCAGGCACAGGCTTGGCTCAGGACCTGGCAACAGCTGTCACTCGGTGGATGGGAACGTTTGCTGCAACTGCCTGCTAAACGGCATGTAGGCCCTCTAACCTCAGTAAAGCCGTTCCAACCAGGCCTGTCTTCCCTGACCTGTGATTGGGGAAACCTCGAATGGCCGACCCATCGACCTTCGACAGCCGTTTAAAGTCCGTCGGCGTCTCCAGCAAATCTGATTCTTGAGTCCCTTCCCCCCACTCTATCGACGAAGACTCAACCACGGCGCCAACAGAGTAAAATACTCGCGCTCAGAGTCCCAGTCTAAAAATTTCATAAATTGGAAGTTTAGAATGAGGTCACTTTTGCGACGCCTGTAAACGGGCGAAAACTGATACTTGTTGTGCGTACACAAGAAACATCATTTTCATGAGCTTGGACTCTGAATTTTCTTTAGGACTTGCGTGCACCTCTTGAGCTATAGCATTTAAATTAAAATGGGGTACTCCGAATGTGACCACAGGAAGGCTCAGAAAATTTGGATTTCAAATAGATTTTAATTATGAGATTTTTTATGGCTGTGAAATGTCCGTTCAACTAGCATTGTATCTGCCCGTTTGTTAATGTGTCTAGCAAACTGTACAAAATTGCCCACATCCATTGCGAAATTTCACGAGCCCTTGATGATATTTTCTTAATTACGGAGGAGCGTATGATTTTTTCATGGAAAATATATAAATCGTAGACTGTTAATCCTAAGTCCAAACGAAACGGCGTATTAGGGACGAAATCGTTTGGAAACTAGAAAACCGTTTTTAAATCAAATGACGCCCCTTTTAGAGTATGTGCTTTGAAAAAACGTAATTCCATACTAAATGAGTAAAAAATAGTTTTGAGGATGTTTTCTACCAAATATATTTCAATTTTTAAGGACGTCGGAATTTAATGGAGAAAATGCACGATAACTACGAGGTCTTCTTTACCGAGAGTAGATTTTACTGGCGGCCGAGAGGAGGCATATTCAAAAGCCGGCATTCTGGTGTGAATGAAATATTTTTTAGGATTATTCTGTACGATAATAAATATTACGGTCCCACTTAAATAATACTTTCTAATAAAAAACGTGGTTAGAGAGACTGGCCACTGACTGTTCAGGAATGCTGCAGTCCCTTTTGGAATTTACTGTCTTCAAGAGTTATCTCGAGAAAATATCGCTGCCGAGTTTTTTCGCCTTCGTACGGCGGAATCCAGGTTTGCCTTCTCGCATCTCGAAGGGTCGAATTCCATACGCCAGTATTTGCTTCAGCTGCAGGGTCTATCCATATCACCTTCTTGGGTAATAATGTCATTTTCGTTCATGGTGGTTCATCATAGTTTACTGTCCAAAACATGACTAAGTCATTTACGTATAGCACGAAGAGGAACGACCCGAGAAGGCATCCTGGGCAA
Source organism: Spirometra erinaceieuropaei (assembly GCA_902702965.1). NCBI lineage: Eukaryota > Metazoa > Platyhelminthes > Cestoda > Diphyllobothriidea > Diphyllobothriidae > Spirometra > Spirometra erinaceieuropaei. Next base: position 3,604,175 of record CACRXP010000002.1, read on the forward strand.
TGTCCCTTTTAAAAGAAACTCACGACGATGCGACTCTCCTGCCGTAAGTCTTTGTTACCTCCCATGAACAAAACTTTCGGTCGGACATGAGAATATACAATCCGCCGTGATACAGGAAATGCTTATTCCCCTGTCTCAAATTTAACCCTGATCCTAACCCCCCCCCCTCGCCGTGGAATTTGAGATGAGGCCATCTGTAATACGGGGGTCCATGTTCACGTGCCAACCGAACTTTCTACACAGTACGGCAAGTTGCCCTGGAAGCTTGTGGTGAGAAACGCAGTCGCTGGTCCAGCTGAAGTCAAAACAGACGACATCGACAGCCTATTCAGTCGCTCACTCTTCAGTTGCGGTGGCATTCTTAAGCAGAAACGGTTTTGACGGAGACAGTGCTGCAGACTTTTCCCTTTCCCCAATTTTTAACCCAACCCTAACCTTAACCCCAAGTTTAGTCGTTTTCATAAGCTTAATTAGAAACTTTAGATCTATATAAAAGATCTACCTAAATCAAATAAGTAGACGTGTTTCAGTAATAAAACATGAAATCGCATATCCAATAGATGACTTTCGACCTTCTAGCTTCACCGATCTAGTCTCCTTTTCCCACGTAGTAGTATTCCTACCCATTCCAATGAAAATTATTACGGGCTCTTATTAATGCTTCCCTAGAGCGTATGTGTGTAACTCTTGCTCGATCTTCTTTCTACCTACTTCATAGAAAACGGCTGAATGTTAGAATCAGGGGTTTTGGTTTGCTCTGGTTAGCCAATCTCCTTGAACGTCCTGTGGGACTTGAAGACTTCTATGAATGACTAGATTTTCATAAGTTTGACATTCGCTGATGCGTCCTGGTTGAAGGATGCAACATGAAATTTCTACTTTGTCCGAAACTCTGTAACGATCTTTTCGGCGTGCCGACAGCCACCTGTGCCTCCCTCACTAGTTGACCGATTGTGCCGCGTGTGACTCAGCCCTCTGTTTGGCGACGCCGTAATGCCAGTCGATATTTTGGTTTTCAATGATTGACTGCATGTGAACATGTCTCAGGCGCACTTTCGTACCTTACGGGGACAAAGGATACAACATCAGGGGCTGACATTCGGCTTGGCTCAAATATTGCTCTGCTGCTTTCTGATCTGCTTGTACTCTCCTGCCCACAGTAAAGATTGGCCTATTAATTCTCTCTCGCCAAACCTTCTTAAGGAAAATACTCGTTGTAGACTCATCGTATCTCGACAGAAACAAGAAAGACTAGAATGGCCATTCCTTGTTATTTCCTACCCTCGGCCAGCCACACTAAAATTCTAGACATTTGAAATCCAGATTTGCCATGCCTGCTTTCCTTGCCTTTGTCGTAATAACTCACAAACGACTAGTCACTTAGGTTATATTTATACTCATCAATTGTAGCCCTCCTTTTGGATGTGCAAATGTCGAGCTTGATACAAACCAAACTATTGGCCAGTCTGTCGCCATTGTACAAGCTCACAAGCTGATGACATGGCCGGCGACTTAGGGTCGTTAGAACTCGGCGCGCATCTAGGCGCGTATGATCGTATTCTGACTGACCAGTGTTAATGCAGGTGGATTAGGAGAAGAATCCATAACCGAAATTGGCACCGCCCATCTCTCGGAGGGGTCTGGGGACGGGGTGTTTGTGCAGTGGGCTCATTCGGTGAGATCAGTATCTGACTGCGTAGGAAGATTAATCATGAAAACCGGTAACCGAATACTTGTAGCTTGATTTCATCTTAAATACGAGTGGTCAGCGGTTGTAGGACTGCGAATACAATGGAGAACGAAAGGACCATTTCCGGCTTATCGGCCGTCGTCAGCCAGCCACACCCAGCCCAAGGTTTTGCAACTTCTGAGACTCTATCCCACAACCTATTGGCTAAAAGTTCAGCGTCTCAACCAATGGGCCATGGACGTGTTGTTCTATCGGTTGTGCTCGGCTTTATGCAATGGTAGAGGGGCGCTCACTGATCACGTTACAGGACACATTCATCTCGCGTTATGTCTTGGGGCTCATTCTCCAGCCCTGCCAACAGCCGCACAGAGGCTGGTAATATAGCGCCCTTCTACCATTGTATACACCCGATCGCAACCAACGGGTTAATGAGGCCGTTGCTCATTGGTTAATGCGTTGGGCTTCTAACCAATAGGTCACGGGGTCGAGCCTCAGTGGTTGTAAAGCTTGGGCTTGTTTGCGGCTGACTGATGACGTTGAGATGGCCATTCCAGTCACCCATGTCCTTGTCGTTAATGTTATTGTTGGGAGTGCCTACACTGCCAAAAACAAGAGCCAGCCAATCACTGGAGGCCACGTGCGTTTTCTCTACTGCGCTGTCATCTTAATCGTAGCGCCTCTCCATTGGCTTTTCCCCTCGGGCCTGATCGATCTGCATATTCGAATTATCGACCGGTTCGTCTGGAATGTTCTTCCCGAAGGGCATTGGGCCGAATGCCGGCGAAGCACAGTAGGGCGTTATAAATGTGCGTTACTTCCAGTTAATTTTGACTTGCAATTTCCTGATACACATTTTCGTGGCCGGTCGCGTTCTCCTTCTCTGCCGCGTTGGTACTGGGGACAAGGGTCGAGTGCGTATACGCTCCACGGGATTTCAAAACAGTTATTCTGCGTATTCATGTATGTAGCAAGTGATCAATCCCACGAACTGTTGACCGAAATCATGAATTGTGTTTTCGACTTGGGAGGATAACTGAAGCGAGGCTGCAATATCGATTATATTACAGCGAGATCTCAAGCTATTTCAGGCGCACCAGGGCGCTTACTTTTGAATGCGCATTATTTCGCCCGCCTGCAAAATCCAAACTCGGCAAAAGACGACTAATTCAGCAGTAGGAATTTTTTCTTTCGATTTTCGATGCCCTCACAATTGCAAATATACAGTTGGTGACCCACCTGATGAAAGGTGTGGAAACTTACGAATGAATGCTAATCGTTCGAAAACCAGCACAAATGCACGGACCCGACATCCACGTTGATGAAGAGCAACTTTTTGGAAATTGAAAACGTTGTCCAGAAACACCATTTTTTGGAAAAGCGGAAAATTTCGAAAACCTCAAAAATATTTATAATTTAGTAAACTTCAGCTTCATAAGTACAGAAAGGCTGGTCATGCAAAAACTGAGTAAAAAAGACGGTGCAAGTAGAATAACGCTTGACAGTAACCTTTCACTGAAGTTCGCATTTGTCAAGAGCCTACATTCTGTGTGTAGACTCTAAAACGGCTCACTGAGAATTTCACATTGCGCAAGATGCAGCCCAATAAGTCAAACAAGATTTTGCTTGATTTTTCTGACTGGAATTTAGCTGGAATAAAAGTTTCCATAAGGTCACATGCTGATATACCGGCCATTAACAAATAAATTTAAATAGAATTGACAAGTGTAATCGTAAGCATACCATCTTGTGTATGTAAGGAAAACGTTGCTTTTGTAAAGTTAATTTGCACTTTTCCTTTGCTCTAGATTACGTTGAGTCTCAGCTTGACCTTGAAATATCGTTGGATACTTCAAGATTTTAAGTGTTTTCAACTGATTGACTGTAAAGGAAGATTTTTTATTATGTGTTCATTAAAACATTTGAAATAAAATACTTCTTGAAGGCAGTCGCCGAGGTAGTGAGGGTCTGGACGTTCCTTCTCATGCAGATGGTCGTATGGGTCACAGTTAAGAACTTCCCCAAACAGGAAACATCGTCGCAAGATAAAATGAACGGCAATAACAAAAGACAACGACAAATATAGTTCCTATCGATCGGAAAACTTTCTTTAATAACCTACATATTTAAGGAGTGTCTTAACATAGCATCCTGTTGACGGATATCCGTATACATAATGTTTTTCCACGGTTAGGCCAAGAAAAATGGATACTTTTGGCTGTTTCTTTCAAGTCGCTCAACAATACGGATACTTTTCTACCGCAAACGGAAAAACATGTGAGAAAAATGAAGTGCTCATCGGATCGAGGGAATTGTATTGCGGACGTTTCGGAGAACTTGGTTGGTTCTCTTTATATTGCGGTCATTTTCATCGTCTTTACGCATTTTAGGGCTCCACTTTACGATTATGAATACGTAGCAGATTGACCGTATAAATACTGATATTTTGCTAAAACTTTAATGTTTTGGTCGTTTCATGCCGATATGACGTATATTGAGGAACTAGACCGCATGAAAAATAGCGTTTTGCCGAAACTCCAAAAAACTCTTCTTTTTTATATGCATTTGGTAGCATATTACCTCCTCTTTAAATTTCCTACTCAGAGAGAGGGTATATTTACGTTTTTAAAAAAGTTTTCCATTTCCAACAAATTTTGAGACCGATCTGCCGTCGCATTCGCGTTTAAGGTTTTCCGTCCACAAACTGCATACCTTCTGTTTAAAGAAAATCAAGCATTCTCCTATGTTATTGAAAGAATATCATAAAGGGTCCATAAAAGTTTGCAGTGGATGTGACTATGTTGTACACGTCATACACAACATTAATAAACGGATAGATGTTATGCTATTGAAATGGAAATTGCACGGTATTAAAAGTCTCCGTTAGAAGCTTTAAAAACAAGGGCATACCCCTACTTCGAGTATAAAATTTGCTAACAAATGAGTAAAAGAAAGAATATCTTCACATGTGTCTTCTACAAATATATTGAATTCATAAATCTGTCGAAAATCAACAGATAACCTGCATGCTACTTAAGAAGTCGTCATTTACAGTGTGCATATACCGGACATTATCATCTTGCCGTGCCTTGGGGTTCAATCTAGAGCCCCAATCAAGCTGACAGTTCTGAGAATTATCGAGTACAGGACTTGGACTTAAGTGTCCGTGGCATACCTTTTTGGAATCAGACCAAAATTTCGATGAACACTTGAGTTGAAGATAGTCAAATATCATGGGATAACCACGGAATGTCCTTTCTACAAATAGGTGGCGTAATTTTCATACGACAACCGGGTATGTGTGCGGATTATACTACTTTCGGTATGCCCCCTACAGAGGGCTGTACCGTAAATGCGCTGGACCAACACAGGGGTCACATCAGGGGGTAGTAGGCGTTAGTGGGAATGCGCGCCCACATCGAATGCCACACATCGAGAGTGCGGACTCACACCGCATCGACCGCCTGCACCCGATCCCGCCACCCCCGGTCTTCTTGACTCTGTCTTAACGCGGGGCCCCGAGTGGGTGAAGGAGGAGGGCTTGTGCTAGATGCTGTGCGGGTCTACTACCACTGCTGGAAACCACTCTAGGCGCAAGTGGCCGTTCCTGCGAGCCCAGCATGCTGTGGTCCACACGGTGGATATCTTGGGGGTTCGACGGTCGAACTGCCGCACCCCTTATAATACTACTTGTTTGAAGTAATATTTCCCTGGAATGAATTTAAGGCAGGCATACACAGCAGAATTTATTGGAACCAGTAAATTTCGCGACGGCTTATCAACTGCAGCCTGTCGTTGCATAACACAGATAACAAGTGAGAAAGATACAGAGGTTCGAACTTCCACAGAGAAAATCAATGTAAAACAGCAAGGTCATCGTCAACTGCACGTAGACTAATCAATAAAATGGTAACTTGGAAACGCAACATGGGAAATAAAAAGCCCGTTGTAATATCCTTACCCTTTAAGGGCGACATCTCAAATACCATCAAGCGGCGATTGAGATGCGCCATTGAAAGAACATGCAACTCAGCTGAACTCATATTCTGCAGCCCCACTAAGGCTGTCCAAGTTCCACGAGCGAAGGATGCCATTGCACGCCACGTCAAATTGGTTAACGGATTCACATGCACTTGTGGATGCAAGTACATTGGGCGAACGCAAAGGCAATTGGCATCCAGGTCAGTTGAGCACCTACCTAAATGGCTTCTAAAGCAGAAGAATAGGATTCCACGTCTTCTATTACAAAGCACCTCCTTGATAGCCGTCATTCGGTTGACCCAATAGCATCTTTTCGAGTATTAGTTCGAGCACGAACAACTCGGTTACTGCGCTACTTGGAGGCAGCCTACATACGCCGGGAGAACGGCCTATGTAGGCCAACCTCAGTTAGCCATGGTGGATCTGAGTCCTTTTGATTTACGAAATTCCTCGGCGTGTTAAATTCCCCATTTTCTTTCTTCTGTTGTGTTTTCAAGTTACCATTTTATTTATTAGTCCACGTGTAGTATACGATGACCTTGCTGTTTTACACTGAGTTTCTTTGTGAAAGTTCAAACCTCTATATCCTTCTCACTTGTTATCTGTGTTATGCAACGACAGGCTGCAGTTGATAAGCCGTCGCGTTCCAATAAATTCTGCTGTGTATGCCTGCTTTAAATATTACGGGCATTACGTGGTTATTCCGCAGTAGCTGATTATCTTCGATTCAAGTGTTTATTGAAATTTTGGGGTGACCCCAAAAAGTCATGCCCTAGACAATTACCTCGATGTCCTGCACTCAATCAGTTCCGAAATTATTAGCTTGATATTCCTCTGGAGTTGGTATACAGGAAACCATATAGAGGACGCTGGGGGATCTAGTGAGGAGCTGAAACCCTCGCAGGTGCGTCATGTAGTGGCAGTATGCCGGGAGTGCGTCATAATACCTTTACCGTATAATTTTCATTCTAATCGTAGTACTACTTGTTTGTAGGGTGGGCATCACTTGGTCATTCCACAGTAGTTGATTGTCTTCGACTCGAGTTTTCATTGAAATTTCGGGTCTGACCCTAAAAAGTCATGTTCCGGAGATTTAACTCGATGTCCTGCACGGAATAATTTCTGAAATTATTCGTTCGGTTCTTCACTAAAGCTCATATACCAGAAAATGCAGGGAGGACGCTGGGAGACCCACTGAGGAGCCGAAACTCTCGCAGCTGTGTCACAAAGCGGCCGAATATCGAGATAGCAACTGCCTGGGCTTTTAGCTAGTATCTACGTCAGAGGTATGACAAAACCATATAAGTATATATTTATTCTGACCCAACTGTGAAAAACTCGGCAACCCCGATGGGATCCGAACCCACGACAGCAAGGGAAAGGCTTGAGTACAAACAACGCTCTAGCCACCGGGGGCCGTGATTTTCATCACAATGGAGTCGAATCCCACTGAGATCGTCGAGTTTTCCATAGTTGGGTCGAAATAAATTATTCAAAATCCGCCAAAAAACTTCAATTAATATATATTTAGAAAAAACAGGGTTCTTTGGAAAGGAGTCGAGTTGTACTCGTGAATTTTTCAGTTGGTCACAACAATCTGTCGTCAGACAAAATGAAAACAAGTCAAAAATTGAGGTTGTCACAACAAACTAGTTGGCGCGACAGACACTAACGCAACCACTGTCGGTAGGTGCAACAACAATGTTGTGGTCAGGTTTCAGAAGTCGTAATCCCTGCGCCTCCTCATTTGTTGGCGTTTTTGCCGGAGAATACCAGTGACACAGCTACGTATGTACGCAAAAAAGGTCTCTGCGAACGGTAGAGCTCAGTAGAATGCAGTCAAGGCTGGCTTGGGAGCGTAGCATCTGCATCTTTATACCATTTCTATAGATAAGAGGGTAATTATAGCAGGTGTGAGATTATTTTTAAAAAGGTTAACAACTCTCGTGGACATTTTTTTCGTTAGTAGGGCGGAGAAGAGATAGGAATTTCTTCAGATGACTTCATGTTGATGACACGCATTGATCCCCGTAGGATGCGCGAGTATGGCCTCCCATAAGTGCACAAGGCGGATGTTCCACTAAGGATTTTGGTGCCATTCGTCGGATCACCGACGTACAGTATAGCTAAGTACTTTGTACACAGACATCCAAGGCATCTAATTCGTGGATCGGAATACACCGTCAACAACACTCACATATTTCTCCACAGGATCCAAGACCTAAAAGAAAGTTTCGGTGAGTGAATTCTGTGTTTAATACCACACGACTTGACAGTTTAAGGCATAACCCAATGCTTACTGGACAAACCTATTGAGTGAAGAAGAAGAGTCGAGCACCGGAACACTTTGTTTAATGTCCTGAGTTTTCAGACTCGTACAGGAGTTCATCGTCAGAGGTAGTAGCAGCAGCAGAACAAGCGACAGTTATAAGGCATGTAGGCCAATTATCGATCGACGGTGCAGGACTGGAGATGATTACGCAGGGCTCCGTACGCCGGCGCTAGATCGATAAATCGCTTGACCGAGTTCTCATCCGAGGCCCAGGCTTCAATGCATCATGCTTTAGAACTACTAAAACTCTGTCTTAGAAACTACTGTTAATTCGACAGCAGGTATTGCCAACAGGTTAAAAGAATCCCATTGGGCTGGCGAATAACAGGGTTGCTCGCTAAACTAGTATTACGGCGACTAGAGGAAGAGGTCATTTAAACCCTCAAGCCCAAAGTGTGATTTCGCTGCGTGGGTGTCGTCCTTGTCGCCATAAATAACTGCGGAGTCGAACGGCTGCACCAAAAACTGAATGACATCTTCCCACACCTGTAAAGAGGCAGCAGGAGACGTCCTGTCGCTTCTGGGCATAAAAACGCTAAATCTGCTTGAAGATAGCCCCGTAACAAGCGTTTTTAGGGAAGAATCCGGTGCCGAGATCATCCTAAATTGATGAAGAAACCACCCTGCAGCTCACAAAAGAAGTTGCTTCCGGACTCTCTTTCACCGGGCCTACTGTTATCGCAGCAGTGACGTTCTCCCCAGGATGGCATTAGCTTACATGTATCGGCTGTTTAAATATAACGGATGTCCGATCAGTTTTGTGAAGAACTGCCCCAAGCATCATACAAACGCACGGCACCAGCCCCAATGGAAAAATCGTGATGTAAAAATTAAACCATCTGACTTATATGCAGGGAGCATTTGAGGCGATCGCCTGACATCTGAATCTGCCTAGTACTCACACTGCCCACAATCCAACATCCCGACTAAGGGATCCTATCCCCTAAGGGCAACAAAAAAACGTAATCTAAAGCATCCCGTGCTCCAGTTCCTCCCGCGTGTATGTTAGTCATATGGACTGACGTCTGGGCACTCTTATCAATGAACGCAAACTGGCTGTCCGTCGCCGTGACCCCTTCTCCCTCGTCTTTAAGCACGGACTCGAGTTAGGTCACTGATTCAGTTGGGGCGACTTTATGATCTGCGTCATGACCAACACAAAACGGGCACGAGAATTGCTCGAGACTTGGTGCACAAATGGGGCAAGTCTCAACCACCGACTACTGGGACTCACGATCACGGCTCATCGGCCCCTGGCTCGTACCACATCAACGGCCGCTTATCCAGACGCCTGCAGTTACACTGACCTACCATCCCACCCCCCACCTCCCACCTCCAGCGCAGTGAGCCGTAACCGTTCTCCTTCCTTCCCCTCTCCGTTGAGCAACCTATCGTGAGTTTGTGCCCACCCATCCCTCCCACACCATCCAGCGGTCTGTTTGTCTGTCACTGTCTTGCCGGACGCACCAACTGGTCTAGTGTGGTAATCTCTCTCTCTGACTTGTTTTTATTTCATCTGACGACTGGTTGGCGTCACCAACTTGAATATTCACGAGCACAACTCGACTCCTTTCCTGAGAACCCTGCTTTTCCGGTATGTCCATTCGAAATACATATCACCTTTCTTCTAAACATAATGGGTTACCAACACAAACAGGAAGGATCATAAAACCGACAAGACAAGGGGTTCATGACTCAACCGTAAAGCGTTGGACTGTTTGACGTTCAATGACCCAGAAGCCCAGGTTCGAATCTCAGGTTCCACAAACCAGAGTTGGGTAGGACTGACTGACGACGGCTGACAAGCCAGAAATGACCATCCCGATCTCTCTTTTCTTTGTCGGTAAGCGCTTTCCTGTGTGAGTTCCAGTTTGGACTGAACGGGAGAAGCAGATCATCTAACTTGATCGGTGAGCGTCCCACCACCATAGCTTGTAGAAATGTTTATTCGGTTCCATGGGCAATAGTGCCTGTAGTGAAGGTTGATAGCTTTTGATTGGAGGACACCTAAGAAGGGTAAGGAAACGTCCTCACTGAGTCGCCGACGGAGAGTTTAATCCCCTTGAGTTCTGTTCCAGCTGCCTGAAGTTTTCGCTCATATATTGGCCGTACGACGAGGCGTCTGGAAAAGAGAATACGCGAACACATGCCTGTCTGGCTAGGCAGAGGTGAAAATCGATCGATTTCGAGTTCAATTCTCTTACATCTAATCGATACGAACCACCAAGCCGGCGCTAAAGAAGCCTTTGAAGGTATCTATCGGGCGCCGGCACACTACTCTAAAGGCATGCGCAAACGGGTGCTAGCCACGGCCGAAGCAGTGGCCATTCGACTAGCGAACCCAGCACTCTGTTGTCAGAAGACGCTGACACAAGCAGTCTGTCTGCCCTGGTCGACTCCAGACGGTGATCGCACGCCATCCCGACGCCCTGAGAGCAGTCACACGCACTCACAGCTCTTACAATCTAACCGGAACCCCTCTCCTTCCCCCCCCCCCTTCTCACCCAAACTCCACCGTCCCCAACACACTGGCTCCGTCATGCTGGCGGTGTGGGAACATGAAGTCTGATTAACCCTGCCCCTGAGACGCATTTATATCCTGTCTATACTTATAATTATTATTACCGATATAACTGTGCTGGCCTGATGATGAGTTACCGAAAACATATGTTCGCCAACTGACTTTTCAATCGTAATGTGGGAATTTTCGTAGAACTGAGAAGGAGCTTCCTTGAGGGCTGATCAATAGTTTTCGTTAAGGTGCCGTTCGATCGGTGTCTTTATCAGAAACTTCTAACTGCCCAGATGGGGCGAACTACTAAATAAGCATTAACTGAATGATTTACGGAAAGTTTAGACTTCACCTCTCTACTAGCGACCCTTTTCAGTTCAAAGCTGCTATATGGCTTGAAATCGACACGACTCAAATCCCCAAAGGAAAAATGGCCTGACTGTTGGGGACTGCCAAAAAAACTCCAGCTGATGGATACAGATAGCAAATGAGAACCTATCAAACTCCACTCAGAACTTCACGCGACGCATCTACTTTAACTCCAGAAGAAAGCACAGAAACTTATGGGGTAATCGTCTGCAAACAAAACTATCCACGTGAACACTGGTCACTGGGGACTACGGAAAAGACAAAAATGATTCGTCATGCCTTCCCCCTCCCTCCACAAATGATGGCTCGTCATCGTTTTTTTTCCGGTTGGAAGTCCACGGCTACCGCACGCAACCCGTAAGTGCTCCGGCCAAATGATGCCGGCAGCTGTACCTTTAGAGCGGCAGGTGGTGGCGGGCGGAAACCGGTCAGGCGTGGGAACCTACTCGATCGTCCGGTTGCGATAAGCGTAGATGGACAGGCCTCGGTCATTTCAGGGCTAGTTTGGGGCGACGAAGGAGGGAGGGGGGGAGGGGTTGTTCAGGCAGAGCCGAGGCATTCGAGTAAGAGGTCGGCTCCCCATGAGGTGGGCGCACTTACATCTGAGACCGAAAATGCGTTCCTTTGTTTCTCATCAGGGCGAGAGCGGACAGTGGAACCTCACTGCCTCCCAGAGTTGCAGGCAACGGGAACTAGGACAACTTAGTGGGATAGACAGCTCCTGTGCATCGACTCAAAACCAGCAGTAAGGCTGTGATCCAGTGCCTGACAGAATTGTGTTCGAGTCGCACAACCAGCCGAAACTGTAAGCTTTCGCAAATATTTTTCCAGTTCGTATAGGGCTTAGAAAGCAGAGCAAGTCTGTTGGCACGGTGTCCTAGTGAAATCAAGCGGAATTAAGGACCCGATAGACTTGCATATCAGTGAAAATCACTGTAGCACGTAGATTGAAGTCATGTGTTACTAAATGGGAATGCGTGCCTGATGGAGAGCTAGGGGTAGTCTTTTTGGACAGTGTGCATTCCCGATATGTCGGCGTCCGTTGCAGCTATGCAATCGATTGTCCGACCCACCGCTGTTACAGATGGCTGATCAGGTCGCAAGTACTAAAGCCACAACACCTATATTTCACTCAAACTGGACTGAACTGAAGAGTTGCGTGCTGTGGTAGCACAGGCTAAACTCACACCCCAACTAACTTTATCCTATCCTGCTCCGCATTAAAATATTGCAAAAAAACGTTTCCTTCTAATCTGTAATCTGGAATCCGTGCCTGTCTTGTGCGATATCTTAGTTGTTGTCCTCTTTACGCGTCAATCGCCTTCCAGGTCATCGATAGTTGTGAGTATACGAAATTACAGGAGGTGGACTAACTCATGAAATGTCAACCGAAATTCCCAAATGCGTTTTCGTTTTGAAAAGATTACTTAAGTAGGGTTGTAAAACAGATCAGGATGCGGCGTAATTCTATAATAATTTCGTTACCTCAGGATGCCGACTATCGAACTAACGTCTTTCCGGATGCATGCAAAACTACACTCTGCAAAAATGACCACTTTGTTAGCACGCATTTTTCTCATTGATTTTCGCCGCCTTTAAAAATTCAATTATATTTCATGGAAAACATAAATAAAAACATTAATTCTTCTGCTCAATTGGTAGAAAACTAGTTCTTCTTTCAATTTTATACTCGAAGGAAGGGTATAATTCGGTATTCAAAAACATTTCCAATTCCAGAATAATTTTGAACCAGACCTGTCGTAACACTTGCATTCAGGGTTTACAACCTACAGGCCGTGTGTTTTCCGCGTACGGAAAACCATATATTTGTCTACGGTATTAAGAGGAAACCATATGGGGTTTATAAAACGCAGCAGTGGATTTGAGCCATATTGTTAACTTTACAAGCCACATTCGTAAATGCAGAAACATGACATTTTATGAACGGTAATTTCATGATATTAAAAAATCGCACAATTAGAAGCTTTTTAAAAACTGAACTATGCACTTCCTTCGAGTATAAACTTGAAAGAAATAGTAGTTTTCTACCGAATGAGCAGAAAAATGAATATTTCTATTTATGCTTTCTATGAAAAATAATTGAATTATTAAGGGCATCAAAAATCAATGAGAAAATTGCATGCTACATAAGTAGTCATTTTTTGCAGAGTGTAGTTTTTGCGTGCAGCCGGAAAAAATTAATTCGATAGCCGGCATCCCGAGGTAATTGAATTATTATGCGATTATGCTGCATCATGATCTGTTTTACTACCCTACCTAAGTAATCTTTTCGAAACGAAAACGCATTTCGGAATGTCGGTCGAGATTTCGTGAGTTAGCCCACCCACTGTACCTTATGCTCGTTTGCTTGCTATAAGTAAACTGCGCAAATAAAAAGAGTTCTACTATTAAGGAAAGCAAAGTAGATCCGCCTCCAGATTGCTATGAAGACAGGATTCAGGCAGTAGGAAGGCTTTCTAGTTTCGTCACAGCGGAGGAGCAAATGCAGGAGTGTTGGATCGGTAAAATAAATACCAGGTGGTATATTCGAGCAGGAGAAAAACACTGGGATGACCATTTCTGGTGTATTGGGCGTCATATGGATGGCCGAAGACTGCTAATAAGGCAGAAACGGCCGCCCCAATCTCCCTTGTTTTTCCTCCTGTCAGTCGCTGTGTCTACGTCCTGCAGAATTCTATGTCGAGACTCAAAGCACAACGGGAGGAGCAGGCCCCGTAACTCAATCAGTGAACGCAATTCTAACATAGTATACTTGAGTGTCACTTGTGACTAATCCTGTCCTTCCTCTGACCAAATAGGCGGTTGGAGATGTGTGCTATACAGTTAGCGACCTAACTCATGAAATGTGTCGAAATTTACGAATGATTGCCAATCACTCGCAAATCGACACCATTTCATGAGTCCGATTTCTATTTTAATTAAGAAAAAGTTAAAAAAATTAAAAAAATAAAAGAAATATTAAAGGCAGTGTTGCGTTGTTTAGAAATGCCGGTTTATTTTGAAAAGCGCAATATTTCGAAAACGTCAGAAATGGCTCTAATTTAGTAAACTTCGTTTTCAGATGCATAGAATGTATTCCCATAGCAAAAACGAAGTAAATATGAAATTAGACATAAAACAACGTCTAATAATAGTGTTTTAGTGAAACTTACTTCTAAATATCGTTTAATAAGTAGTGTGATTTCATATATGACGGTTTGTCAACTGCCTACTTTCTGAGTTTAGATTCCAAAACAGTTGTCCAGGGTTTCGTGTTATCCTTGACTCGTTTAAAGTAAATGAGATGGGATTCAACAAGAGAAACTGAATTTTGCTCGATTTCACCGATGACGACGTCGTAGGAACAAAAGTTTTCATAAGATGACATGCTGCAAGGCCGGTCGGGGCCTAATAAACTTAAATAGAACTGACAGGCTTGATCGTTAACGTACCATTTTGTGTTTGTGGAGAGAACTTTTCTTTCGTTAAATGAATACACACTTCTCGTTCGTTTCGGATTACGCTGAGTTTCAGATCGTCCTCGAAATGTTGCTGAATACTTCATGATTTTCAGTGTTTTCACCCGATCTTCATAAAGACAGATCCTGAATTACCTGCCTGTTAAGGACTTTAAAATAAGATTATCCTTGAAGGCATTTACCGAATTAGTGAGTGTTTGGACGTTCCTGTTCATGAAGATGGTCGTTTGAGTCACATGTGAAGAGTCATTCGAACATCAAACTTCATTTTCGAGATAAATGGCTGTCCGCAACAAACGTCAGCAACAAATATGCCTTTGAGCAATAAAAAAATTTTCTTAATAAGTTACCTCGTTAGGAACTGCTTTATTACTGCACTCCGTTGACGGTTCTCTGTGTACTTTGTGTTTTTGCACGATGAGGCCAAGTAAAAATTTGACACTTTTGGCCGTTTCTTTCACGTTCCTAAACGATACTAATATTATTCTATACCAAATGTAAGAACAAGCCCTTCTCTATACACTGAGGCCATTTCCACTATTTTTGCTCGCTTTTAGACTCTGGTATTCGAGTATGAATGCATGGCAGAGCACCCGTATAAATACTGATATTTTTCTGAAACTATTAATTTTTTGCTCGTTCTTTTTCTGAATAAGGTATGCACAGAAGCTAAACAACACGACAGGTAGTGTGTCATATTTTTAAAGCTGGAAATGATCATTCCGTGGTGGTCATCTGTGTGACATTAGGCAGAATTTTCCAAACGGCGAAAAACGAAGGAATCCCTATCTGCGTTATTACTGCACTTTAGGGCACCATGTCGCACAGATCTGCTCATTTGACATTTAGAAATTGATAAAACCTCTGGTTTTCTTTAAATAACCTTTGTGTTAACGGACTGATTACTGCGGTTAACATCGGACATGAAATAAACTTTCAAGTCCGGCTAAGTCTGTTTATTAAAACCCCTTTGAGGTTAAATGACCATCCTTGCAATGAGAAAGTCGTTTAGATGCGTAACTGGAGTCTAGGACATGCAGTAGCATAGGAACTTGCACGAATATATTTCAACGTCCATCTTCACTAAAATTTACTGATATTTTACTTGATATAATTACGTAAACAGAATTTCTGCACAAGAAAAGGGCATTTTATTGAAGGAAGTGGATGAGCGAACAAAATGCTCGACGTTAAATACGTCCAGAAATTCTCTCATCAGTTTCCGCTATCAGATTTCACAAGATAGGTCACGTACTGTAAGTATGCTCCGCATAACCTTTCTGCGATGTTATAGACACTAAGTCTCTTACAGTAGCCTACATTAGCTACCCTCAGTGTTGGTGTAAATGCGACCCCGCACGCTTCCTGATTCGCCGAATGATCGTTCAGCTGTGTGCTACAACTTTAGGTCTGATCTTTCTTTGCTGATGGTTGTCTCTAGATGTCTGTTCATAATCATGCTATTAGGAATATCTCCAATTTCCCGCTCAAACAAACTGATGTGGAAATTTCAAGGGATGGAATCACCGGAAGGAGACGAATAGACAGTTTCAACTTTAATCAAAGCCAGACAGGAAACCTCGCCTATAAAGTGCATGGTCTGTGATGAAAAGGTTTACCCTACCGTGAGGAGCTTTGCTAATCACTGTTCCTTACTGGTCTCCTTCCTGGAAACCTGATCAGACTTTTTAATTTGGGGGAGGGAGGGAGGAAGAGAAGGGGGAAGTGCATTCATATTTTGAAGGAGACAAATATTTCTGCTATAAACTCGCCAAACTCTGCGGTCTAACACAAACGAAAAGATGTCACGAGAATTTAATTCCCTTCAAGGACGAGCGACCGTAGTCAGTGGGCAGCCTTACAGCAGCGAAGGAGAAAATTCAGTCACAGTCGTCCCAATACCAGATTCCTGCCTTAGAACAGAAGATTGCCAAGGGGAGAAAGAAAAGCATGCGGCCTATTTTCAACGGCCGGTCACTATCAGAGTCAGATGACGGTCACATCAACATACATCGGAAGCAGCTAAAGGAAACGGTAAGGTATTCTCGGGTATTTCGAAGGCATACGCCTACGTTACATTGTGATTAAAAGAAAAATTAACTTTAGTACAGACTGTTTTAAATCAGATGGCAACACACTGACGTAAATACCGATTCTACACACGAAGATATTGATCGCCATGACGCCATGATGGGATATTTAACTGCCTGAATCGACATTAGAGATCCACTCAGTGGCAATGATGTGAAGTAGGGCTGTTTTCTCACCTTAACCACCCTAAGTCTTGTTTTCTGGCATGAAAATTGACGTCCACTAAGAGGACTGATCAAGCATCGACATAAATTATAGAACCGATGAAAAGCTATTTAAAAGCCAGAAAGTGCATAATAACATAAAAGTCTCAGGGGCCAGACCACAGGTGAAAAGCATATGCTATGAAGAGAAGAGCTTGACGAAAATGGTAATGTTCTCACGAACTAACGAGTTAGATCTCACGAGCCCTCACTCTTAAAGGCAGCAAGTAAAACTGAGCAGTAAATAATATAGAGATTCTGAACGTTAAGTAACCTGACAACTGAGCCCGACAGCAAAGTAGGCCGGCAAGGCGGGTTCTTCAGGTGTGTTGTTTTCCGCCCCATTCAAACAAACTATCCGGGCAAAGAAAACGGGACTAAATTGTCAAAGGCAAAATTAGTCCGGTACCTCACCACAAGCTCTCCGTCATTGGATGCGTCGACTTCGGGCTAACTACGATAGATGACTTAACTTGTGGAAAGTCAACCGAAATTGTGAATTGTATTTTCGATTATAGGTGATTACATAGGTTGGATTTTAATGTTAATTATCGTTCAGCAAAAGTGCAGGATATTTCAGCCACGCTTTGAATGAACATTTTTTCATATTGATCCAACTGTGAAAAACTCGGCGACTCGGTGGGATTCGAACCCATGCAATAAGGATAAGGCTTTAGTACAGCCAACGCTCTAGCCACTTGAGCTACGAGGCCCCGCCGGACGATTCGAGTTTAATCACATTTGGGTCAAGTTTACCCGCCCAACCTACTGCAACGTCTGGAATCCACCAAATCTGATACAGTAAGTTGACTTCTCAAACAGGATTTCCTAAGTAATTCACCTAGAATCCACTAGATGACTACCAGGCTCACGTAATTCCTAGGTATTTCGGCAGATTTTGAATACCCATGAATTACGTGAGCCTGGTAGTCATCTAGTGGATTCTAGGTGAATTAATTAGGAAATCCTGTTTGAGAAGTCAACTTACTGTATCAGATTTGGTGGATTCCAGACGTTGCAGTAGGTTGGGCGGGTAAACTTGACCCAAATGTGATTAAACTCGAATCGTCCGTGGGGCCTCGTAGCTCAAGTGGCTAGAGCGTTGGCTGTACTAAAGCCTTATCCTTATTGCGTGGGTTCGAATCCTACCGAGGCGCCGAGTTTTTTTACAGTTGGGTTAATATGAATTATTCAAAATCTGCCAAAATACCTATGAATTCCTTGAGCCTGGTAGTCATCTGGTGGATTCTAGGTGAATTACTTAGGAAATCCTGCTTGGGCAGTCAACTTACTGTATCAGATTTGGTGGAATACTGGCTTTTAATGAACATTTTTTCGCCCGCATGCGATAACCACACTCGGTAAAAATGACAACTTAATTACCATTATTTTATCCTCAGTGCAAAGCGTTTTCAATTCTCACACGCTGAGGGAGATCTTACTTTCCGTTTTCCTGTCAAGAGGATGCTATCTGGAGCTCATAAACCTTACAGTATGTATATATATATAAAAATGTATACGTATAGATCATGTATAATTCAAAAGCAGCATTAATGAATTCGCAAAAACGACGCCAGTTGAAAAAACGTTTCACTTTCTGTTACTCATGAGCTTTTTTAAAAGGGTGAAAAAAGGGTTTTTAGTGCCAGAAAACGTTCACTTTAAGACGGACTTTTATCGCCTTTAAAATTTCGTTCAAACTTTACTACCACTGCGACAGTTCGGTGGCGGGTCATAGGGCATGAATATCTGACGCGAACGCCTCGAGTGATTATGCCGGCAAATATAACCGGCTTTATCCCGGTTTCATGGTATAAGGGCTTTCAATGATCTTATTCGCTCCTACTCAGTCGCCGGGCCGGCAGTCTGGATAAAGGCTGTGTAGACAGCGTCAGAATTGCGCTCTCTGTGAACTCGAGTTGCCATGGTGCGAGAAAAGCCTGCACGTGTATCCGTCGTGGGTGTCGTCTTAATTTTGCTAAGGGCACGCCAACTAGCCAACCAGGCGAGACCCGGGTCGGTCGTTCCCCGCTCTCGCCGCCCGTTCGTCAGCACACTGCCCGGCCCTTACCCGCAGTTGCCAACAGCGCTGAAATCCTCACCTGATGGGACTTGACCACATCCCACTTCAAATGAATCATTTGTACAGCACCTCTCTATTTCCTTGTGTTCGTTATTTTCCACTTTTGCAACTCTATCCACTTGTTTATTGTAAGATAGACTTCATGCACTAAAAATCCCTTTTCTTGCTGTATTCCTGTTTGCATGTCTAATGTGGTGTTTAACAACTCTGTCCAGTGTTACATAATCGGAAGTCTACCTTGGGTGATCTGTTCGCCCGAGTGTGTGCTACCCTCGACGTCATTGGCCGCTTCAGACCAACGTCGATAGACGCCTACATAACCTAGTGAAACAATACGCTTTCAGGAGTCTAGCACACATCTAGACCATGCAAGCTGTTGTGATCTGTTCAACAGACAGCCAGCTACCTACAACTGACCCAGTGGACAAAAATAGATCCACTGTGTTGCTGGTGATCTAAATTGGAATGTTGAGGAATGTTTTTTGGGGCAAAATCAGTGAATAAATAGCCTTCAACGATTGGTGTGAGTTCCCAAAATTTCAGAGAAGCCTGTGGCTCCAATATGAATGAAATAAAGGACTTTGCTGACAGGGTGTTCGAAAAGTCGGCAAGCCAGACGTAGGTCCCCGACTCAAGTAACAGGACATTTGACCCGACGACAGTTCGATCGTCGTTATCGACAATGTCCACCGTGTGCTTCACAGTAAGGTGAGCGCAGGGACGGTGACTTGTGAGCGATTTAGTTTGCAGTGAATGCAGACTTGCATAGTATCTACCACACTCACTCCTCCCCCACCACCTGGGCCCGGTGTCAAGACAGAGTCAAGAAGACCGGGGGAGGGGGGAGGACGCAGGCGGATGGCCCGGCCGAACCCGCACAGTGGCGCTCCACATCCCCCGGTCCGTGTAGCAAATGACCAGGTTTTTGACCAAAAACAACAGTGGGGGGGGGGGCAACAGGGGTCCCAGTGTGCACAAAGTTTTCCGGTAACCGGGTCTGCCACCACACCCAAATGCTCCATAACACACCGAATTCGAGTGCAAGACTCGGGTCACCCCTGTCGTAGGTTTGGGGATGGTTGACTGGTGTCAGCAAATCAGCCAGAGATGGGCGTTCCGGTCTCCTTCTCGAAAAATTAGAAAAATATGTTAGATGAAGCCACGAGCTCGGCCTTACACAAATGCGCAGTCCCTTCATCAAGAGACTGCCAAATGACCGGCCAAATATGCCTAGGATGGCTAAACCAAACTGTCATTGGCATCGCAACGTTTCCTAAATTCGCATACTGTTAAATTACTACGGAATACTTGCGAGAGACGTGGACCAACAACAAACAGCCGGTGAAAACTGATTTCTCCTATTTCCTCAAGTTCATAGTTACTTTAACCACTAACACCATTAGTAAAATGGTTTCGTTTTTCCCAGAACTTAAAAGGAGGAGAAATGAGACATCAAGGTTTCCGTAAAACTTGGCTTGCGCACGCTTTGTATATGATACATAATTTGCCAGTTAGCGACTAAATATGCCATGCAAAGTCCTTGGGCCAAATTTACCAACAAATTGATACCACTAGGCGCCGATTGAGAGCACATCTGGTATGCTTAAACGGTTGTAATGAACGGTCCGTTTAAAAGCAATTAAGAAGGCCGATCGTGTTTTAGGGAACTCCAAGGCGATGGGTATGAACGGCAAGCTACAGTAGGTGTGCTAACTCATGAAATGTCACGAGTTAGCACAGGGAAATCCCTTTAACGCAAAATCCGCCCAAACTACGTTTCCCAAAGTCTTTCGGCGATGAAAAACGACTGCTCTTAAAAGAAGACATAGATGAGTTTCAAAGCAATATTTACAAGCGCATCAATAATTAATTTTCACTAAAAACTAGAAGTTCAGAAAATAGCTACATTAAAATCGCTTAAATGCGGCTAACTATAAGGGTACGTAATAATGGGAACGCATGAACTGGGGGAGAATAATGAAAAAATAATAACAAGTATAGAAGATCAGCACTTTTTTGATTGTTGATCTGCATTTATAACTACACAAAGTCTTTTAGATATGGAGATGGCCAGGTCGTCTATAGAAGATTGTTTAATGTGATTACCTAGAAGAAATCAAGCTTTCCTTGCATTGAAAGTTTTGCATTCGTGTTGTGCCAATGTCTTTTGATAAATGTGAAAGGAATTTTGATAGGTTTCAGATTCGGGCCGTTGGCAGAGATTAAAATAGTCTGGAGGACACACGCGGAGAGGCCGGCTATTGTCTAATAGTCAGCTTACGGCTGAAAGCGTTATTCAATCGATACTTATCTAGGGCGATGGGCAGGTGCATTGTCGTGCAAAATTATGGTATCCAGTCGGCTTCCTTCCCAATGTGGACGAACATCTTGCTGTTGGTGGTGTCCGTAGTCGACTACCAGACTGTCAGCTTCCCGGCTTTAATAGACATCCAAACCATTAGCCATCGGTAAAAAAATACAATACGCTCATATTTTGACCACGACATTTCATGAGTTAGACCACCTGATGTAGTAGATCAGACTTCGAAAACGCATGAGTAAATAGTTGAAGAGAAAGATGAACACGGTTAGTCCCAAGTTAGTACCATTAACTGCGCTAGTGTTTTGGGAAAAATTCTCGGGTGTATTTCTTCCTTCTAACTTGAGCAAGCGGCAAATGGACTGCATCTAACGGTGCTTCGAAATTGGGGGAGTTTTGTATGCTTTTTCGTGTGCCAACCGTAGAATTCTACCAGTTTAAATTGTCTCTCACCACGATCAACGCCTATCTCGAAAGTACATGCAAAATTCGACTGCGCCGAGAGCTGCTGGCTTGCATTGGCGTTCTACTGACCCTCGTGATTCCATTCTTTGGGAATTTGTGATAATTAAACTGCTCCCTTTAATTAATTTTGATGTGATAAGTACACGTGATACGTTAAACGAATTGAACCTTTTACATATGAAATCCAACCGAAAGTTCACTGAAACCAAGCGCAACGAAAACCCAATAGCGCTAAGATACGGTTGAAATGGAAACTAAGAAAGAACCCTCTATTCAAAGAAAGAGGCCGTTCTGATGGTTCTCAAATCAAAAGTTATCTCTTAAGGTACTTTATTGCCTACAGTCTAACTAACATAAGCGTGGGAAAACGGAAGACTGTCCGGAAGACGGGGACTATTTAGGTGAAATACACTGAGACTTGTTTTTACAAATATCTAGGATGACTTTAGAAGCGGAGATAGTTGGCACAAATCTGAAATATGGATTTTTTGCGGGCTCGCACTCCTTAGTTTATGAAGTATCATAGAAAAACAGAAGTTCACTGTGACTTCACTGAATGACTAATTTACTTTTTAAAAAACTATAAGTTTTTACTCTCTTGACTCGAATTGGTACTGAATTTCGGCCAAAACGGTCAACCGTACAGCATCCAGTCTACCCCAATAAGTGTTAACTGAAATTCTAAAATATGTTCTCAGTTAAAAGGGTTTACTTGGACGAGATAACAATAATGATTATAGGGCAACATGATCCTAAAACAATTCAGTCATGCCAGGATGCTGACCTATGAATGCGATTCTTTTCCATTCCCCGTAAAAACCACACTCGACAAAAAATGACCCCTTAAATATTATGAGATTTTCCATTGATTTTTGATGTCCTTATGAACACAAATACATCTTGTGAGAAGTGTGCACAAAAAATATTTTTTCTTGAGTTTATTCAACATCAGTTTACGTCCTCTTCAGTTTGTTGTTCAAGGAAGGAGGCATTCGGGTTTTTAAAATTTTTTCGTGTTTTCCAAAAAAATTAACTTCCATACCACTGGCGGCGTTGCTTTAAATTCTAGGTAGTGTCTGCTCTCCTGTCCGAAGTATTACTTTAACATCGGCCCCAATGTTTATTTCACCTAGAATTTAACGCAAGGCCACCTTCCCTACACTTTTCAGTTTTCGAATAATTTAAAACCCAAACGTCAGTAGTATTTGCGTCCAGAGTTTCAAAGCTACGTACTATATATCCTTCTATTAGCATAAGACTTGTGGAAGACCCGAGTTACTACCTAATGATTACAAGAAATAATATTTTTGTGCACGTTTTCTATAACATATGCTTGTGCTTGTAAGGACATCGAAAAAAGCGGGAAAAATTCATACCAATTATGTTGTCATTTTTATCAACTGTGGTTTTTGCAGGCGGATAAAAAATCTTATTCGGGAGCCGGAGTCCTCGCATAGCCGGAATATCCAAGAATTATGTTGCCCGGTTATCAATATTCTAGCCTTACCTAGACAATGCCATCTAATTGAAAGTATGTTTCCGAATTACGTTTAAAATTTCTCGAGCTAGGCCAGATACTGCACATGTGACCATTTACGTCAGAAGTCAATACCAATTTTAGTTATTGGAAAGTTTTAAAAGCAGTGCTGTCTGCATTCAGTCCCTTATAGCAGAACGCCCTAGTGTTTGGAAAGGTAATGATTTTTGGCTGTTACCTGTTGTTGCATAGCAGAAAGCACAAGTTGAGAAAGCCCTGGGTAGTTTGACTTGCTTCAGACCAATAAATAAGATTTTTAACGTGCGAGAATAGGAAGCTAAGACTACGTCTAATTGCAAATTCGGCTGTAAAAACTGGGATTGTTTTCGGAAAGATTATCACAATTTGGATGCAAAACAGCAAACCTTTACGTACGAAGAAAGGATGAAAAGCGCCCAATACCGTTAGGCAAAACCTTACTTTGGGACAAAGTACACCCGTCAATCAGGAGTCTCAACCTGCCTGCACAGTAGTAAATGGAGAATTCGCCCTAGTGTGCACGCAACACAAAGTCCAGAAGAGATCAGATAAGAGGTATTCCTAAAAGCATGATTTACGTATCGAGTCGAATGCGTAAACCACAGGTAATTGCGCGTAACTAGGCTGAATAAACGTTTTGTCTCAGATTAAGAAAGTGTCCAGATTAAGATTTCCCCCCGAATTTATCAGGAGTAGTCTCCTATAGACTGGATATCAAGATGAGCAGTTTTCAAACTAAAATTATCTCTCGCAGATTTAAAGTCTGTGTTCCAGGCAACAAAAAACAGTTGAAATTGAAGCCCCGTCTGAGGGAAGGAATTACCAACTTCTTGACACAATACTGAGTTTAAAAGAAGAATAAGTCAATATAGAGCCAAAATGAAGGCAAAAGTTTGAACCTCAGGTGTACGTATAAGAAAAGACTGAGGATTTTCGAGCTGCGGAACATTTTGTTTATTATTTTGAGCTCTCGAACTCGTGCAGGAGTCCATCATCAGAGCTAATAACAACAACAGAACTAGCGACATTTACAGGGTGTGTAAGCCAATCATCGATCGACGGCGCAAGACTGGAGGTGACTGCGCAGGGCTCTGTACGTCGGCGCCAGATCGATAAGTCGGCCGACTGAGTTCTCATCCAAGGCCCTGACTTCAATCAATTCTCGGCTTATTTTGTTTCCAGCTTGGGCGGCTACTTTGGTGGCTGCGAAGTTAAACTCGTGACGGGTTTCGTAGGTGTGGGCGGCCACTTGTGACGATAGACACCTGCACGAGTTTGAAAGCTCAGAACAATAAACAACATATCCCCGTGGTCGACCATCCTTTTTCTCTACTTATAAGAGCCTAATATTTTGGTAGTTCATGGTGGTACAGACAAATTTAGATCTCCTGGGGATCATCTTTGAAGAAAGAACGTTTCACTGCAGTTTTTGCATTAAAGGACATTTAGCAGATGTGTCTTTTTAATGCTGACAGCAAATAACAGGTTTTTATCTTAATGATGAAAGACAGCATGATAACTTCCCTCTAAAAGGTATAACAAAGGTAGGGGACGCTCACCGATCGTTCTTAGGGAACTCACTCGTTCCGTTGTGTCTTAGGGGCTCTTTCTTGAGCCAAACCAGCAGCCACACAGCGGCGCATGATATAGGCAGTATGTTATTACTGACAAAGACAAGGGAGACTGGAATGGACATTTCTGGCTTATTAGCCGTCGTCAGCCAGTCATACCCAACCCCGAAGTGTGGAACCCCCCGAGGCGCCTCAATGGCACCCCAATGACGTCCCCTACTATTGCTTATTCCCAATCGATAGCGACAGGGCAGCGGGCTCGTGGCCCAGTAGCTAGAGGCGTGGACTTCTAACAAACAGGTCGCGAGTTCGAGCCTCGGGTCTTCCACACTTGGGGGTTAGGTGTGACTGGCTTACGACGGCTAATAAGCCCGAAATGGCCATTCCAGTCTCCCTTGACAGTGTCGGTAATAACATACTGCCTAGGCAAAACAACATCAGCCGCATTCACCGGACAATTTAACCATTGCAAATAATGATGTCCTTCGAGTGTCTCATAGCATGGTGGGTGCAAGGACGGCGACTTGCAAGTGCATTAGTTCATGATGATAGAAGACTTGCGCTGCATCTAACGTGCACTTTTCTCCTCCGCCTCCATCTGTCCCCGCTGTCAAGACAGAGTTAGAGAGACCAGAGACGGCGCATTGGTCGACAAGGTTAAATGGTTCGTTTACGCGTGCCATGCACACCTGGCCGGCACACGATGGGCCGGAGGTGGGAGGGAATCCAAGTGGCCGGCGCGGCTTGAACCCGAACCTAGGCGTACCAACGCGCCTTTTGACGCACAGTGTACACTGACCAGAATTTTGCATCACAACAAAAATAGGCGGGTGGCAGGGATCCCAGTATGCGCGACGTGAGCAGGAAACTGGGCCTGCCACAGCACCCCCAGTGTTGGCATTTGTTATGGGCGTGCATTCTCGATAACGCCTGCCGAACTCCGATCCAGCCCCGTGTTAGTCTAGTTAATCTACCACGTGACCTGTTTTAGAGGCAATCACTTATATCCGCAGACATACCAACCACATCTCCTGACATTTGAGTAAGAAAAATTCACAAAAAATTCTAAAATTGCGATCGATTCTGTCAACTGTTAATCCTCCCCATTGGCACAGGTACTGCACAATGCCATGGATGCCGTGGGGGAGGAGGGGGGAGAACCTAGATGTAAATTCTCAAAGTATGCAGCCAACTCCAACTTTCACCTCGGTGAATTCGTCAAAGAAGAAAATATTAGGAATGATCCAACGGTTATCCTGGGAGTAGGTTCAATGCTTATGCTTTGTCGAAACCAAGGATGTCAGCTCTGACATGGCATCCGGACCCAGCATGTCGGATCTACTTCTTCATCGACCTCTTACCTTTTACTAACAACTTCATAAATAGATCGATCGGCTGGCTAGGGGATCCGCCCATTGTCGGTGCACTTTTGGCTATTCTAGCGCAGAAAGACGATGTCAAAGCTCGAACACCTAACAAAACTTCGGGAACGAATTTAGGATTTTTAGGAACCAAAGCTACAGTAGATATGCTATCTTATGAAATGTTAGCTGAAATTTTGAGGTGTGCTTTCGATTCGAAAAGATGACATAAGTAGGGTTCCTATATGGATTATCTTGAAAAATAATTAAAGGATATTAAAGTTACATCAGGATGCCGGCATATGCATAAGAATATTTTCCTGATATTCATTTGGCAGTAAATTACGTCTTCCTCAAGTTGTATGCTCAAAGAAAAGGCATCTGCAAGTTTCTACGAAACTTTTATATTTCCGAATAATTTTTCGTCTCACCTGCGTTACACTTACAATCAGAGTTCTTTCACTACCTTCTGTACACGCGTTTCTCTATGCTGTTAGGAATATGTCATATAAAAGTCACAAAATTGCGCAATGGCTGTGAGTCACGTTGCATAAATAATAAATAATAAACATTGTTAGGGGGCGCTCACCGATCGTTCATACGGAACTCACTCGTTCCGTTGTGCCTTATGGACTCTCTCTCGAGCCCAACCAGCAGCCGCACATTGTATATTCCCGATCGAAAACCGACAAGGCAACGGGCTCGTGGCCCGGTGAGTAGAGGCGTTGACTTCTAAACCAACAGGTCGCGAGTTCGAGGCTCGGGTGTTCCACACTTCGGGCTTGGGTATGGCTGGCTGACGACGGCTAATAAGCCAGAAATGGCCATTCCAGTCTCCCTTGTCTTTGTCGGCAATACCATTCTGCCAATAATTAACATGCTGATTCCATGCCGTATGAATGGACACTTTGCGGTCTTAAAAAATCTGATAATTACAGACTTCTAAATAACCAAAAGATTTCTTCCTCAATTCGAAAATTTGAAGAAACATTATTTGTTACCAAATGAGTATATTAAAGAATATTCTTGTACATGTTTTACATATAACATATCTGAACTTATAAGGGTATCAAAAATCAATGGGAAAAGCATACAAATTCAGTAGCTAATTTTTGCGAATAGTACTTTTTTCAAACGGTCAAACAGAAGCTCATTCAAAAGCCGGCATCCCGCCGTGCTTGAAATATCCTAGGATTATGATGCATAATTATTAATATTGCAGTCTTACCCAAGCAATCTTTTTGGATCGAGAACTTATTTCCGATTTTAGGTTAACGTTTCGCAAGATCGCCCGTCTACTGTATGCCAAGGACCTACTTTCAACAAGCAGCGTATAGACGAAGACAAAAGCCATAGCTCAGTAGAAGAAAAAGAAACTACATGCATGAGGGTCCTCATCCACGATGAAAAAGATTATTGTTATCGGAAAGGTCAGTTCTACGACGCCGCCAATTATAGTCACGGTCAACAAGGGTAGCGGCGATACAGGTCATGGTGAAACGGGGCTTCATTTGCCCCGAACAGAAGGTATTGGCGACCTATGCGTCGGGCAAAATGTGCAGGAGTACTTAGTCTCTCAAAATGGACAGCTGAAATCACTGCTCGAGGCGTCAGACCCAAAAAGCCCATCCCAGTGGACACTTCTCCTGCTTTTGAGATAGAGTTTATCGGACAATCATTTACGAGAAAGCACAATTCCCGTTAGGCCTGCGTAACCTTCATGAGCTTTCGGCCCCATATAATGGAGACAAGAACGTGCTATGGCGTTTGGAATGTTTAATAGCTGTTGAAAAGCACTGCAGGCCTAATCAAGGGAAACTAGGGTAATCGTTCACGGTTTACTCGTATTCGTTTTGTTGCTAGTCCGTTCCACCCAAAACCCGGATATGAGACGTACTTGCGGTCTGAATCACCGTCAAAATGGTTTCATAAGTAAATTAGTGAAATCTACTTTTTTTCGCACTGTAGAAGACCTCCTAGTCGACAGACCTTCAAATAGGCTAAGGCTAACGTTCAGCAACCTTCTTTGCGTTTACATACGACGCAGGTATGTGAAAGTCTCCCTTACTCAGATGATCGAACGTGAATGATGCAGAAAGTTAGACTGCAAGTTCAGACTCTAATCACCTGTTTAAGATGTAATCCTCCCTGCTATTTTTTATTTCCTTCTCGATATTTGACAACCTGAGTAGACCGTGTTTGTGAAATTCAACCTGGCTGTTTTGCATAGTCATTTTTGAAGACTTTCCATTATTCGTTGGATTTGTGAAATTTGGTAGGCATATTTCATGACGCCAGACACAAGTCAAAAGGCTATCGGCTAATCGATCGGACATGGGACTATCCACCCCCGTACTACAGGTGGCCTTGAGCTAAATCCCAGAAGGGGAACCTATTCCCGTGCCCTAACACGGGCTTTGACCCTAACCCTCCTAATCCTAACCCCCCTAACCCTCCTAGCCGTAATCCTCCTAGCCGTAATCCTAGTCCCAACTCACCTAATCCTAATCCAAATACCAACTTCAAGATTAACCCACCTCCTGGGATTCAGCACAAGGCGCTTGTGATACGGACAAATTTACTGTCAACTATAAATCTGGATTACGGAGAAGATTGTTACCACACAAAAT
Source organism: Spirometra erinaceieuropaei (assembly GCA_902702965.1). Classification (NCBI taxonomy): domain Eukaryota; kingdom Metazoa; phylum Platyhelminthes; class Cestoda; order Diphyllobothriidea; family Diphyllobothriidae; genus Spirometra; species Spirometra erinaceieuropaei. The sequence goes on from CACRXP010000002.1 coordinate 3,632,775, forward strand.
GGAAATGGGAAAATCCGCCGTGAGAGGAGACCTAATCGACGACCTCCAGAATTAGCGTTAAGACTTCTACCTGCAGGGTTACTAGTACTATGCCCGCCAATTATATGATTAATCAATGCTGCCCTTCATAGCTGGCGAGAGGGGTCTGTTTTTCAGTCTCAAGACAATTCCAATTGGATTTCCGGGACAAACCTGCATTTAGGAGACAAAAATGCTATTCGATTTTTCTTTGAACATATGGGGCAGTTCGATATTTCTGATGATTAGAAGCAATGCTATAATTAGAAATTACAGAAACATGAAACTCAAACAGCCATGGTATGCGATAATGAACTTTTTCTAATGGGTAGATGCTGCAGCCGACTTTGAATAGTTATCATTCTACCCAATTCCTCCTTTGTCAGGCCACACGTCGTCACCGTGATAGGCTATCCAGACGTTTATTGATTACATGTTCAAATGCACGTGCCTAAATGGTAGAAACAGGTGCTAACACACGCCTATGCAAAATAATTGGGTAATGCTTCAACAAAAACCGGGCTAAGATCAACCAACGTGTGATGGATTTCGAGCACGTATTTCGAAAGTACAGAAGTGTTGATTATAGAAGACGGCGTGACAATGAACCCGAAATGGATACGCCTTACGCTGAGAGCGTGGCTTCTATTCCACACACAGGCTTCGCAGGAGTAACGCTGTATAAGGGCAAGGCGTTGGCAACGGAGATTGAGACCTATCGGAGGCGTATCCAAGCTCTGCTGCAGTTCTTCGACCTAATAGCTCCCCACTGGTGGGATCGTCTTCATCCCTTCAAGAGCCAGTTTGTCAGGAGACCCAGCCGCAGTGCTAACCTCCTTCGTAACGCACAGGAAAGACTGTCCATGCGATTGGCCAGACTAACACCGAGGTCAGTAATGCCCGCGGCGGCTGCCGTGGTCTCTATCGAAGAACGCGACTCGGTGGCCGTTCTGCCTAAAAGCCTCTACCGTACTTCCACGTCTAAGGAACGAACCGGCAACAAGTTGGATAACTTTGAGAATGCCAACGAGCTCATGGCGCTGGCGCTGTCAATTGCACGCCGGCTGGGGGAGATAGAGAGATCGAAGCAGCAAGCCATTCTTTATGCCCTTGATTGGATCAACTTCGACGGACGTGATCTACGAATTAGAGCCCGACGGACGGCCATGTTGGCTAAACATGTGAAGGCCTGTCTCATTGAGGGCTTCCAGGGTGTTCAGGCTGTAATCACACACTACTTCCGGCGACGTGTTCTCGCCTCAGCAGACGGTGAAAGTACACATCTGCCTGCCGTTGACGAGTACACAGACCCAAAACTTCAGCTCAAGTACGCTTTTCAGGGGATTACGGCCAATCACCTCAATTCCACCTGCCAGGTTATCATGGACATGCTAATGCAGGTTGATCCAGTCACGCAAAAGGAGCAGACGACTGCAGTCGGTATGCTAACCGACATCCAAAGCGAGGAAATGTTGGAACTCCTGAGTAGGGGCAAGTATCTCCCCAGTTCGGGCCCCATCTCTTCTGAAGGCGAAGATGCTACCCTGGGCCAGGAAGTAGTTGCACCTGAGAAACCACAGCGCTTCAATGAACTTCAACAAGAACAGCAGCAGCAGCAGCAGCAAGAGGAGAGCTTTCCAACGCAAGAAACCTCATTGGCAAGAAAACACCTTATTGAACCCGCAATTACTACGCTGGGGGATCTGAATCCCTGGTCGTCACCTGAGCTGAAGGACACCCTTCTGCATTCAGCCGCTGGGACCAATCCCCATCTTACATTCCCCTGGCCCAGTCTCGGAGAGGCATCCGCCCTGGCTGGTAACTTCGACTGGGAGGAGGAACTGCCTGACGAGGAGGAGGAGTTCAAGAAGGCTGAGCAGCGTATGGCCAGACGTCAGGCCAGCTTAGAGGCAGCTAAAAGAAAGGAAGTGAGTAAGTCGATTGCCCGATTCTTGGCTCGTAAGGAAACCAAGAAGATGCAGCTGGCGAGACTGCAAAGGCGACCAGAGGAGCCCGAGACAGTGGAGAAACCTCCGGTAATTAGCAAGTCGACCAGCAGAGAAACTATGGCCGTGCAGTCACAGAGTGTTGTGGACAAACCCAGCCGCCCCAAACGACGAGATTCCAGACGCGTGGGTCACATCTCTGCTGGAGACAATGAAGACGAGCGACAGGTTCAGACTAGAGGAGCCCAGGCGGCGGCGGCGGCAACAACGACGAACCCAAGACAGCAGCAACAACGGCAGCGGCAGATACAACAGAAACCTCCGCCGCAACGCCTGGCCAAACTGTTGGCTAGCCGCCCCCCAAGTAAAGTCAAGTTAACAGCTACCTTGGGGAGGAGCTCGGGGGACCGGGAGGGACCACGGAATTTGCAGCCGCTACTTTTGAGCTCAGATGCCGCTTCCAGTGACGAGGCCGACTTACTGACAACGGATTTTAGAAAGAGCCTGAGAAGGAGTAAGAAACCAACTCGTGGCCCACTACGCGCACCGCGGTCAGGTGATAGACGAAACGCCCACTAGACAGACCTACTCATCGTTTCTGTGTGTTTTGGAGCACTTTTCGCGAAAAACAGAAAAAATAGGGACTTAATATATTGCTATTTAAGTTTCGAAAAACATGCCTACAGATGCATAAGGGTCTGGCAACTGACTTTGTCTAGGAAAGGACGAAAAAATCGGGAAGCGGAAATCAAGGAGGTCATTGGGAGTTTAAATTCTGGAGAAACCTCTTGTGAAAACAAAATGTGATTCCCTTTTCCTAGGAGCTGAGAACAGCTAAAATTGGTATGAATGCCAGCGTGCGTTGAGCTGGAGTTACTGACTCAAGGGGGCTGGCAAACGACTAACATACAGGTCATCGCCACTCGCCAAGATTCCGCACTGTTTGTTAGTAAGTTACAATGATCTACGGGCCTCCAATTTTCAAATGCCAAGACTGTCGGTGACCACCACCACCACCACCACCACCACCACCACCACCACCACCACCACCACCACCACCACCACCACCACCACCACCGCCGCCACCACCACCACCACCACCACCGCTGAGTCGCTCACTGGCGGTCTCACTTACCTTCTCCATTCTCATAACCGGGTACACGTCCGAGCTTGCCTACTGACTGGTGGTGAGGTTAGACGGAATTGCTGACTACTCCTTGACATCCCTCTTAAGCAGGCCAGACGTATTCATGACAATAGTTTGTAGACGAGAGACGGACCTCATGGAGAATATATTCGAATAAGGGTATGCTGGTGTCGCGGGTGTTAACATTAGAAGACACATTTGGAGTGGACCACGAAGTGATGACGCGAGCAGACAGTTTGGAGAGATATGCACTGTGTTAGCGACCGTTTCGGTTCACGAGGGCGAAACATTCTGCATCATTACAACACTTCTCACTGGCGGCAGAGGGTTCACATGAAAAAATGGAGGTCAAAGTTAAGAGACTAGTAGTTAGCAAAAAAACACGGCCACTGTGTGTACAGGAAGGAATAGAGGAGCAAAGTAGGAGGATAAGTAGGGTTGGTGCCAGGCAACAAATCTGAGTAAATTGCGGGAGGCACACTGTTTTTGGAGATGGCTGGCCTCTTGGGAGTGATGTAGGAGGTTCGATATGACCCACCTTTGACCAGTCGATTTAGGCTGCGGCAAACAGTGAGATACTTGGCAGTTCGTAATATAACGAGGAAAGGTCCATCATACAAAATCTCATTGACTGATGTAGGCCATCTCATTGATGTTTGATGCTCTTAAAAATTGAATTATATTTCATGAAAAAATGCATAAAAATATTCATTCTTTTACTAATTCGGCAAAAAATTACGTCTTTTTTAATTTTATAGTCGGAGGAGGAGTATAATTCGCTTTAAAAAGTTTCTGATTGTGAGAATTTTTAATATCGTGAAATGGCCGTTCATTAAACGTCATGTATCTGCATTTACCAATGTGGCTTGTAAAATTAACAATATTGCTGAAATCCACTGCTTAATTTTATGAAGCCCATATGGTCTCCTTTTAATACCGTAGAGAAATGTATGGTTTTCCGTACACGGAAAATATACGGCTTGTAGTTTTGAAACCCTGAATGCAAGTATAACACCAGGTCGGGTTCAGAATTGTCCGGGAATTAGAAAAGTTTTTTAAAACCGAAGTATACTCTCCCTTCGAGTAAAGCATTCAAAGAAGACGTAATTTCCTACGGAATGAGCAAAAGAATGAATATTTTTATGCATTTTTTCCCATGAAATATAGTTGAATTTTTTAGGTTATCGAAAACCAATGGGAAAATTGCATGCTAAATAAGTAGTCACTTTTTGCAGAGTATAGATCTTGCATGCAGTCGGAAATAAGTTCATTCGAAAGCCGGCACCCTGAGGTAACTGGATCCTTATAGCATTATGCTGCATGATGATTAGTTTTACAACCCGACCTAATTTATTTTTTTCGAAACGAGAACGCATTTCTAAATTTCGGCTAACATTTCATGAGTTAGCCCGCATACTGTATTTTATCAAGCCGTTGGGAAAAGGGGTTGTATGGTGTGGCGTATGTATGTGTGTGGCAGCATCTGAGGAGGTTAATAAGGCTACGAAAAATTCAAGCTTAACACTTCTAGCCTCGGTTAGTGGTGATGGTTGAGGGGCCACCAGTGCTCGAGGAAGGTGTTAAGGGCAGTGGCTATGGAGATATCTGGGCCCCAAGGTTTGTGAGCGTCTGGTATGCCATGATCAACAAACCATGACCTTAGCAGCCTGGCAATTCTCCGGTACCTGGTTCCCTGCCGGTACATGTACTTGCGCTCCCGCTGGGTGTACTGGTCGTGTGCATGGCTGCCCAGTCATCCACGTCCTTTCTGTTGTTGTTGTCGTTGGTCCAAATCCGGGTAAAGTGTTTGTTGTGGACCAGAGGATGTGGAGTGGACCGCCAGGCTGCGGGTTCAGCCGCGCCATCCACCTGCGCCCCCCCCCCGCCTCCGATTTTCTTGCCTCTGTCTTTACATCGGGGTCAGGTGGGGGGGGAGAGAGTGCGGTAGATGCTGCGCAAGCCTACTCTCACCACAAACTAATTCACGCGTAAGTCACCGTGCGTGCTCTCACCTCGCTATGAAGCACACGGTGGACATCGTCGGATGAGAGGGTTGAGCTACCATTATGGAGATATCTGTGTTACTAGCCGCGCTTGACCAAGGCGTAAAACAGCCAATAACATTGAGCAGATAGCTCCACCACGGGACTTTGATAAAAAATCTGTTGGAGGGGGGGGGGCGGTGAAGATGCGAAAAAAGTGCATCAGGGTGGAGGAGAAGTGTTCACGGAAACCTCGCTGCATGGCCTAGTCTTGGCTTTCCGGAGCGCCATGCATCAGCGAGTCTACTGGCAAATGCAAGTACCTACAGTAGATGTGCTAACTCATTAAGTGTCAACCAAAATTTAAAATGCGTTATCGTTTTGAAAAGATAAATTAAGTAGTGTTGTAAAACTAATCATGATGCAGCATAAAGCATAATGATCCAGTTACCTCCGGGTATCGGCTTTCGAAAGAACTTATTTTCGGCTGCATGCAAGATCAACACTCTGCAAAAATGACTACCTAACTAACATGCAACTTTCTCATTGAATTTCGATGCCCTTGAAAATTCAATTATATTTCATGGAAAACATGCATAAAAATATCCATTCTTTTACTTATTCGGTAGCAAATCACGTCTTCTTCCAATTCTATATTCAAAAGAAGAGTATAATCCGGTGTTAAAAAGCTTTTCTAATTCCCGAATAATTTTGAACCCGACCTGCTGTTACACTTACATTCAGGGTTTCAAAACTACAAGCTGTATATTTTCCGTGTACGGAAAACCATGCATTTCTCTAAGGTGTTAAGAGGAGACCATATGAGGTTCATAAAATTAAGCACTGGATTTGGGCAATATTGTTAACTTTACAAGCCACATTCGTAAATGCAGATACATGACGTTTCATGAACGGCCATTTAACGGTATTAAAAAATCTCACAATTAGAAACTTTTTTAAAACCGAATTATACTCTTCTTTTGAGTATGAAATTGGAAGAAGACGTGATTTTCTACCGGATAGGTAAAAGAATGCATATTTTATGCATGTTTTCCATGAAATATAATTGAATTTTCAAGGGCATCGAAAATCAATGAGAAAATTGCATGCTAGTTAAGTAGCCATTTTTTGCGGAGTATAGATCTTGCATGCAGCCGAAAATAAGTTCTTTCGAAAGCCGACACCCTGAGGTAACTGGATCATTATAGATTTATGCTGCGTCATGATTAGTTTTACAACACTACTTAATTTACCTTTTCAAAACGAGAACGCATTTCGAAATTTTGGTTGACATTTCATGAGTTAGCACATTTACTGTATGTGCTTTTATTACTTTCAGCGTACCTTCTAGCCCATCACAGTAACTACACACGTGCACTTAACTACCGAGTTGAGTCGCCCATTGGGAATTGCCAAGGGTCGAGTGGGAGAAGGAGTCTGGATGCAGACGGGCAGGATACCTGATGGCGGTAGGTTGGGGAGGATACGATGGTGACAGGACTAAAGGCTAATAAGAAATAGACAAATTGGACCTGTCAGGGAAAAGACAGCATCGGTAGCTGGACAGCTGCACTAATGAGCTTAATCTATCACAGTTTCTGCTACTTGGTACTAAATGGGCTGTTTTTTGATTGTAATTGAATGGGGAGATGGTCGACAGTAAGGCGAACTCGCAGACCCACAACTTCACAATAGCAAAGACCCCTCCGTCCATTTCCTGGCCCGCAGAATTGGGGAATTCCATGCGTACCTAATTCAAACGTCAGCCCCAGTCAGCGTCTCGGGTGCCACCGTCCAGGGCATGAACGGCAGCTTGGTAACGGTAGGGTGAAGATTCAGAATAATTCTGAAAGCGTCTTGCAGACGCACTTTCAATCAAGGTTTAAAAACTACACGCCGTAGGCACTTCATGCAAGAAAAATCCCTATTTTTTAACGCTGCTAAAAAATGCTCATACAGCTTTGGAATGGGTGTGAAATATGCCGGTTACTTCGCAGGCACCATTTATAAACGGGAAGATACGATGTTACATGAATGGACACCTCCCGATACCAAAACATTTTAGAATTATAAAATTTTTTAAATCTAGAGGTACCCTTGCTGTGGGTAAAAAATTTGAAGAAGACGTAATTTTACGCTAAATAAGTATAAGAAAGAATATTTTGTGCATGTTTTTTACGAAATATATTTGAATTAATAAGGACATAGAAATTTAACGGGAAAATCATACTAAGTAGTTGTTTCTATCGCGTGCGATTTTTGCGGGAAGTTGGAATGAAGCCCAGACAAATGCCGGCATCCTCAAATAATTAAAATGCCTTGGAAGAGTTCCGCGCGATAAGCAGTATTACGATCCCACCCAACTAATCCTTTCTAACCAAAAACACATTTTAGAATTTCGGTTTACATATCATGTGATAGGCCAACCATTGCAAGTCAGATTTGACCCTAGTTGTGGGTGGGTTTGGGGCACAGGCCTTATTTTGGCGCCACGTTTCCCCTGGCCAAAATACCACGAGTGGATGGTTTGATGTGCTTTTTGTCCGTTAAAAATAAGCTACCCCGTCCACAGAATCTGACGCGAAGGCAGCCCCGTTTTACCCCCCCCCCCCGACTCCACTGACATGCGACTTTTCCAACAAGAAGACTTAATCAGTATTTACCTTCTTGCATGGAAAAGAAGAGAGCAGGCTACTCAAGGCACTGCGGCATCCGACTGGCAGTGGTTCCCCACCCCCGCCCCCTGTTCCGTCCTTCGCCGTAGGAGCTTTCGGGCCACAACGGAAGGAGGGGTTGGTCGCTGTCGCGAGTAATTAAAGGGGCTGACTGTGACATCTAGGCTGTTTCAATGCCCCCTCGGAAGGAAAATCCTGTCCCAGGGGGGGGGAGTCAGCGAGGGAGGTAAGAGGGATCGGGCAGGCGGGCGGGCGGTAGGGGATGACTGTTTGGTAGAAGCGGGCGGCTAATTATGGACAGGTGGAGTAGTTTTGACATTTGCGACCTTTCATGGCGGACGACAGAAATAGGGGACGGGAACTCCTAGGTTCCACCACCTGAGGCGGTAAATCACATGACCTCGGAAATACGTAATGGGGCAGGGAGGTAAGCAGGTTATGCACGTCATTGATGCTTCCCCGAGCCAAGTCTACCTTCGAGTACTGCATGCCGATGATAAAAGGTGCAAAACGTGACATCCACGTGTCCTGGGCTGTTTATCATACAAGCCCTAGGTGCAAGGTCGTGAATTCTTTGTCAAGAATTTTTACCGACAGGGAAGCAAGAAGTCAGAATGTTCCCTTCTTGCAATCGTCATACGGTCTTGCTTAACACCAGGTCTGGAAGCTCTTACACGTGTTTGATAGGACTGCGGTCGTACCGGATTAGTCCGGCCTTAGTGATACTGTAGACAATACTATCCAACCCTCACGATGGCCAAGGATAATTGATTTGGTGGTACGGACCGTTCTTTGCCAACGACAGAGGCCTAAGACCGAAGGCACAAACCACTACCCCATGTCTTGACGGACTGCACGGAGCCAGGTTCCAAGGCGACCTCCTCTTCGCCGCGTTTATTCAGATAATGTTGTCACATTTAAAGCCAACGACACTGAACTTATGTGACTGCCAACGAGGCAGGCGCAAAAGCAACTTCAATTGACGTTCATGGATTGCCTGAAAGGCCCTCGGAATGCTACAGCAAAGAGTGCGAACTCTTTCTTCCCAGAGGAAGTCGGCGTACATTACTCGAAGACGGTGGTAGCATTGAACTCCTGGCATTCACTCACATATTACACGCACAGATTAATACTACAATAGAAAAGGAGCATCGGCAGTATCAAAGTGCAGCCAATGCGGACCCTGGTTGCGGTTGTGGTGGCACGCCTAGGTGCGGGTTTTTGACGTGCTAGCCACCTGCGTCCCCTCCGACCTCCGGTCTTTTGGGATCGGTCTCGACACGGGGCCCAGGTGGGGGAGGACGAGAGATCCGGTAGATTTGGCGTAAGCCCGCTATCACTTTGAACTAATTCACGAGCAAGTCACTGACCCCACTCTCACCCTGCTGTGCAGCACACGATGGACAGGGTCGGCAGTGACGGCCCAACTGTCACCAGTTGCTGTCGGGTCTATTGGGCACCTTTGAAAGCCCACAAAATCCGCGAATATCGTGATTCGAACGATAATGCTGCTCTTGTTCTGTCGTTTGGTAACAACCTGGCTTAAAGATACTTGAAACTGTCCACTTCTTCCAGCTGGCAGCCATTACTGTCGGCGGTCGCAGCTCCTGGCCAGAGGCGGGATTCGAAACTATTTTGGTTTTCGGAGCACCTATGAATAAACCGGCTGATTCAACTATGTCATTCGCCAGAGACAGCGCATTTTATAGGTCAACAGGATTTAATGCTAGTAGGACGACATCGACAAAGGGGTCGATGGTCAACTATGTCGTTCGCCAGAGACACCGCATTTTATAGGTTAACAAGGGGTTCGTGACCGGCTAGCCGGCGTCTTAGCATGGATTTAACACCACCGGGGATCAGTCTGATCCTGTATCGTCAATGATGGGGTGTAGAACCCACAACTAACTTGAGCTAGTCTGTGGACTGTGTCATACTTTGAATGGTGGCAGAGGGGTTGTACTTGTGGGCCAACACAGGGGACCGAGAGCAAGAAGACACAGAAAATGGGTAAATTTCTGCCGAAAGTCATGTCAAACACTCTTATTTGACAAAGAAAGTGGGCACTATAATTAAAAGATAGACAAAAAGCAATTCTCCAAAAATAATAAACTCTGAATAAGGCGCAGCTGGCAAGTTTGCATTTAGTCAGGAATTGGAAGAAATTTCGAATAATACAGTGCGTGACCTATCTCATGAAATGCTGGCTGAAATTCTGAAATGCGTTTTCGATTAGGAAGGATTATTTGGTCGCGGTTGTAATACTGATTATTTTAAGGCATACTCTTATAACATTTTGTACTCAACAGGATGTCAGCTTTTAAGTGCACTTCTTTTCCATCTCCTGTGGAAAGCGTGCTCGGTAAAAAATGACTAATTAAGTAGCATGCATTTTCCCATTGATTTTCGATGGTCTTGGAAATTCAAATATATTTTATAGAGACCACAATCAAAAATATGCTTTCTTTTAGTCAATCACTAGAGAATCACGTCTTCTTTATACTTTATACTTGAGGAAGGAGTATAATTAGGTTTTAAAAAAGTTACTAATTATGAGACTTTTTAAGACCGCGATATGTCCATTCACATAGCATCGTACCTGGCCGTTTACCACTGCTCCTCATGAAATGTACAACATGGTCCTCATCCATTGCAAAATTTTATAAACCCTATATGATATCTCTTTAATGACATAGAAAATATGGGATTTTCTTTACGCGGAACGCATGCACCTTGTAGAATGTAATCACTAAGCGCTAATCCAACGAATGATCCGGCTCCAAACTTTTCGGAAATTAGAAAACTTTTTAAAACCTAATTATACGTGCTCAAAGCGGTCTGGAAGAGGGATAAAATGTCGGTCTAGACTTTATATTTCGAACTAGAATCCCGAATATTTTAGTAATCGGGGGGAGGGGTTCTTCGAGTTGTAGATCTTATGAAACGAAAATTGACTTACCGCATTTCTGACACCCTCAGGGTGCCGAGGCGTGACACAGCTAACGTCCTCGCAAAAAAGGCCAAAAACTATACCATACTGTACAGAAATTACAGTAGATGTGCTAACTCATGAAATGTCAACCAAAATTTCGAAATGCGTTCTCGCTTCGAAAAGATAAATGAGGTAATGTTGTAAAACTAATAATGATGCAGCATGAGTCTATAATGATCCAGTTACCTCAGGGTGTCGGCTTTCGAAGGAACTTATTCTCGGCTGCATGCAAGATCTATACTCTGCAAAAATGACTACTTAACTAGCATGCAATTTTCTCATTGATTTTCGAGGCCCTTGAAAATTAAATTATATTTCATGGAAAACATGCATAAAAATATTCATTCTTTTACATATTCGGTAGAAAAGCACGTCTTCTTCCAATTTCATACCCAAAAGAAGAGTAGAATTCGGTTTTAAAAAAGTTTTTAATTGTGAGATTTTTTAATACCGTTAAATGGCCGTTCATGAAACGTCATGTATCTGTATTTATGAATGTGGCTTGTAAAGTTAACAATATGGCTCCAATCCACAGCTTAATTTTATGAACCTCATATGGTCTCCTGTTAACATCATAGAGAAATGTATGGTTTTCCGTACACGGAAAATAAACAGCTTGTAGTTTTGAAACCCTGAATGCAAGTGTAACAGCAGGTCGGGTGCAAAATTATTCGGGAATTAGAAAAGTTTTTTAAAAGCGAATTATACTCTTCTTTTGAGTATGAACTTGGAAGAAGACTTGATTTGGTACAGAATAAGTGAAAGAATGAATATTTTTATGCATGTTTTCCATGAAATATAATTTAATTTTCAAGGGCCTCGAAAATCAATGAGAAAATTGCATGCTAGTTAAGTAGTCATTTTTGCAGAGTATAGATCTTGCATGCAGCCGAGAATAAGTTCCTTCGAAAGCCGACACCCTGAGGTAACTGGATCATTATAGACTCATGCTGCATCATTATTAGTTTTACAACATTACCTAATTTATCTTTTCGAAGCGAGAACGCATTTCGAAATTTTGGTTGACATTTCATGAGTTAGCACATCTACTGTACTACTGGCCTAGGAGTTTTATTAAATGGACCTGTTAGGAAAGAATATTTAACGCCTAAGAATAAGTTAACAGCATGAATCCCAGAGAGAGACATCATTCAAGGGGAGAAATTTGTAAGAAAAGCAAGGCAGAACTACCGTCACGCAGTCGGAATCGATAGATGGCAGCCAATCATATGCGACCTAGGCCCGTAATTCTAGTAGTTTAACGTGTGACCTGAAGACCAAATGCATCAAGTCTTAGATAATTGTTTATGGTTGAGTCATAGCCGGCTGATGGCGGATAATAAGGCGGAAATGGCCATTGCGAGCCCCTTATCGGTAACACTCCATAACTTTCCACTTTCTATCCGGGTTGGGAGGAGATGCATGTGCTATCAGCTCTTTTTGTGAAATGAGTTCTATGAGACCCAAGCAAATTTAAGACTCTCTTTCAGGCTTCTCTATCTGCTGTCATTTTAAGCGAATAGACATTATTTTAAGAAGTCAAGTCCGCAAAATGTACGCTTTCGATTATTAATCATCGCGCTCATGCAGACATTATTTTCTCTACCAGTGGGATGTGACTAACACAAATTCAGAGCGCAGTATGATCATGTGTCTTCCCGCTTATTGACAACTATTTATTGATGCCGCAGGTAGTTTTAATCCATGCCCGGTGGTAAAATCGTCAAGCCAAATTCAATTTTGCCCGAAAATCTACTCATTATTTCGATTTTTAGAATAGGCGGTGCTTTAGATTTTAAAAAAACTACCTTTAAAATACATGCACTTTCCCCTTAATCCAATTTTCATTTTTTAAACAATTGAAATGACTTATTTACAAAACCTGTGCAAAAACCTATATTTGGTAGTTCGAAATAGTCAGCCATGAAAATTCAAACGACTCGTGCATTTTTCTGAATGCATTTTGCATCTTTACTCTCCTAAAACTTCTAACATACTTCATACCTATATTGCCCGAAGTCATCACCAACAATTGGATCTCGCACGGGCGGTGCCTCCCCTGAGACCTACGAGGAGCGCCTCCCAGCCAAGGAAATAATCGATCTTCCCCTTCTAACCAGGCCAGTCTATTTTTCAATCTGAGTGACTTTGCCCACCCCCCAGTGGAACAGAAATGAAGTTGCGTTTACGCACTGTGCCAGAGTTTGGCAGAGTTTGCGGTCTTCAAAGTAACTGGGATATCACTTATTTCTGGCAAACTCTGGCTGGGAAGCCCGAAAACGCGCCGAACCAGGGAGCGCGCGCGAGCGACTGTGTGCTTCTTTCCATTTCACACAGATTGCTGCTACGAAGAAATGGTCTGACTGCTTGAACTGCTTTAGACTATATCAAGTTTCGACGAATCAACGAACCAGGCCTTTACGAATTTGTGGCATACTGTAGACCATGAAAAAATGAAGGTCCGTGGAAAAGAGGGCAAGAGATTCGGTAAACTGCTAGCAGGCTGATTATTACCTGTACGGCTCAATCACAGCATGTTTTATGACAGCAAAGGTTTTCTAAAAAGCTAATTTTCTGAAGTAGGAGTACGAAAAGTTAGGGAAATTAAGCCCCAAAATTCATGGGCACGCTTAACGAAGTAGTAAAATTGCTCACAAGCCCTTGATATAAGCCCGAATGACGCAAGTGCACGTATTTTTTGCCATTCTCTTCCGTACCTGAGATAGCGTCTCTCAACAAGTACGTGCAGACAACGTAATTACTATTTATAGAGCATTACGACTTTTCAAAAGGACAATCTGAAAAATCCCTATAATTAACGTAGTCGGAAGTTAAGGTTGCCGTCGATTGCTAGTTTATCAGAAATATTTTACTTACTCTAAAACCTGGTATTAATATGCATTCGTGTTTCCCGTACTCACTAATGGATGCCATACGCTGGCCTTTGAAAAAAGCTAACGTACGTCACATCAAATTTTAGTTTTCTTTAGACTAAACTTAGGGCAAATTCGTATTTTCGCAATCAAGCCGTCATTGGAAAGTAAAAAAAACGCAGAATTTGGCTAAGAATGAATTAACCTTGAAGCTTACGTCGAATTTCATGGAAAAAGTGCCTGACAGTTTGTGCATAATCTCAGCCAAAAAAACACATGTTAAGTAAGTCTGCAATATTGATGAGTATGGGAAGTCTTTTAAAACCAGTTTCGACATAATAACGTGTCGATCTACCAGCAAATGTGATTCCAGCGCTTTGCGGAGGTAAACTGCAGAAAACTAAACACAGATTTTGGGTATTTGGGGAAAACCGAGATTGGTTCTTACAGGGATGCGATAAAGAGACAAATTTTTCCAATTCCTTTACAGAAGCCGGCGGCCTCCATGGAGTCAGTAACTGAGAGTATATGCTCTTTCCCCATGAAAAAGTGCTTTCCAAATGGGACCTGCCTATCGCTATTTGAAAGTTTCCAAGCCCCTTGGTGCTTCCATTCCTTGAGAGACCTTCCGCAAAACTTTTCAGTAACACGAACGGAACCCACTGGAAGGCATTTTAAAGGTCAGACACGAGGTTTGGTAAGTTATTTTGCTCCGTGAACACTGCGAGTCCTCTTCACGAGAAAATGTACTGTTTGCTCTTATATTAAATTTGTGGAAAATTTTTCCTCCCATGGAAAAGGCAGTCCGAGGTGACCCTTTCTCAGTTCATTTAAGAAAAATGACAAGATCTATTTTGGCTTCGAATAAAGAGTGAAAACACACTGTATGTACGTGGTGCGTTCCCTTTTAATATGTTTGCGGAAAATGGTCAAGAGGTTCCTTATGTGAAAGTCCACATGAAACAGTCCAAAAAATATCCGCAGCATATGCCACAAGCCTGGAATTACTTCCACTGAACTTATTAAGCTGTCCTAGTCTACCAAAGGAACTCAGTTTTGCATAGGCATGCCTTCTGCGCTTCTCCAAGAAGTTTATTTTTCAAAATTACCGAATATTTGACTTAAATGTTCTATTTTTCCTGAAAAAATTTGACAACTAAGTAAACTCAATAACTATGCTCTTAGCACTTATTGTGTTGGAAGCCACGATTTTCCTAGTTAGGGCTCTGTTAAATGTTACGTAAAAACTCATGAAACTTGATCACAGAATCTGATGTAGGAATTTTCAGACGCCTTAGACGTTGCATATTTTGCTCACTCGTCCACTCCCCTTAAGTAGATGCCACTTTCTTGTGCAGAAAAGATGTCTACGCAATTTTATTAAGGAAAGCGTTTTTAAATTTGAGCGAAAATGAACGTTACGATATATTAGGGCAATTTCCTATGCTAGTATCTGTCCTAGATTTCATTTGCATATCAGCCCGTTTTCCTTTGAGAAAAAAGTAGTTTACCCTTGAGGGTTCTACTAAACAAAGTTTGCCACGCGTGAAAATTGATTCTTTGCCCGATGCCAACGACGGGACTCAGATTTCCAATAGGGAGATTTTATCGATTTTTAAAGGCCGGATTAGCAAATCCGTGCGATTTCGTGTCATAAAGTACAGTAATAACGCACATAGGCCGTCCTTCGTTTAAATGGGCTAAAATGGTTTTGCTCTTTGGTAAGTTATATTGATCGACATAAGAATAACTACTACCAAATAAACACTTTCAACTTCGAACACATGAAACATTACTTTTTGTGTGGCTTAGTTTCTGCACATGCGTGATTTAGGGATGCAGCCGTCAAAACATTAACAGTTTCAGCAACATATCAAATATATATATGGTCACTCTACCGTGCGTTCATAATAACAGAACGCCGCAAAAATGGCGCAACGTAAAATCAAAGGCATGTTCTTCCTTTCGCGGAAGAAAAGTATCAGTATTTTTTTTTTAGCAGTATGAAAGAATCGACCAAAAGTTTCAAATTTCTTGGCTTCACCATAGTAAAATTTAAAGGATAGAGACATCCATCAACAAAAATTCATTACTAAAGTACTCCTTGAGTAGTTAGCTTATTGGAAAATGTTCTCTAGTTGATCGAACGCATATTCGTGTTGAATTGTGTTATGGACGTTTATTTTATACGATTATAATGTTTCCTATTTTAGAGAGTGCTCAAATGTGCCCCAGTTGACCATCTACATGAATAAAAACGTCCAATTACTAATTACTTCGGTAAATGCCTTCAATAAGCATGTAATGTTTAAGGTTTTAATAAACACATAGTAAAAGATCTGCTTTCATGGACCGTTGGTTAAAAACACGGAAAATCATGAGCTATTCAACAATATTTCAAAGCCGATCTGAAACTCAACGTAACCCAAAACAGAGGAGAAGTGCAAATTAGTATCGAGGGAGGAAAATTATCTTTATATTTACAAAATAGTATGTTTGAGATTACATCTGTCAATTCTATTTTAATTGATTATTTACCGACCGGCCTGGCAACATGCGACTTTATGAAAACTTTTATTACTGTGACGTTCCTATCGGTGAAATCAAACAAAATCCTGTTTGACTTATTGAACTGCATCTCGATCAGTGTAGAAGGGTAGAAAGTGCGATGTATTCTCAGGAAACCATTTTGGAATCAATACTCACGGTGTAGGTTGTTAGCAAACCGTCATGCTTGGCATTACTTTAATCCTTAAAGGACATTCAGATATGAACTTACTGTTAAACATCATTGTCTTTTTACTGTGATATTTTCTCGTTATTTGCATGGACAGGTTTTCTATACGTCGTACCCTGAAGTTTACTAAATTGCAACATCCCGGGACTTTCAGGCTTTTCTGAAAAAGTGATATTTCTACACAAAGTAATCTTTCTTTAGTATTTCATTTATGTTTTCAATTCCCTAAAGGTTATTCTTTATTACTATAGCTAGTGAGTCCATGCATTGGTGTCGGTTTGCGTTTGATTAACAATCATTAGTAAATTGCGACGTCTTTCGTCTGTTATGTCACGTATTGTATGCGTGCATGTATCCAGCTTACGAAAAGTGTTAGGGCTGTTGAATTTTTTGAACACTTAACTAAAGACTTCTCCAGGCTACTACGCTTAGAGGATAGCGGCCCGAGTGAACTGACAATGGTACAAATAGGATACTTCGCCAAACAATAGGTCGTAAATGACAAATTCCAGTCCAGCCACGATATCACACATTTCCCAGGCCAGAATCGCAGGCCTCATTGAATTCAGAGGCAGATTCATGAAGTTAATCAACTTTGTGGCCTTTGTTGCGGCCTCATGAAAGGACTTATCGGGACGACCTCCTCTGCTCCTCCTCTGCAAGTTACCCTCAGCGCTCTCCGTGCTGCGGCGCGCAGTGTGCGTCCCGATGAGCTCAGCAAGTTTGCCCACGAAACGGCCTCACCCCCCAGAGGAGCGGGACCATTGTTTTGCGTTTATACTTTCGTGGATGCTCAAGGCTGGACAGGAAGATGGACTAGTTTTGAGTCCATCAGCCTCGTCAAGACTGGTCAAAATAAGGTCTGATTCTACCGCTTCCCTTCCGCCCTCCCCGGTCAGAATAGCCAACACCGCCGAACTCGTTCTCATCTCCTTCCACCCTCTCGCATCCCCTTCACCTGAGCGTAATTCTCACATCGGTAGGATTTCGTCGACATCTCTGCAAAAGTGTTGCCGCCACACCCCAAGAGCCCTCAGTTGCCGTGCGGTCAAATGTCAA
>CACRXP010000002.1:3650387-3680093 GCA_902702965.1 Spirometra erinaceieuropaei
TTAATTAATGCCGACGTCATCAAACGTCAGGTACTACAACCCAATAAAATATTATTGTCAACGTTCAGGTTTCTGAAAGAGCCCATAATTCCTAATATGTCAGTCATGGTATCTCACACAAGTCACAGCATTCAGCGGCTTACTTCAAAAGGCACGGGTTCTAGGGGCCTTCACTAGATCCTCACCCCTTAAAAATTTAGGGGTCTAAGTGACATTGCCACTTTTCAAGTCATCTTCCGGTATCGCCTACGCAGTCATATAGTTTCTAAAACGAAAAGCTTAAAGACCAAGGAAAGAAGACCATTCCTTAAGGCCTTCCAGAGACTGTGAGGGGGGGAGGGGGAGGGAGGATGACTAGACAGCCCAGAGGTTCCATAGCTGTCAGTCATGAAACAGCTCAACGCAGTAGACCCCGATGCTTAGTTTTGTTTGAACCGATGGTCAGAAAGCCTCCTCGAGCACGCTAAGCCTCTCTGCCTCCCCCTCGCTAGACGTCGTGATTTGTAAATACTTCCAGGCACAGGGATGAAGGCAACTTTTTCAACTATCAAAAATATCTTGTGGGTGTAGATGAGCAAATACACGCTATACCAACTGCTTAGCATTCTCACGCTCCTCCTCCTCCTCCTCCTCCTCCTCCTCCTCCTCCTCTCTCTTCGAGCCACTGGCAGTCTGCGTGCCTGGCACATAAAACTTACACGCGGACACAAAATAATCACCGGTGCTAATCTTCCCCCCCCCGCTCCCGCAGTCCTCGAAGGAGAATCACCAAATGCTTCGTATCACGGAACTAGTGTGACACAGTTGATACTGCGCTGTGATAAGAGTTTATCAGAGTCGTTTTGCCAGTAAAATTGATCGAGCTCAGTACGATGATAAGGCGGGGGTGATATCAGAGCTTCACACCACCATCACCACGGCGAGGCTGTTCATTCTGCCTGGCTGAATAGGTTCTTATTGACTCCCCTTAACTGGGCGGATGACCTGCAAAAGAGTTAAACATGCTTGAGAAAATTAAAACGCCTGCCCAGGGTAAAGGCAACAGAGCCGAAAAAAGATGCCCCTCCGGTTACGCACAGGACACTCAGTAGGTGCGCAGGAGAGGTTTAAGTATTTCCGGGGGGGGGAGGGGCTAAACTGTGGGCAAGCCGGATTGTGTGAAAAGCAAAAAAACTCCGTGTCAACTCGAACTGTGCGACAGTCCACCAGCTGCATCCGTTCGCACGGTAATTCGCAGCTGCCGGCAGTCGAGGAAAAAATACTTCAATAGGAATACTCAAGGACGTTTAATAAATCACGTATACTACAGTTCGGTTAACATTGAAACAAGAGAACAGCCTTCTTCGGGGCTGACAGAGGAAAAGCCAACAGTCCCGCAGGAATGATAGAAGGTCTTAGTACAAGGGAAGTCCTACAAGCACGTTGATGGAGGAGGGGGGGTGAGGTTCATTGATTCTACGCGAATGTATAAGGGAATAGAAATACTCCGTTTTTCTAGAGGCTCTGGAATAGAACTCTTGCAGACAATCGAATACCGAGGTGCAGATGCCAAAGACGAAAGAGGCCAGAATGATCATTTCCGGTTTGTTATCCGCAATCAGTCGGTCATAATCAACCCAATGCCTACAGGACCTGGGATTCAAATCCAGACCGTCTGATTAGTGGGCGTTTTATAGGTCAGACGCTCTACCATTGAGCCATGGTACAGTTGTTCTGTCTGGTGTGATCGGAAATATTTATTACCGTAGGATCAACGTTCACAATCAGACTAGGGGACATGATCGTGCTGCTGGGCATCGGAACCTAATCCGGCATCCCTGCAGACAGTCGCAGGGTGCCTGGCACTAATGCAGGAGGCACTGCCGGTAAATATGAAGGAGAGTGTGATGGCCATCTTTAGATTATTAACTGTTGCCAACCAGTCATACCCAACCCTATGTTAAGAGAACCTGGGACATGAATCAAGATTCTCTGGTCAGGGAACACTTGCGAGTGAAACATTCCGCCGCTGAGCGACGGCCATATTTGGCTCTTCGTTATTAACCACTTGCCCGGCAAACGTCTGTGAGGGCTATAGATTATAATGCGGAAACCGAGTGAAATGCACGTATTCCGCCCTGTTGGCCAGTCATACGGTGGACACTATTTTCCCATGATCGCAGCCAACAGAACGTGAGCTCCTTACTCAACCGGCTCAGTGAGAAAAATGAGCCAGCCTCAAATGACAGGTATGACATGATCGGATGACGACGAAAAAATAGGCGAGTAATGGACTCTGGAAAGTCTGACAGTCTTTGCATAGGTCAATCACGAATCAACTGCCAATGTGCAGTGAGTGACCGATCTCATGATGTATTGACCGAAATTCTGAAATGCGTTTTCGATTTGGAAGGATTACCTAGGTGGAGTTATAATAATGAATATCTCGCGGCATAATCCAGTAATATTTCAGACTCACCAGGAGGTCGGCTTTTGAATGCACTTCTTTTTGATCTCCTGCAAGACCCAAAGCCGGTAAGAAGTGACTACTTAAGTAGCATGCATTTTGCGCAATGATTTTCGATGATCATATAAATTCAAATATATTTTATAGAAAACATGCACAAAAATATGCTTTCTTCTACTCATTCAGTGGCAAATAATGCCGACTTTGCAGTTGATGCTTTATAGAAGTTTTTAATTATACGATTTTTAAGACCGTGCAAGGTACATTCATACGGCATTGCAGCTGTCTGTTTACCATTACTCCTCATGAAATGTGCAACGTAGTCCGCACTTATTGCAAAAGTTCGTGAAATCTAAATGGTATCTTCTTAAAGGATAGAGGAGTAAATTATTTTCCTTACACGGTAAGCATGTGCCTCGTAGAATGAAATCGCTAAACGCTAATGCAACCGCTGCTCTGGCCTAAAATTATTCGGGAATTGGAAAACTTTTTTAAAACCTAAACATACCCTGTCTTTAAGCATAAAATGTAAAGTCGACCTGATTTGCCACTGAATGAGTAGAAGAAAGCATAGTTTTGTGCATGTTTTCTATAAAATGTATTTTAATTTATAAGATCATCGAACATCATTGCGAAAAATGCATGCTACTTAAGTAGTCATTTCTCACCGGCCTTGGGTTTTGCAGGAGATCAAAAAGAAGAGCATTCAAAAGCCGACCTCCTGGTGCCGCGAGATAATCAGTATTATAACCCCACCTAGGTAATCCTTCCAAATCGAAAACGCATTTCAGAATTGCGGCCAACACATCATGAGATCGGTCACTCACTGTACCTGTCCAGGTCAAACCGCAAACTTGTCAAGTTTTCTTTAATTAGTGAGTCGCCTAGACGTATGCAATACAATCAACAGGACTCCAGTTTAGGGTTGGGTCAAATCGGTGTTAGTTTTCAGGAGAGAGGCCTCTTTTTTCTTGCTTTAGAATCCGTCTCGGCGAGCTCACAGAGTCGTTTTTTGGCGTACCTATTGAGCTCGCATCCACGCGTGACTTGATACGTTTTGTCGAGAGGACTCTGAAAGGCAGAACCTAGTGGGCCGGATTCGTCGCAATGTTCTCGCGTGAGACAGATAATAGAAATTAGGGGGGGGGGGGGGCGGATGTTCCTTTGACGGTCCAGTGCACTCTTTCAGGGAACAGTCTAGCACAACGGGTAGACAATAGCATCCCTCCTTTCCTTCATACGGACAGAGGACACAATTTATGGACAGTTGGGGTCTCACCTAGCACTTCTTTTCAAAAGTTTTATTCTGGTCCTATTTCCTAGACGGTTTTAAGCGCACTGAAATTTTTGCAATTATTACTTTAATGAGTCTATCTTCTCCAGGATCCAGATTGTGCCTCTCAGTCTATAATAAATTCGTCTCGCTGTGAACGATCAGGAAACAACAGAAGTCGTGGTCGGGGGTCAGGTTGCAATATCTTATCCTAGATGGTGATTCGTAACTTTTAGGACTCCCCGGTGAAGACTGGTCGTGTAGACGGGTTATTTTGGCCCTGTAAGTCACCGCGATCCCATCTGTCTGCGAAAAGTGTGGGACAAGCGTGTGGGGTAGACCCAGTGCAATCCTCCCCTCATATTATAAAAATCTTAACGCGTAAATCGACGCCACATCTTTGCCCCGACGTAGTGAGACAAAAGAACTTATTAAGCATAACGGCCACCCGCAGCTTTGAACGAAGCAAGCAAGCTAAAGAAGGAAATCGAATACATAGACATGGACTGTTGCATACGCATCAGCAGTGACCAATAGAGACGCCAAATCTGAAGTCGTGGTTTACTAGGCAGAACTCAATCATACCTTCTAGGCCAAACTGGTCAACGTGTCCGAGAGAGGCGAAAGTCGCATAAGTGGCGAGCTGCTGAAGTCAGAGGTCAGAAGTAAATTGGCGAACTAAATAATATTCCTGCTCCCTAGTCCACTTTGAAGCTGCAGGTTCGACAGAGTAATCTGCTACGACGAGAGCGTGGGGAAGCATATTGCTTCCTATGGCGCTGTTGATGAATCAAATGAGTGTATTAAAATCATGCCAATCACCAACACTGGTGCCGACGTCCATCCACGAAGGATCTGGACGCGGTTGATCAAGCCGTTCTCATTCTCCTCCTCCTCCTCCTCCTCCTCCTCCTCCTCCTCCTCTTCCTCCCAATCGTCAACTGCGGCAGCAGCGGCGGCGACGGTAGATGTAACGCTGAGCAAGGCGCTCACAAGACGAAACGAATTTTGCGTTCCTGCATGCTGGTATAGGTCAGAAGGAGACTGACGGAGTTATGGTATCATGAACTTGCTAGTTGAGACCACCAATAAGTCCAGCGGAATATCGGGGTTTTTGAAACCATTTGGCGTATGAGCGAAAACCGCTCAGCTGAAGTCACAAACCCCTGTGAATGGGGGGGAAGGCAATGCGTTGGTTTAGTATGCAATGACCCAAATACGTGGCACTTGACAAAAGCACACTTGCCCCCACTGAAGGACTTGCTGCGTATTAATCCATCGTTCTTTGATCCAGGGTGAAACGAGGTATTTCGTTCACCCTGAAAAGCTGACGACGTACAACCAGTTCACAGTCTGAATCTTGATTGTTCAGTATTATCAAGTAGGTCTGAGAATAGAAAGGTTAATTCAGAAGATGAAGATGCGATCACCGGAACAAGAAATTTATTTGCCTGACGTTTCGGATCCTTACTCGAATCCATCATCAGAGACATCAGAGAGGTTAATACATGGTAACAGGATGCAGCGAAATTACGACAGGGCTGTTGAGATAAAGTTCGATCCGTGATCGGGTTTCATTTTCAATGCTGGTCGGGGACGTAATCTTCTGACATAAAAAGACGAACGTAGAAGTAGATGGAATGCATGGTAGACGTCATCTTTAAGTAGAACTAAAAAAAATAAGAATTTAAAAATAAGACCGTCGGAGATGCTCCCTGAAGAAATTTTGACCGAAGTTTTGAAAGGTGTGCCTGATTGGAAAGGATTAATTAGGTGGGACTGCAATACTGATTATCGCGCAGTATAACCCCAAGATATTTCTGTTGCGTCAAGACGCCGGTTTTTAATGCGTTCCCTTTCAGCTTTTGCAAAAGGCCACTGTGCACTGATGCCCTACATAATTAAGCATATTTTGCAGAGAAATGCATATAAATATCCTTTCATTTGTTTGTTTTGCAGAAAATCAAGTGTTCTCCAAAATCTATGCGCGAAGACTTGCTGGCGTTTGATTAAAAAAGTTTTCTTAATTTTTAGATACCGTTAAAGGTGGTCTGCCGTTGCGTTTTCGTTTAGGGTGTTCGATATACAGGATAATCACCCTCCATGTAAGAAAAATCACACTCACCTACGCAATTAGGATGATGCCATCTAGGGTCCACAAAGTTTGCAGTGGACATGAACCATGTAATATATTTCATTGGGAGCCAAATGCGATGTCTCTTTAGGGAAAGTCTCATAAACTTACAAAATCTTATAATTACAAACTGCAGTAAACTAGAATTTACCCTTTCTTTGAGTGTCAATTTGGAAGAAAACGTGTTTTTTTATCAAATTGCATAAAATGGCTGTTTTAGATGCGTTTTCTGAAATATAGTTGAATAGATAAGGTCGGCGAGAATCGGTAGAAAAAAACATACTTCTTGAGAGCCACTTTGCGGCGAGTAAGACTTTTGGAGACGACCGAAGAAACATTCGGAAGTCGGTATCTTGGTGTGACCGAAATTTCTTGGGATAGTGCCGCCCGATAATGATCATTGCAACCCCACCTAGGTAATCCTTTCTAAGCAAAAAAGACATTTCAGAATTTCGATATCATTGCAGCTAGGCCACCTGTATTCTCTAATTCCCCTTGTTGTCTCCAAATCGTGAAAACTGATTGAATATTTTGAGTTGAAGCAACAGAATGACAACCAATGTATTCTCTAACATGGCACTGTCAACAGTTAGCTTGCTTTACTCAAGCGTTCGACGTCTTGATCGGAAAATAGTTTGTCATATTGATGCCCGCTTTGCACAGATAAACTTTAAATTTATTTAGGCGTACTCTAATGGAGGAATGGTAGATAACTTATTCTGATCTTTTTCTGCAGACAGTCAGGCGCGGAAGGAAACGTTACCTTGAGGTTTAACAAATAGAGGTCTTGGAATTTACTGTACCAGTAGGACTACCAATCGTTTCCTGGAATATTCGAAATTTGGCCGCCCATCGTCAAAATAGGGACCTTTTGAATTATACAAGTGCTGTTATAGCCTAGTAACTTCCTGGCGCCTCTGTTGAGTGTTTTCCCTTGGGTGAAGTAACCTGAAACCTGCGGGTTTGAGAAGCACCCAAAGTTAACAGTGGCCTTTAGAAAAGTCTCTAGATTTTAAAAAAATCGTTCTTTGAACAACTTAGGATTAACCTGAAAAGGTATAGTAAATGACCGATCTCATGATATGTTGGCTGAAATTCCGAAATGCGTTTTTGATTAGGAAGGATTACTTAGGCGCAGTTGTAATACCGATTATCTTGCGGCATAATCCCACAAAATTTCGGACTCGGCATGGTGCCAGCTTTTGAAGACACTGTTTTTCAATTGCCTGTAGAAGCCATGCTTATTAAAAAGGAATACTTATTTAGCATGCATTTTTCACATTGATTTTCGATGGTCTTGCAAATTAAAGTAGATTTTGTAGGAACCACAAACGAAGGTATGTTTTCTTTCAGTCGTTTGATAGAGAATCGCGTCATCTTTGTATTTTATACTCGAAGGAGAAGTATAATTAGGTTCTAAAAAGTTTCTAATTATGAGCCTTTTTAAGACGGCACAGTGTCCATTCATATAGCATTGTACCTGTCCGTTTGCCACCGCTTCACATGAAATGTACAACAAAGTCCGCATCCATTGGAAAATTTTATGGACTCTATATGATATCTTTTTAAAGGCGTAGAAGAATGTGATTTTCTTTACGCGGAACGCATGCAACTTGTGGACTAAAATCACTAAGCGCTAATGCAACGACTGATCAGGTTCCAAATTATTCCGGAATTAAAGGAATTTTTAAAACCTAATTGTACTCCTTCGTCGGGTATAAAATATAAAGATGGCGTAATTATCTATCAAATGTCTGAAAGCAAGCATACAGCACCTGTGCTAACTCCTGAAATGCCGAGGTCAAAACTATAGTGGAAACTGTAGCGTAATTTCGGTGCTGTTATTTGTGTTTATTTAGTTCAAATAAGGACGAACAGGCCGTTTGCTGAAGGAAAGTTTGATATGGATCTGTATATTAAATAGAAAACGGGCCGAATTTAGGCAAAATCGGAAGATTACTGATATTCAAGCAGTTTACTACGCTGTTAAAGCTTTCGGATCGAAATTCTTTGTTTTACCTTATTAATCTGTTTAAGAAGATTAATAAAAGGAAGAAATTTTTCAATAAACTTTCGTACAAAAAGAAAAAATTTAATTTCAATATCAAGAAAATCAGGGAAATGCAGAAAAATTATTTCTTATTGTGTTCAGGAAATAACGTGCGATTCTTCATCTAAAAATTGTATTTTAAAAATCCGTAAAGTTTTATGTTTCAAAATACCGAAATAAAAAGTTTTATTAGTGTGATTGTTTTACCAGACCGAAAATGCGTATCGTAAACGAATATATATTGAGCTCGCGCGACATGCCGTCACTTTTCTCTATCACGCCAAACGATACCTATGTCTAAGCAATACTTATCCGAAGTTGACTTCCAGCGTATTCGCAAATTAGCGGCGGAGGGAATCCCGCTTGAGTCGTTAGCTAGTATTTTCAATATTAGTAAGGTCAATGTTAGGGGGCGCTCACCGCTCGTTCATACGGAACTCACTCGTTCCGTTGTGCCTTATGGACTCTCTCTCGAGCCCAACCAGCAGCCGCACAGCGGCGCATGATATATAGGCAGAATGATATTACCGACAAAGACAAGGAAGACTGGAATGGCCATTTCTGGCTTATTAGCCGTCGTCAACCAGCCATACCCAAGCCCGAAGTGTGGAACACCCGAGCCTCGAACTCGCGACCTGTTGGTTTAGAAGTCAACGCCTCTACTCACCGGGCCACGAGTCCGTTGCCTTGTCGGCCATTGCAGTCTCCCTTGTCTTTGTTGGCAATACCATTCTGCCTATATATTAAGCGCCGCTGTGCGGCTGCTGGTTGGGCTCGAGAGAGAGTCCATAAGGCACAACGGAACGAGTGAGTTCCGTATGAACGAGCGGTGAGCGCCCCCTAACATTGTATATTCCCGATCGAAAATCGACAAGGCAACGGGCTCGTGGCCCGGTGAGCAGAGGCGTTGACTTCTAAACCAACAGGTCGCGAGTTCGAGGCTCGGGTGTTCCACACTTCGGGCTTGGGTATGGCTGGCTGACGACAGCTAATAAGCCAGAAATGGCCATTGCAGTCTTCCTTGTCTTTGCCGGCAATACCACTCTGCCTATTAGTAAGGTCACTCTGTGGCGCATTATTAATGATACAACTGTTCCTAGAAATAAGATAGGAGGACCAAAACGGTCCACAGGTAAGCAAGACGACGATTTTATTCGTCGTACATTAAAATTTTCATTTCATGCCCATTGAGACCATTCAACGGGAACATCTGCCGATGTTTTCTATGAACATCATTAGGAAAAGGATGAAGGAATTTAAACTGCAGCAGCGGAAGGCCATGATTAAGCCATATTGAAGTAGAAAACTAATTAGAGTACGGCTTTTATTTGCTAAGAAATATATTGATTACAGATCTTCATTTTAAAAGAGCATTTTCTTCTGCGATGAGGTTTTATTGTTAGACAAGCCTACGAAATCACTCCAAACCTTCATATGTGGAAAGAACTTCCCAAGGGAACGCACTACACCGACGGCAACATTCAAGAACTGTCGGCGGATGATGGTTTGGATGGCGATTAAATTCGGTGAGCGGCCTGTCTGGCGGTCAACATCCGACACCATCAACAGCAAGGTGTTTTTTGCAATTGTCAAGGATGCTTTCGACTACAACGGCATAAGTCGGCGCCGAATGGATACTGTAATTTTGCACGACAATGCACCTGTCCACCGCTCTAAAGAGGTACGAATTTGATGCCGCTTGCAAATATAATCTAACAGTTTAGACAACAACCACCCTCTCCGCAATTGTCCTTCAAACCATTTTCATCCCGGCCAAAAGTCCCGATTTGAATCCTATCAAAAATCTTTTTGGAATAGTCGAAAGAAATTGGCACAAAGCTAAGAAGACTCTTTCAATGCAGGACAAATTGTATTTCATACTCAATAATTACATTTTACAATCCACCATAGATAACTTCGTCATGTCTATGTCTGACAGACTTTCTGCCGTTATTAATTCAAATGGACAATCAACAAAGTACTGATTTTTTGTATCTGTTTCCGTCCTTAATTATTTTTGCCCTTTTATGCGCCCTCCTCCTTTATACGCCCTCATACGTAGCCTTTATTAGCTTGGTTGTAATATAGGCGTTTCTCGAAAATGTGACTTCTGTCGAAAAGTATTTATTTTTATCTCAGTAAATAATATTTTCTAAACCAAACTTTGCTTTATTTCTTTGACACATCTTTTATTTTCCGCTATCAGACATTGGGAGCTGTAGTGTTTACCGATTCTTCGTTAAAGTCGTTAACCTGTGTTAATTCATGAAATTTCATGAGTTAGCACAGGTATTGTACTTTTGTTCGTGGTTTCTACAAAATATGCTTGAATTTGCAAGACCATCGAAAGTCAATGGAAAAAAAGCATGCTAAATAAGTAGTCCTTTTTACCAAGTACGGCTGCTATAGGAGATTAAGAAACATTGTATTCAAAAGCTGACATCTTGCCGAGTCCGAAATATTATAGGAAGATAATCACTATGACAACCGCGACCAAGTATTCCTTCTTAATCGACAACGCATTTCAGAATTTCAGCCAACATTTCATGAGATCGGTCGCTCTTGTATATAATGCTCTGTACAATCAAATACGGAAAAATCGATTTAAATAAGAAATGATAAAACAACTGGTGCAATTTTCGGTTTTTAAATTTAAGTCGCGAGTTAGATGTCCGATTTTTAATATTCCCTTTTCTTCTTTTTGCGAAACTGCGAGCGGAAATGAAGATGAGTGAGGTTTGGCAGGCGGAGCCCCAAATGTCCCCGAAGAGGGGCTGAAGGGGTTTTTGGTTACTTTGCAGACGGCGCAACAAAGTGAGTCCACTATGAGAAATCAAAAAAACAAGCAGGACACCAGGCCGACGCCCAAGGTTTCAGGAGGAACGAATGGATTTTTTTGACTGACGACTCCAAAGACCCGTTGCCGTACTGTGCTAACAGATTCCCGACTAGCTACTTCAGCTCTATTTTTAAGTACTTCAGCAGGCTATTTTTGTCATTTAAAAAGCCGTGCTGGCCAGGTTGGTCAAAAAAGTGGTTGGCTTTTCTGGGGTTTTATTAGCTAATAAACCCTCTTTTATTGCTGGAATTGAGTGGTCAGCAAGGTAAATGCTGCAAAATGGGCTCCCCACATGCAATAATGCAATGCTCTGAAGCCTGGCACCCGCCCTGCCGACAAAAAGCTGCTTTCGTTCACTGTTATTGTCCGCCTGGACCAGCGTTTATTGTGTTTTCAGTCCATAAACAGTGGTTCCAAACAGCTAACTTTCCTTTCCTTCTGCTCCTATCTTCCGCCGATAATTTGATTTAAGTTTATCCGCCCGACTACTCTTTTTCTGCTCCCAAGGGATGATTATTCACCACGACCTTAAAATAGGGCGCTTTGACAGCGGCCTAGGTGCTTCCAGGCCGGTTTGGCGATGTCGCCTTTCTCAAGAGCTTCACGCGGAAGGTTATATGTGTTTCAATCCCGAGGAGTAACAAGCTCAGCATCCAGCCCCGTGGTCCGCCCACAGGTTCATTGGCAGCAAAATAGAACCGGCAGAAATTGCAAGGACGCGCTATACACAGCAAGATGAGTCAGAGAAGCCGTTGAACCAAATGTGAAACAAGTACCGCAAATGGCCCGCATGGGTAATTCAGTCTGACAAGATAACCAAGGATCCGGATTGGCCATCTAGGAAACGGGAGTGTAAAACAGGAGAAAACTCTACCTGAGGGAGGACTTCTTTTCAAATAGCCAGAAGTCAATTGAATTCTGGCTTCTACACGCGTGCACAGAAAGCGGCTGGACAGACTGTGTTCGACGGATTGTAGCTCGGAGGCGTGGTTTATACCGGTTTTCGAGCTTGTCCACATAACCCGTTTGGGGGACTACTGGTTCTCATGTGTGAACCTTGTCTTTTAGCTGGAGAGAAAAGAGGACTAGACTGTACCCTCGGTTTGTAATCCGAGTTGCTAAGTAAGTGAAATTTGTGTGATAGTGAGCTTCACCGATCCCGCCTTTCCGTTTTGCCTTGAAGTCCCTGACTGAAGCCCTCATAGACGATCGTATGGCTGTGGCCAAGCGTTGGTTGAGAAGAAATGTGTCCACGTCATATCAAAGCGCACTGACCACCTCGGCTACACCGCCCATCGGTCAGACCTCTATCAAAACTCAATGCATTCTAGGCCCTGGTTCGGCCGGCTGATGATCAGACGCGTGCTGGAACTAGCCATTCCAGTCTCTCTTGTCAGGCAAACCGATTACATTCAAAAATGACGCACCATTCAGATGTCCGGCACCGGGCGCTTAGAGCTATTCCTACCGTTGCCAAAGCGGTGTTAAGGGCAATTCGGGTGCACAGCAGATTGCACACCGTATGAGTGATATGAGCAGGGCTTCAAGTATGCACCGGGGATCGGTTTCATCAACAAGCACAGCTGCACACTCTAGTATGGCTGTTCTCGACGTCCTGTTTCTTGCGATGCACGCCTCAGAGCTGGATGGTGATGATTTGCATAGAGAGATTGGTAAGACTGACTTATGGCCCTTTAAAAAGGACATGGGAACAGGGACCGCCTGAAATACGGTTGGCTTTGAGACAACTTCCGGTAAAATTAGGGTTGGGTTTAAGGTTAGGGTTCAGGTAGGGTGAGGTTTTAGACTAGAGTCATCTATAACAGTGAGGAAACTTAGGATCATGTCTGGGGCTAAGATGAGGGCTAATGTTAACTGAAGAGTTAAGGTTTAGGGTAGGGTTAGGGTTAAGATTAGGACAACGGTTCTTGTTGGGTTAGAAAACGGGGCATTCCTATTCCCGTGTCCTGTTTAGGAGGCCATATAAGCCAGTCTCACCGGGAGATTTTATGAAATGAACTCCGGTAAAAAGGCATGTTCCAGTAAGTGATTGTCATATTGATGCGGTTTCACATTCGGAACAAACAGAGGTAACTGGCGCACAAAGGTCGGGTTATATAAATTTAGGATTGCAGTCGTAGGATGCAGGATGCAGTTGTTATGTCAACAAATGTAATCAGTGACTGATCATATGGAATCGAAAGTCTGGAATGCGTTCTCGATTAAGAAGAAATAGTTTAGTGTGCTTACAATACCGATTTGTTCGGGGATAAGGCAGGATGTTGACGCTCAAGTGCGCCTCCTTTCGGTCTCCTGAGAGGATCACACCCGTAAAAATGACTACTTAAACGGAACGGATTAACTTTACCGATTTTTGACGGTCTTATAAATTCAAATATATTTTATATTGAAAAAAGGAAGAAGTTCTTCGAAAAAATCGAGTTGTACTGATGATTCTTCGAGCTGGTGACACCAACTCGTCCTCAGACCAAATGAAAACAAGGGAGAAAGTTAGTTTGCCACACTAGACTAGTTAGCGTGACAGGGCAGACCGACTATTGGCCTATGAGAGGGGCAGCCACAGAGTCATGGTCGGTCTCTGAGCGAGGGGGGAGCGGAGGCGGAACAATTATGGTTCCCCGTGCTGGAAGGGGAGGGTGGATGACGGATCAATTGGACTCCGGGGTGGCTGGATTAGCGGCCGTTGATGTGGCATTAGGGCAGGGACCCGTAAGTCGTGTCCAGGTCAACATGGCGGTTGATACTACCGGCATTCCTTGTTATGCTCATTTGGCAGCAAATGACTTCATAGTCAAATTTTATACTCGATGGGTATATTTAGGTTTTAAAAAGTTTATGATTATGAGATTCAGGTTCTTGAAGGTAAGAGTGTCGGATAGACAATCGGAGATACTGAAGTCGCTCATCCAAAGAGATTTGTCCTGTTGCTGGCGTTTTATAGAGTTTTGTCGGCTATCTATGTTCAAAGTGTTTAATGCCAAAAATCGACCATTATTCTGAATGACTGACTGAGGTAGTCGACGTTGGACTGATTGACTTTCACTTCCTTGTACCAGTCTTTTGGCTGATGTTTGTGGGGCTTGAAGGTCTTTGGTGTTGCGGGTCGCCATCTCGGTGGAGGATGCCTGTAACTCTGCCCCGCTTCGAATGAGTTCGTCGCGGAGCCGTGTCTGCTCGGATTTCTTAAGTTCATCTTGCCCTGTTCTTTGCGCGTGTACTGACACAGGGCTTTATAAGCCGCAGGAAGGTCTAGATGTCTGTTGACAGATTTGGCATCCGAATACCTTACGTCATATGTGAGTCAGTCTGCATTTGGCGTGCCTCGGCCTAAGTCGACGGCTCCCGGAAGGTTAAAATTGTGGACAGTTTTTCCAATATGGGTTGCAAGTTGCGAGTTTGGAGTTAACCTCAGATTGTCATTCTATGCTCATCCCAGTCTCTCCGACGTAGTTTCCGTTTCCATCATTGCAGCATACTTGGTAGATATCTGCCGGGGTTTTGGCCCGGGGGCTGTCCGTCCTTGGGTTGCATCACATGGCGACGAACTGTTTCCAGGGGTCTATGACCTATGCCTGTCCTGGCGGGTTGAAATAATTCTATAAAATATATTTGAAATTTTGAGGGTGTCGAAAACCATTAGAAAAATTATACAACTTAAGTAGTCATTCTACTGAACCCAATTTTTACAGGCGGTCGACAAGAAGTGAATTCAATAGCTAATATCCTGTCCATTCCAAAATATCATGGGATTATGTTGCACAAAAATCAGTATCACGACGTCACGTAAGTAAACCTTCCCAATAAAAAATATTTCCGAATTCCGGTTGACATATCATGAGATAGGTCGCCTACTGTACCCAACATATATAACAGCTTCCGAATTCACCGCAGGTGTCCGCACTGGCTGCGAGGAAGGTTTGATTGACCGCGTCTGAGTTATCGGCGGCCTCAATTTCATTACCACACTCGGCTGTTGACATGATAATCACTCAGTAATTCAGCTCCGCGATACGACCACTGAAAGCGTAATTCTCGTGTGCGCACTCAGCATGCTTATTTACCCTGTTCATGCGAAGTCTGAACACTTAAAGTGGATGAGGTCAATAATTTGTTAAGGGACAGGAGCGTTAAAGAATCATGAATCAAACAATTCGCAGTTCACGCGAGTCACCTCTTGCCAGAATATCAGCATTGATGAACTGGACGGTGTGGTCGGGTTCGTCGAACTTGAAAGCTGGTGTCATTCCTCTTCTTTACTGATGTATGTCCGACCTTCCGCGTTCGGAATAATCAGTTTTTTCAGCGCAGTTTCTGTGCTCCTAACTTCGTCAGACCCGGTAAATGAATCCATGGCAGTGTGCCCATCGATCTTATTAAGTGAGGTCTGATGGCTGCCTCTGGCCTGTCTGCAACGCCAACTCAAAATCGAATGGTAAGGCGACTGGCGACTTCCGAAACCTTTTTAAATAGAGGTAGCGCCTGCAAAAATTTGGAATCGATGTGATTTGGTCTCTCGTCCAGTTTGTGTATCCACCGGTTGGCAAAATAGCACGAGTAGCCATTCGCTCTGACCACCCGTTGCAGGCATTGCAAGTCAATAAACTCTCTTCCAGATTCCCTACAACAAGTCAATGAGCAATTATATTTTTGCCTGGTTGGTTAGTCGCTGTTGAAGTTCAGTACTCGCATCATATTTGGCACTTATCTGGGCACTTAATTTATTAAACAATTACAATTCTTACGGTATCGGGGCCGGCAAGAAAGGTCTGCTGGTTGTTTTTTCTCCTTCATAGTAGACTGAGTTTCTAGAAAACGACGTTTAACTGTTCTTTGAATGTCAGTACCCGATCCCCTTCGAGGACGACGAAGGTGTCATTCACATCCCAGGTTCAGAACTGCAATCTGTGACGATGGACAACCAGTGGCTCCATTCGCTACAGGAC
The DNA here is from genome assembly GCA_902702965.1 of Spirometra erinaceieuropaei. Lineage (NCBI taxonomy): Eukaryota > Metazoa > Platyhelminthes > Cestoda > Diphyllobothriidea > Diphyllobothriidae > Spirometra > Spirometra erinaceieuropaei. The sequence goes on from CACRXP010000002.1 coordinate 3,666,094, forward strand.
CGCCATGACTAGGGCTCAAAGAGTCGCTGAACACACCAGAATGCCTTTCACTCACTCATTAATTGTTTTCCCTAAGACCAAATAAATTTTTTAGCAGACCTTTTAGGAGTAAGGCGATTTAAATGTGTGCGAGGCGATTTTCCGCTTCTGCATATTTGCTTTGTAGAAGCGATACAATGGTTTAGACAGTCAGGTCCCGAGAAACATAAGTAAAGATTGACATCATGCTAACGAACAGTAGGACCGCGTTTAGCTGGAAACGGATAAATTTAGTTTGCCAGAAATTGAGTTGATGAATCGACTTTATTGTCTAACTCAGCTGCCCGCAGTCTGATACGCGGAAAAGCCACTGTGATTTGAAGCAACTCTTGGCGATACAACAGACGAATGAGGGCGTTCTTTCCCTGTGCCCTTTGGGAGGGCCTTAGAGTTAGACGCCTGCCGTTTCTAGGACTCGCGACATGCGTTCGAGTCTCCCACTTCCAAAAACTTTGCATTCATTTTACGTCCGATTAACACCGCAACTCATGTGCATCCGCTACCTTTATCTGTTGCCGTCGCTGATGATGGGTCTGAATCTGAATGGGAAACGGTGAAAGAAATTGAGACTATCAATTCTTGGCAACTAGAGTCCTGCACCTATTACTTACTCGGCTAGGCTATTCCAGAAAATGTCCTTTTAACATGATTAACATAGTTTTAAGTAGTTTGTCAGTCACAGTGCGGCAACGGTATAGAGAAGGACCCCACTTACCTGTCAGTAGACTGTGGATCGCGCCAAACGTGGTTTTTGGGTAAAAGGAGTTTTTTATGAGTGGGGCGGCGCGCTAGACAGTAAGCTGACAGAATGAAAAAAACACAGAAATTGCCTGGATTTATGCCGAAAATCTTATCCTACGCTGTTTTACGACAACAGAAAGAAGATTAGTAATTAAACAATAAATAAAAGGCAAATTTCACAAAATACGGGGTTTTGACTTAATGTGTGAGGTTGTGGGAAGTAATCGTTGTTGGCAGTGCAATTTCAGCAGCAGCCTGCAAATGTATGCCAAGATAAATTCTCATATGACACGATTCACAGTCTACTGACAGTCAAGTGGGGTCTTTCGAACGAAAATCGAGGTCGCCTAACATTTCGCCGCAGCAACACGGATTTTTCGTTGCGAATAGAGTGAGCTACACTCGAGAGCTTTATCAAATTAAACTCGCCGCACTGGGAAATGGATTTTTTAACCCCATAAATCACATGAAACAAGATCTACGAAATCAGGTTTTTTTAAAAATCATGTGTTTTGTCAATTTTTGAAAGGTATAATTTGCAAATCTGTGTTATTCTATGCCCTAAAACACAGTAGTAACGCCGGCAGTCAGTCCTTTGTTGAAGCATTTTGACATTATTCTGCCACTTAGAAAACCTTATAAAATACTGCAAAAAGATTCCCCACAAAGTAATTATGCAGACTTTTAAACAGAAGTATAGTTCTTTTTTGGATGAACTAGTTCCAGCTAATGTATGATTTATAAACGGTGCGGACAGGAGACCAACAGTGTTCACAGTATCCTGGTAGTTATAAGACTCCTCTGTTGTACAGTTGCAATCTCAGAATGAAGCCTAAAAGTAAGCAAACATAGCAAAATGGGTTCCAAAATAAAGGGAAGAGGGAGTTTTCTCATTTGAAGCAGGAAAAAATTATCATTAATTTTAGGGAAGTGAAAAAGCCGATCAAAAGACCTAATTCTAAACTTGGTTTAATCTTAGCGGAAAGGTAAGTACACAAACATCTTTCAGCGAAACACGCAGACTAAGGCACTTCTTAAAGAGACAAGTTAGTACAGGAAGTTTTTAATTGATGCTAGACAGACATTTTGTCGATTTTTTTGTGGATATCCATTTTTCCCGGCCATGAAGTTTCTTGTGTGGGTCAGTCGAAAAATAGTATCAAAACGACCGTCTGCAAGAAATCCCTACTTCGGCAAATGCGTCCAAGAAGTTTTTCATTTTGAAGGTTTTGATAAGCAAATATAGCAGAACCAGCCTCCATAGACAGTCGATTTAACACGCAGAGAATGGAAAAGTAATTGCTGGTATTTCAAGGTCGATCTGAATCTTATCATGATACAACATCAGAAATAACTATAAAGACACGTTCTCTTAATTTATAAAAAGTGGCGTGGTAAAGTGGCGCACAGCAATCGCGTTTCGTGACTTGGGTCTCCCCCTCGAGCCCCGCCAGCAGCCGCACAGCAGCGTGTGGGTTAGGCAGAATGGCCGTTTCTGGCCTGTTAGTCGTCGTCAGTCAGCCACACTTAGTTTCCTTTTTAGAGGACAAGTGAGTTCCGTAAGGCTGTCGGCGCGCGTCCCTCTATTATCGTTAACATACCCGATCGTAACCGACAGGACAAGGAATTCGCGGCTCAATGACTGGTGCGTTTGTCTTCTAGCCAACAGGTCGCGATTTCAAGCCTCTGGAGTTGCATAGCTCGGGGTTGGTTATGGCTGTGTGGTGATGGCTACCAAGCCGGGGTAATGCTGCTCTATGCAATGCCATTTTTAAGACTGCCACATCAATTTGCCTCCCCCATATCTGACTTTACGAACCTTCTTAGCGGGGGACAGTCACGGCGCGGGACAATCGGGGCCGTCAGTCATCACCGCGGCCGACGGGGGCGATTCAGGTCACGGTGACATGCGGGTTGGATGCAGCCACACAGGCGGCATTGGCGGATCATGCATTGGACAAAGGGCGCCATAATAAGGAGTTCTGTGCACAGGACCTCCCAGTCCCTGAAGATGGGTGGACGAGTAAACTACCCGAAACGTCGGATCTCAAATAAACCCCTCCCGGTGAACGCCCACTCTTCTTTTGATATGCCACCTGGGAATCGGATTTTCACTACCATTGAAGTGTTAAAGTTACTAACTCGAAAGGTGTTCAAAAATTACCTTCAGCGCGCATCTAACAACCTACCTGCTTATACCATGGTTGAATTCTAAAGTGACCATCACAAAAAAGCCATATAGGTAAGGATCGGGTGGAGGACCCCAAAAACACACACACGACCAACCAACGGTGCCTGTCTTACGGTAAAAGGTGGTAATACGGGTTTCACGGGCGGGGCCTAGGTATGCATAGAGAAATGGCAAAATAAGTACAGATAATTGGTAAATACGTTTTTCGGGCGGAAAAGTTTTAATGACTTGACATATAGCAGCCGAAATTAGGCAGAACAACTAAAAAAATGAACGTTAAGTGTCTACAACGATCGTTTTTCAAACCTCTGAGCTGAGGTCTTTGTAGATAAGGTATCAGACCGTCTACAACAGACGGTGGGACACCAAACCGAAATAATCGTGTCGGACTAAAACTCACAAAAATAAGTATAGTAAGTATTCGTTGTATGCCACAGATGCTTTGGGGGCTTAACCCGATCCTTACCGCGATATGTACAGTCAGTAAATAGGCGCTTATACATGCATAGCTAAGATAAGAGGCGATGTGCTTCCTTGGATGAAAATGAGAAGTACAGACGATATGGGTAACCATGGCCGCACCGTCCTTGTTTCTCTCCTTCCTCTGCTGAAATTTGGAAGAATCTTAAGCCTCTTACTGGCTACGGTAGCACAATGGCACACGTGGATGCTGATTTAGACACACTAACCAAAAATGTTACTCTTAATCACAAGGATTCCCACCTTCTTCCAAACGACATTTCCCTACTACCATGTGTCTTCCCACCCGTGTCTGTGGCAACAACAGAGAAACACCTTATAAAGTCCGTGAATCAATAGCTGCCGGATCGGATGGTTTCTCACCATTTTTTAATAAATCTTGTTGCTCTCAAATAGCCCCTGACTTAACGCACCTTATTAGCATATCTTTCATGGAGTTCAACGTTCTCGACGCCAGGCGTACAGTGAGAATCACTCATATCCCTAAAAAATCAACTTATTTTGGTGCTAGATCTTTTCGTCCAATTGCCTGCTCTTCCAAACCATTAAAACTTGCTGAAGGAGTTGCCTTGGATATTATAAAACCATTTTCTTTCAGTTTTTCTGATCCTTTACAATTTGCATATAAAGCCAAGCGTAGTACCTTAGATGCTGTTGCTCTTGTGGTCCATTCTTCCCCGAGCGAATAAGATAAGGGTTGCCGCGAGTAAGCTTGTGCTTTTCTGCCCAATGACTGTAGAGTTCTTCCAGACCCCATTTTATCCGCTCACTTCTTCTCCCTCCACACTAATGATCTAAGATCCCCAAACGCCTGTCTATGCTGATGATGGGGATGTTGGATATCTTCTCAAAAATCAGACACATCTCCACTCATTGAAGGATGGTCTTAACCATGTCTCAGTATGGTTGCAATAAAATGATTAGAAATCAGCAGAGTATATTTTCCGACCGTGGCCCTCCCCTGGTCCTGAACCCCCTGACATCCTTCTCAACGAGGTATCCTCTTTCAGATATCTTGGCGTTACTTTGTCATCAATTCTTTCATTTTCCCTATATTTTCCTTCCCACTAAAATTCGTAAGCTTATTTATTAAATTCGTCGTTTACGTTTCTACCACACACACACACACACCTCAGCCCTTAGCTTGGTGATTCACAGGCGCCGGCATTCCCCCTCTTATTCTTTGTTCTTTTTTCTTTTTCCTGCTGTGCTCAAAAAGGACCTTTTAATTTTAAAACGAGTCCTCCGAATACTCTCTTCTGCCGCTGGTGCTTCTTATCTTTTTTTAGTCGATATTATTCTACAACGAGATTTAAATATGGTCAAGCAATTTGCTGATCGAATTCTGGATGACGCTGCTCATCCTCTGCAATCCAATCTAATCTCTGCGAAATCTTGCCGCTGATGCGCCGCGGCTTTCGACTTATCTCTTGTCGCACATCGGCATATCAACATTCTGTACTGCCATTCCTGACGCGACATCTTACGTGTGAAGAAGCAGAAATACAGCAGCTAAGATTCGAACTGTCCCCATAATAGTCGTTTCTTTTTATGCAAAACCTTTTTAACTTATTTTCTGTCCACAGTGAATGGAGCCCCTTTTCGCTGGAACTGTTGAATTTATAATTTCAAAATAAAGCGGATTCCTTTCTCTCTCTCACTCCCTCTCCCTCTCCCTCTCACACACAAAAAAGACTTCATTGTGATATGTGACTATTATACTGTGGTTTAATATTAGAGGGCGATATGAATTAACATACGACACAATCCTAAGTTGTCTCCCGTGCACTAAATACTGACTTTTGAACGAACATCGTCCAATCGACCGCAAATCTACACTCCCAAACTGGTTACTCACATTAAGGATCCCTTTTGATTGATTTTTAAAATTCTCCCAAATCCGGCCACTTTTTGCAAAAAGATGCTCATTACGAAGAAAATTAAATACCTGCGGTTTTTTTGTAAGACGGCGGCATTTCTGGTTTGAGAAAGCAAAACACGTTTTTATAATAATAAGCCCAACTCGCTGTTGCCCTTGCATATATATTTGAAAATTAATTGCTGTATCTACCTATACCAGCTTATGTTATTAAATAGACGTCAGCTAGTGCTCGGTTAACATTGTAATATACATGTAGAAGTTAAAAGAAGCTATATTTTCCTACAACATGGACGAAGATAAAAGGTATCCTACTTTAAAGGTTCTACAGGATAGGCTGACATTTTAATAGACTGATAATCGTTGAAAAACTGGGGTAACCTGGCCAAACACTTGTTTTTAGCGAAGGTGATTTTAGTGGGTTACTAAAGTATGACCATATGTGCCCTGTATGCCGGAGTTCGTGGTGATTTTGTATGCCACTAATTCTTGCAAAATCCCTTAAGCAATCTGCATTAATTAAAAAATTATTTTTGCATTTCAGTCATTGTTTCGTGCGTTAGGTCTTTTACTGCATAGATATGACATAATTTTGAAAATATAAATTACCATGATTGTTAATGGGAGCAAATGTAAACGGACGGGTACCTTTCCCTCCGTTATCGGTTAAAAAGTGTTGACCGACCAGATTTGATAATCAGCTGCAAGGACATGACCAAAAGGCAGTCTACCCAGTAAATACACGAACAACAATTCCATAAATAATTTCGCAGGTAGCATCCAATGTCTCCTGTGAGTTAATACTTTCCTTTCATAGGACGCCACACCAGCCCGCAAAGGGTCTGTTTTCCTTACTGTTAAAAATAAGGAGAAAAACGCAGTGAACAACAACCTTGCAGAACTGCTTTTTGCCTCTACATTAAGAAGACCTTATAATTCATACTATGCTACGGTTTCGTCGTCAATTGCGAGTCGCATTACTGAGTGCCGCTTTTACCAAATCCAGGCACTGATTGGCTGGAGGCTGTACAGACTATATGGGGCGGCCGAATGTTTCCGTAATTCCTGCTGCCTTTGTCAAACACCGCAGCTGGTAGTTACACAGACCTTCGCAATTGATAGCCTCAGGATAAAGGCTTGGGAGAAAACGTTCTACACGGAATTTTTTTCTTCCGCTTAGAGCAGTAATAACAATAAAATTGGTTTGCATGTCTGCGTAGTAGACTTTTTCGCAGGGTGCATTGAGGAGAACGGTCTAACTCATTTGCATTTACAGGTAACCATGCAGAATTGGTGCTTTTGCCGCCTAAGCTTCACCGGTTGCCCCCCCTTTAACTTACGTACAACGGTTTAATATCAGAATCACCACAAAACACTCCACTGATCAGCGTGCTTTCTTAAATTGTTTGCTGATATACACTGGAGGATTTTCCGAGAAACGTAGTTTTTATACAAGCCTTGGTTTAGCATCTTTGGAACAGGCAGTAGACCAAACCTCATCACTGCGAGAATAATCCTGATGTGTTTTTTTAAAAACGATTTGGTTGAATGAGCTTACTGTCGTCTCCATTGTATAAATTGTTCATCTGAGCTTTAAATACTGCAGAAAAGTGAACTTACAAAAGCATGAGTACGAAAGCGCGAACTGAAAACATGTGCCCTCTTCTGAAACTAAAACTTAATTCAACACCAAAGCCAAATCGCAACTGCAAATCTAAGTCTAATCTTACATTCGCAACCGACCTGAGACTTAATGAAGATGCGAAACCTTAAAAAGTGCGTAATCCTACTCTGTGTAAAATATGGACAGTCTACACAGGGAAGGAAGATTTCGGCAACTCTATCTCATAGCTGACTTCACTTTATAACTTCGTGTTTGGACGGCCCTTAGCGAGTTCTTCGTTCTGATAGCAAAATAGACACTTCATTTGAATTAACGAATTAACAGTTATCTGCCTCTACTGAAAGTGTCAGCGGTGATTAAATAGCACTACAGTACGTGGGCTAACTCATAAAATGTCAACCGAAATTTCGAAATGGGTTTTCGTTTCGAAAAGATCAATTAATTAGGGTTGTAAAACTAGTCAGCCTGCGACATAATTCTATAATATTTCAGTTACCTCAGGATGTCGGCTTTCGAATGAACTTCCTTCCGGCTGCATGCAAAAACTACGCTCTGTAAAAAATGACTACTTAGGTAGCATACATTTTCTCATCCATTTTCGATGTCCCTAAAAGTCCAATTATATGTCATGCTATTTAAGTAGTCATTTTTACAGAGCATAGTTTTGCATGCAGCCGGAAGGAAGTTCATTCGAAAGCCGGCATCCCGAGGTAACTGAAATATTATAGAATTATATTTCAGGCTGACTAGTTTTATAACCCTACTTAATTAATCTTTTCGAAACGAAAACGCATTTCGGAATTTCGGTTGACATTTCATGAGTTAGCCCGCCTTCTTTAATTTACGTGACAAATTTCACCACTTTGAGGCCAAAGTCTTTCCTGGCCGCTGGGCGAGAAAACAAGTCAGCTTGAGGTACGTGGCTGCTAAGAGAGGATTAGTCAGTTTACTGGATTAAAGGCAGCGAAAGCTGTCTGGTTGCAAGGACTAGTCATTCCAACCCGAGCATACCTGGTAAGCAGCCCTTGTCTGTGGCCCGATTAAGCTGTACTGAGGGTAGAGGCCAAAGCCTGGTGGTTGCTTCGACAGTTCAGACTAATCCAGACGAAGAGTAGTCGCGGTGCCTCCTCAGCTGGTAAATTTGTGTGTGTGTGTGTGTGTGTGTGTGTATACTTATTCGGTCAGCAGACTGGGAGCAAGAATGCTTGGGACTTTGTGCGAGGTGAGCCGCCGTTCCAAAAGTCTTCCTTCAGTTGTCTTAACCTTGTTTCGCCACTGCGATATGCGTGATGGTAGGGAAAGAAAGGACGGGGTTGCTGTTGCGCCCGGCCTTCTCGCGATCAGTTCAACCATCAACTGCATCGATGCATGCCGTGGGGACACCGTGGTGGGGCCGGGAGGTGAATTCCGCAGTATTTGCCGCACTCTCCCCCAGTTGGGCCGGTAACAAGGCAGGGAGCCAGTCTGATTCTTGGTCCATCAGTCAGTCATTCAACGCATAAATCCACACTGGGCTGACTTGGGTCAAGCCTCATTTGACAGGCTTCTAAGCCACGACTTTGCGCGCACCATAATAATTTCAAGCGCGTCAGACTGCTTATAGTGAGGAATATGTGTGCAGACCGTCGACTCTACTCTCTCTCTCTCTCTCTCTCTCTCTCTCTCTCTCTCTCTCTTCCCACTCTCAGACATCAGTGCACTGCCCGAACCGGTCAGTTATCTCACGCGGAGATTGGGACCAATGGCTGACGTAGCTAGCAAGCCCGTCTGCGCGTGCCGCATGCAAGATCTGGTCGTCCACCCAAAACACACCAGGGTTTCATACAAGGGAGAGTGTTGGCGGTTCGGATCTCACATGTGTGAGAATACCATTAAAAGGAGCAATCGCAGTTTGACCCTCAGTTCATCAGTCGATTTTCCTACAATAACCGGAGAGTCCGGCCACATGCTGCTAGAGCCTAACTGTGCCTTAACATCCTAGCTAGCTTGCGTGTCAGACTAATTTTCGATCATGCAGAGTACGGCCATGCTCTTATGTGCGTGCAGACAGACGTATAAGCAGCCTAATCCGAGTGTTAGATCACACTGTCGCCTTGCAATGAGTTAGTTAGATTAGAGTCTCTGGTCGGCTAAATCGACTTTCTGTTGTTACAGAGTCATCAATAAACTGCACGTACAGAGAAATTAACATACGGTGGAAACAGTGGCAGAATGAACAAGGCGAACCTAGGGAGGTCTTACAACTTGTAACGAAACGCCTCTGACTGTTCGTCGTCATCATCATCATCATCATCATCATCATCATCATCATCACCATCATAATCATCATCATCATCATCATCATCATCATCAGCAGCAGCAGCAGCAGCAGCAGCAGCATCAGCATCACCTCCTCCTCCTCCTCCCCCTCCTCCTCCTCCTCCTCCTCCTCCTCCTCCGTTAGCGGGACTGATAGTAGATCCAGATCTTCTACAAAGACGCGAGCGTGTGCATGCATGTACGCACGCACCTGTGTCCGGCCTTGAACACGGTGGGAGAGGGCAGGTAGAGCAGGTGGTGGCACGGTGTCGGAGTGAGATAGTCGGCTACATCAGACAAAAGACTGGGAGAGCAGTAACGACGGCAGCAGCAGCAGCAGCAGATGAGGCTGTGGCCATTACCGACGACCGATGTGAACGTAAGGTGTGCGCAAACATCCGTGGAATTCCGTCCCCTAGGGGGAAAAAAGAGCTAACTCGGACAAGAAGTGGGGACATCCGGGGGGGGGGGGGTGGGGGCAGCGGGACGAGGAAGGTTTGAAGGGAACAGCACAGAGCTGTCACCTTAAATCAACTCAATTTTTAGCAACTGGCTAAAAGTGTCCGTCGGAGTTCGACAAGAATCAGCTGACATCCCCGTCGTCAAAAAGATGCAAATTTACCAGTCTGTTTCAATCAGGCATCTCATATGTAAGACAAAATTAGTGTCACCCACCAGGTTAGAGCATTCCAAGATTTTAGGGACTGGGGTTAGAGCTACGATGTCGAGAAAGGTTAGAGTAAGGCTGAGAATTACGGATAGGGTTAGGGTTAAGCTTGCGGTTATGTCCGCAACTTAGGTTGCCCACAGGGTTAAGCTGAACACGAGAAATAACTTCAGGTGTAAGTGACAGTAAGTCGGTCTAACCGTGTCATATTCACTTCCACAAAAATACTATAGTCCTCCTTGCTTTTATATCTCTTAAGGATTACAAATATCACAGACTATCTGACAGGGTTGGCTTATCAGACATGCGTTCCACAGACCTAGTTTAAAAGCTCCTCACCGGCTAGCTTGGCCGTTTTGAAGGTTCTAATGTTCCCGATTCTAGAGAAAAGTCTGGGCTGTAGAAAATCGATCATGATTATTAGTTGGGTTTGCTTTCAGACCCTAGGTTTTGCTAGGCTTATGAAAGATAATATGTCAGAAGAGACTATAACCGTGACTGACTGCTTAATGTTGGGCAAATCGTCTGAGGGGTCTGTACACGATTGGCCAAGAAAGAGAAGTTCATCTGTCCGACTGGATAGCCCAATACACTCTAAAACTACATCTGTGTCTCGCACTTGAGGGCGGACGGACACGCTATCCTCGAGGTTACTAACTAGTGAAGAAGAAGAAGAAGAAGAAGAAGAAGAAGAAGAAGAAGAAGAAGAAGAAGAAGAAGAAGAGTCGAGCACCGGAATACTATTTATTTGTTGTCCTGAGCTTCCAGACTTGTACACGAGTCCATCGTCAGAGGTAGTAGCAGTTACGAAATGGGTCACGAGTTTAACTTCGCAGTCACCAAAATAGTCGCCCACGCCGGAAACAAAACAGGCCGAGAATTGATTAAAGCCTGGGTCTCGGATGAGAACTCGGTCAATCGATTTATCGATCTGGCGCCGCCGTACAGAGCCCTACGTAGTCACCTCCAGTCTTGCGCCGTCGATCGATGATTGGCCTGCATGCCTTATAACTTTCGCTTGTTCTGTTGCTGCTACTATCTCTGACGATGGACACCTGCACGAGGCTGAAAGCTCAGGATAATAAACAAAGTGTTCCGGTGCTCGACTCTTCTTCTTCTTCACTGATGCATACACCTGGAACTCGAAATTTCGCCTTCATTCGTCATTACTAACTAGGTCCACAGCAAGGGCAATCCAGGGCAGGGGAACGGTGCACTGTTATCTGTACGACACCACTTTTCTTTCGAAGTTTTTGCTTTCTAATTTCGAAGTTTTGCGTGCTATCCGAGAGACAAAAGAGAGAAATTATCAGAAGAACCCGAGTAGCGGTTGTCGGGGGTAGCAGCGACACGAGACTACTGAGGTGCGTACTTTGTGACCGATTCAGGCTCCATCTCGTTTTGGGGACGCAAAAGTAGATTTTAGAAATTCGTACCGAGAGGCGACCTTTCAGAAAATGCGGACTGAAGGTAAAATGACTGCCTAAAATGCCGTGATTGAATCAGAAGCACAAGTAAGACTGTCAAGATTGGTCGATTTGACGTCGTATGCACGGTTCCCTCAATGGAGCATTGTTATTTGGAGTTATGAGCTGCGATTTCGAATAAAAAGCGTTGGCGGACGAGCCTGGATTTAGATGTCGAAAGACAAACAGTGTGAAGACAGGAGCACGTCCTCTGTCTAAGGCTATGGAGGCTGCATTTAGATTTGAGCAGCTGCGTGCATCTCAGTCAGGGACTGTTAGGTTTGCCATGGTTAAAACACTAGTGGTGTGTGTGTGTGTTGCTATATGGAGGCACTGCGACTGCGTCCCCTTCCGCTAATGTTAAGTTCACCATGACTGGTTTCCCGTGTCGACTGAGGGTCCATTTCTGGCCTACAGCGTAGACCGACGCTCCGAGGTCAAGCGGGGCGCGGTAGGGGACCAGAAATCAGTACCCCCCTTTGTGATGCAGGTTGCCTTCCCCTAAATCCCGGGGGGGGGGGTAGGGTTAGTGTTAGGGTTAAAGCTAAGACACAGGAGCAGGTGCCACCCTGGAATCTAGTGCAAGGTCGCCCGCAGTCCGGGGAGGGGGCTATCTCAGAGTCCAACCAGACCGGCGAAGGTGATCAAGTTTGATGTTAGCTTTATAACCTCGCCTTCGAGGACCTGCGCGGAAGGGTAAGAATGCAGGTTGTGGCGGTTTCAGAAGACGATGCTCGTCCTGTTTTTTTCCTGCCGATGCAGTTTCGTTTAAACTTTTCGCTGTGGTGATACAGACGCAGTACTTGGAAAATGAACAGCCGATTTCCCTTTTTTCAGAACAAAAATTCTGTTATAGAGAGTGCAAGCGGCGTAGAGCCACGGCCTAAGGCGCTGAACAGGGGACTAAGCCGGCGGCGTGAGACACGCGCGAAGTTAGACGGCCAACCGGCGTGCACTGCAGCGCCGAGCACGTGTGAGGCCCAATCAATGGCTGGTCGAACATTCCAGACGTCTCCACCGGGGGGCTATCGCGCACACGTAATTGGACGGAATGTTCTAGAACGCACGGGAGCCCCTATAAATAGCGCTTCTTTCTTACGAGTTGTAACCCCCCGCGTGCCCACAATTTTCCAACAAAGTGCTTGTCCTCCGAACCGCTCTCTTCCTGTCCTACCTTCTCCCGGGTCATAACAAATTCTTTTGTCTTTTTTTCGCCTATTTGTATTAGATTTTATTTGCCTCTTTAGATTCGCAAACAGCCCAGTAAAGTGTAATTTCGAGACTTCAGTTAAAAAAAAAACATTTCACCCGATTCAGGCCAATAGGACACGGGAGTGCTAAACCTCACGGTAATACAGGTGACGGTGCACAAAATTTTAGGAAGGGTAAATATTCCCGTGTCCTAACCCTATCCTCAAAACTAAGCCTAATATGCCTGGGGTCAGCGCAAGACGCCCAGAATACGGGGTTCTTATATCCTTGTTTTTTGACAATTCGACTGAAAACTTTCATATATTCAGCACACGATAGTTAGCCTTGAAAACTGCCTCAAATGGAGCTATGGAATGGGATAATGACTTGGAGACTCTTTACTGCATAACTTATCGGTCACACGTGTGTGATCTGAGATTGATCGAGAAAGGGTGATTTACGAAATATTGGACATAGCTAAAGTTGTTCAAAAAGATGATAACCCGTTCATTTGCAAAAAGGGCGCGCTCCATCCAGTTACTTAAGAATAAGGCCAGTGACTTGCAGTTTGAAGAGGAATGCGGGAACAGTTGCCAAGCGTCTTACAAATGGCCTTCTGCTAAGTTACAGGGGTGTTAGGGTTGGGTTTCGGACGCGGAAATCAGAACCCCTTGTAATTTGTCCTAAGGTCCCCTGCTACACTAGGGCACCTGTTTCTCTGTTCAGCTGACTTTGACAGTCTGAAAGATCTTTTCTTTGTAATATCGAACGATCCAAATTTTTCAGATCTGATGTTCAATATAGCAACGCTTTCTTCCATCGGTCTGTGTTCATCACAATTATTGAATCTGTTATCTGCAAGGAAGAGTTTAAAAATCCAAAAATTGAGAAACTATGCCTCACAAAGTTTTTAGAACCGACTGAGGATTAGCTATACTAAGTTCTTGGCAGTATGCGTTTTTTGATCATGAACTTCTTAAAACAGGATTCCCGGGGGATAAAGTGCTTTTTCTATGAAATGTAATCCGCAAGTCTTTAACAAGTACGTTGGCGCATCCGATGACTCCAACCAGCCCATGGGTACAGTGCTCTGTTTCTTGTTTTGTTCTGCATTCTCTTTTAACTTTCGTCTTGCAATGTTTTGTTTTCGGTGATTCTTCAGTTCCTCTATATTATCGATCACCCTCCCCTATCCTCTCCTTTTTCTTTCTTCGTATTGCTCCCTCCTTTCTTCTCTTCTCCCTCCTCCCCCTCCCTTGCCTACCCCATCTCAGCTTTTGTACAGTTATCCTCTTTGACGTCCTTATTTTGGGGTCCCAACTTTTCTCACTCTATCGGCTTATAGATCTCCACTTGTCAATCGTATTTCCTCTAAAGTTGGCCCAGTTGCCTTCGTTGTCTTCGTCACCACCACCACCACCACC
>CACRXP010000002.1:3680274-3691943 GCA_902702965.1 Spirometra erinaceieuropaei
CCACCACCACCACCACCACCACCACCACCACCACCACCACCACCGTCAGCTGTTTTTTTCCTTCTTCGTTATTCTTTTCTGTAGCTGTTTCTGTTAATGTTTGCCCAAATCATTCTCCATTTTCACTCCTATCTATTGTTCACCATCCGCTCAAGTCCTAATTCGACATGACCTATTATTAGAATCCTACCCAATGCCCGCAGAGAGAGCTTTAGAATTTGTGTTCCTCTCCGCCGACAGAAGTCTGCCTACGTTTTAGAAAATGCGCGTGACTGATTAGCCCCCCCCCCTCATCATCACCTCACACATTCATCACCTCTGTCATCATTTTTTCATCCATATCTATTCTTTAGAATTGTTCACTTAAGCTAGAAGTCCTTCTCCGACAGTAGAATTTAGTTACGCGACTTCCGGCTGCTGCTGCTGCTACTGCTGTTACTATGTGGGGCAGAAGTCCTCTTTACCTGATTTCGGCGTGTGTTAACGTCGAAGGGGAACCCAGAGCTAGGATGATCCTCCTGGTTGGGTGTGTTGGGTGGTTACACCTTCACCTGGCCTGTAGCTCGGAGGTCCTCTAGAGGATAATCCGGTCTGCTAAAAACACCGCGACTTATGTTACCTCAAACTTCGGGGAGGGTTCGGCAATGCCGGAACAATTTTTTGCATTGGAGAGAACTTGTTGTGTGCTGCAGTTAGAACAACACGCCATCAGCTCAGGTCTCAGGCTACTTCCGATTGTCGGCTAACAGGCTGCAGTTATTTTGCATTTTGCTAGAGCCGAAATCTGAGATCCTACTAGACTGGCCGCAGTGGGCAGCAGTGACGACAGTCAAACAGGTGGTGGGTTCTTGTAGTACAACAGTGGTTAGTACGACCGTTGCGAACGACAGTGTCCACCATGTGGGTGGTGGGCACAGAACAGTGACTTACGCGTGAACCGGTTTATGATAGTAGCAGACTTGAGTAGTATCTTCCGCCGGTGTCAGGATAGATTTGGGACGACTGGAGGCTGGCAAAACTAGACAACCCGTTTACGCGTGTCACTCCTGATGTGGTAAGCACACGCTGGAGTAGGTTTTCTCTGTGTGCGCTGTACCCTCCGGCCGGCCGTCCGATGATGGGATTGAACGCGAGTGACTGGCTCGGCATGTACCCGCGCCTCGGCGTGCCGTCACGTTTCCACCCCGCGCGTGGTCTTTGTTGTGGGACGCGAGTACTCCGCGCAGCCCGGTTAGCGCGTGTCGTGCCCTGACCTGATCCCCGTTTCGGTCCAATGCATCTATCCCACAGTCCGTTTTAGGAGATAAGCTAAAACACCAACAACAACAACAACAACAAGCAAAGCATACACCCTCGATCCTCATCAGGGTGGAGTCTGTTTGCCACCAAGAGAGTAAACAACTGGCAGTTCGCTAAATGCTGACTGCCCGGATGTTAGTGAAGGCAGGAGCATAAAACCAGGTTTTTGAAATGGGGAGAGGGGAGACTGTGCATGCGTCTTCGCCTTGATTGTGCAAGTGGACGTGAATAAAGGGTAGGACATGGATGACCTTGCGCTAAATCACATTGTCCTCGCACGTTTGGCCATCGCACGGACCTATTCGGCCACAAATGCCCTCATGAAAATCTGCGGCAAATCACCGCGGACACGACTACACCAGCACGCATTGTCCCCATCAACACATGCATCACACATGAACAACTCCAACAGCCCACATCATTGGCACCTCTCAAGTAAGTAGGCGGGGGTGTGTGTTCGTCGGCACATCTGCTGCATGCGAGGCTGGATCGTTCTATCCCCTTGTGTGTGTGTGTGTGTGTGAAATCCTGGCGTGCTGTGTGTAGGGGCCGGGTCGTGTGCGTGGCACGCGCAGACGAGCCCTCCAGCCAACGCCAAAGCTACGTTTCAGACAGCTGACTGGCTTGGACAACGGACTAGTGACTGGAAAGGGGAAGAGAGAAAGAGAGTGCGGTCGACGTTCCTAACGCACATTTCCCACTATGAACATTCTGACTGTGGTTGTCTGTATGTGAGAGAGTGCATGTTTCAGCTAGTTAGAGTGAAAGCACAGCTGGTCCAAAACTGATGACAAAGAAGATGAGTAACTTTGACACGGCAGGACATTGAACAGATGCTGCTTCCATTCCGGTCTCCCTTTATGTATTTTATTACCACTTCTCATATAGTGATGCATGTTCGCCTTATGTGACCCCATGCAAGGGTTCTAGACCGTTTACCTAAAGAAATCTGAGGCACCAGTATTCCGTTCTGCAAGCGGACTTGACTTAAAAACGTCACTCTTACATGACTTGGGTTTAGAGGTGGATAAATTACGAAAAACTTGAAGTAGTAGGACTGTCTGTCCTTATCTCCGCACTACATCGAACGGATGCCTCGGTTCCTGCAAGGGCTGGGAATCAATGTGCAGGCAGATTTCGGATTGGCTGACATCATCAGCCTGAGCATTTTTGCCATTTGGGTTTCGTGGACTACTCGTGCCCTTTCTAGTAGGGTTTGGGAGAAATCAAGTGCATCATTGATTCTGACTTGCGGTGGTTTAATGATCAGTTTTTACAGAAAAAGTGAATGGGTGGGACATGTCTTTCGTCCTGGACCCTGAACGGGTTTGACTATTGCAAATTTCTGACCCCTGCAAAGCGCGTTGTATGGGTTGATGAGTTTAACTTTCAGAAGCTTGTGGTATATTTGGTATGGGCACCTGACGAATACGGTTTTCTTTTCCCCTCCCTCGTTGATTCCGGATGTACCTTAAAGGGGGGTTTTTCTGTGAGAGCTCCCGGGGGACTTCTTCATCGTTCTTATGCAGCCAGTCTTGGTACCGTCTATATCCAAATGCCGGGACATCGATGACAACAGCCGATAGAAGCAGTTCAGAAGGAGAAGATGGAATCCGCTGGAACAAGAGGTTTACCGACCTAATGTCTCCGATTCTCACTCAAACCTATCATCAAAGACAGTCGCAGAAAAGAGCAATGGCGACACAAGGAGCACGCTATTTACAAGACGCAGTGGATATGCAACAACAAGCCTAGGTGGTTAGCAGAATGCGCGTTTATCGTTGGGGGTCGCATTTGGTGCGGTGATTGCCTGTCAGTTCGTATTTGAGTCGGTAGTGGCCGTGATTTCAACATTGCCGTTTATTTTTGGCGTGACGATTACTTGGCAGTTTGGCTCACTGTCACCGAAACTGTTGTTCGCTTGCGCCCTCCTCCCCTCGTGTGGCTAATTATTTTGACCAGGCAAATTCGCAGCACTGAGTATGCAGTGGAAAGACCAATGAACTTGTTAATGGACTGCTGGTCGGAGAACCATGACTGAGGCAGCTCACGACTCATGCGACTGTGACCTCTTCCGAAAGTTTCAGTCTCGTTAAACTGGAAGCTTTGGGTGGATCCCATCGAATGAGCAGCGATCTGGGAGCTAGCGTCATTCGTCTTCACTGCTGTTGCCGCCGCATGTTTGATCATTCGCGTTTGGAGTACTTTCCCACTTCCTCCGACGCCGATTCTCTGTCCGAAACTACACCAGATTCACACCAGTTTTGTTTACCCCACCCATTATACCCTTATTACCACTTCTCCCATATTGCAGGAGGCCCCACCTCCTGTTTCCTCAATGGAGCCACCTATCCGAGAGTCACCTACATTTTCTGATCCCTTCCCTCGGGATGTAAGTAATGCACCTACGGGAACACATGGGCAGTCAGTTAGTTGGCTGTTGACTTCAGCAGAGGCTCTTTATGCTGTTGCTGGGGGTGGGCGTATGAGTTTTACAGGTGAATTAAGCGTGAACTGAATGAGGAAGAGTCGCATAGCATCGGCCGCCTCTCTGTCCTGTTCTACCAAGTTCCAGGGACCAGATCCGGTTATGACTATTCTGAACCTGCGCTACGACAGATCTGATCCCCCGCTCAAGTTCAAACCAAACAATGCATATGCAGGTCCGCTGGCGTTGCGGGGATGCTACGGTTACTCCGCACCAGCTTTTGGTCAAATCGATTTTTGGAGTATGGCTGCTATACTCAACGCGATCAACGTAGTGCGTCTGACGGAGTAAGAAGTCAGTGAACACCTTAAGCAGCTCGCAACTTCACTGTGTCAGTCCATCAGAAGGATCTACCCTACCCCGATAACCGCATACTTTACAGAGGCACACTACGTAGCGCGTTGCGTGTGTGTGAGCTGACGGACAGGGCTGAGAGAGAGAGAGGTGGATACAGAGACGGATAAAAAGATGGAGGACTACTGGCTTATGCTTTAGCTGGTCAGACTTTGTGCCATGTTTGCTTTCCGCCGCCGCCGCCGCCGCCGTTTCATTTTTCTCCTCCTCCTCCGGCTTCCTACTGCTGCGGCCGGTAATAATACCGTTTGGCTCACTTCCAGTTGACTGAATCTGCTCGCCGACTCATAGTCGGTCTATCCTGCTCCGTGTTGGAGAGGGGGCACCCTCTACCTCTCTCTCTCTCCGTTTCCATTCCGGCCGCACAAACCGACCTTGCTGCATCTGTGGGCTGGGCGAGCGGAGGAGGGGGTGGAGGAGATGAAGGAGAAAGAGACAAGGCAAGCAAGAAATCTTGATTACCTCGTGTCCTGCCAGCTATCGGAACGATCGGCAGAGTCCTGTGCGTATCCCGCGCGCTCTTTATCGGCCTCTCTCTTTCTTTCCCTCTCTCTCTCTGCTTATCGGCCAACACTGAAAAGCAGCATCAAACGAAGCGGGGGAGAGGAGGGCGGCCAAAGAAGATTCTACTGGTTGTAAGGGCGAAGTTGACTGGGAGGTGGGGAGAGGCTGCACGGTGTGATTGACGAACCCGGCTCCTTATTTGTTATTCCAGTCGGTTTCTGTCCATTCTTCTGTGTCCTTTTTTCCCTCGGACTTTTGTTTGTCGATTCCAAACCGGCTTGGAGGCTACCTGGATGCGCGAGTTGATTCACACGAAGAACACACTGGTCGGGACGGCCAGATACAGACGACTTGCTAATCGAGGTTTAACTAATGTTTTGTTCTTGATGGAATCTGCGTTCGGTAGTTTTGTCGAGATTTCCGTGGGCCATCTGCCGCAGCGCTTATTGAGTCTACAGTCTCAGACGTCTGTAGGGGGGAGGGTGATGGTTAAGGAGGGTGGAGATATGTTCAAAAAACTGCTGTTTTTTGTCGAGTTCAACTTTCGCGCTTTCAGACCCTGACTACCAATGCCCACCCATGTTTTATTTTGGTGGGCAAGCATGTAGGTGTCATCCTAGGAGGGACAATGTGTACCCCTATAGTTTCCTTTCACGTAGACTGTAGCAGTTCTCAAGTGAGCAGGTATTGACTAGGTGAGTGTTGGAAGCAGTCTGTGAAAGTAATGACGGTATGATGTGATAGTCACTACGATAGTTACTACTCAATTGGCCTGCATCTGAACATCCGATGGGGGTAAATTGGGCCTGCGTTTGTATCCTACTATACTTGGAAACCATGGTTACAGTGTTTTCGACTCCGCAGTGACCTATTTCCAATAAGAAGGCTCCTGGGCCATGACTGCTTTTGTTAATATAAAATGATGGATATTCAAAAATAACATCGTATCGACTTTCAACGCCTGTCCTTCGGTAAAACCGACATTACACATGTAGTGGGCCGTGTTGCACAGCAAATGCGCTGCATAGGAAAATGCCCAAGTATGACCGACTTGGTGGGGTAGGTAGTTTCATCTCCCAAACAGATTTGGTTTTGCCTTCATATAAGTTAAGGGGTATTATACCACACATCGCTGGAGATGGACCGCGCTGTACTGAATTATTTATGAATTTCCAACGGAGAATATGTCCAGTGTCTAGGAAGACAGACGTTAGTCTGGTTTGTCTTGAAGTGGAAACGTCGGAAGGATGCATTGCTATGCTTTATTTCAGTTCATTCAACCGGGCCTGTTCGGTCAGTGCAAAAACCTTTCGCGTGTATTCACAATGAAACACAATTTCTCACCTGTTCTTCCCCTGGAGGAGGTTTTCTAACCGCTATCACATTCAGCCTTTTCAGTCCACTACTGCATCCGCTGGTGCGAAAAAAGTTGAACGATTTGAAAAAAACCTTCTTCGGATGTAATTTAGATGGGGAGACTGAGAAGGCAGTCAGCTTATGATCAGAAGTGTTTTTTTTCAGCATCTTCCTCATCCACCATGACACAGTCGAGCATCAGTCCTTTCCATTGCCGGGTCGACCTTTTAGGAAATTTCGGCATTGGCTGCTAGTTCGACCGTCGTAGTCGTGGCCCCGTACCGCAAGCCCTCCGTAGCTGGCCAGGAGCTGGTGACTTGGGCGTAATTTAGTTTATGGTGAGACAGACTTGCACGGCATCTACTGCACTACCCCCTCCCTCACGCGCCAGATCCCAATGACTAGATAATAACAAGACGACCGCAGGTAGGGTCGGGCGCAGTGGTTAGAGGGGCCAGCGATCTATCTACGCGTGCCATACACGATCTCACTTTTACTGCGGCGGGCTTCTGAGGTGGAGCCACTGTTCTGGATAGTGGTTGCCGTGCGTGCATATTGGTATTCCTCTGCCTTCAAGGCCTTTTCACATCACTTTACTGAGGAAACATCTGAATGCGGCTCTCACAGCTGAGTTGATTCCTTGCTTGCAGGCCACTTAGCTTACCGTGTTCAATTTATCAAGTGTAACAATCGGAAATTCTCTCTTCCTCCCGATGACTGTGGAGGGCTTCAAGGCCACATTTCATCCCCTCACATCTTTTCGTTTCATACCGACGAACTGCGATCTACAAGTAACTTCATGTAGGTCAATTATGCTGACAATGTTGGTTGGCCACCCGCTTGCAAATAAAACTCATCTCCAGTTTCGAAGGGATCGTCTCAATCTTGACTCTGTATGGTCGTTGGAGAATAGTCCTTTACTTATTTATCACATATCAGCCCAATTGTGTTTCACTTGCGGCCATCTTCCATTCCTGAATCCTTTGAAATTCCTTCCCAGTAAAATATTATCTTTCCGATATCTGATACTACTCTGTCCTTAAGTCACTCATTCTTGTTTCGCTTTAAAAGCCCTTTTAATAAAATTGGTAAACTTGCTGCTTTTGTTCTACGTTTTGGGTTCCTATCACACCCTCATTCATTAATTCGGCGTTTTAAAGATGCCTGCATTTTCCCTCTCAACTTTACCGTTCTCACATTACTTTTTATTGCTTTGCTTAAAAGAAATGCCCTCGTTTTAAAACGTGTCCACGGAATGCTCTCCTTTGCTACCGCTGCCTCTTATGTCTTTTTGGTCGATATCCTAGAACAACGACATTTCACAATGGTGAAGCAAGTTGCTGACTAAATTCTGAATGATGATTTCCATCCCCTTGCTACGACGCCCCTCCGTCCTTTGCGCAGTGGCTTCTGGAACATCTCTTGCCATATCTCGGCGTACCAACGTTTCGTATTGCCATTTCTAGGTCGATATCTAACGTTTAAAGAGAGTGAAATACAGAAACTAAGAGAAGAACCGTCTGCACGTTGGTCGTATAGTTTTATATAAACGCGTCCATTGGCTCATCAGTTATCTATGTTCTGACCACGGTGGATGGAGTACGTTTTTGTTATTAAAAAAAACTAGAATGACACTTTCAAGATAAATCATGTTTTCATCTCCCCACCTCCGTCATGTAAGAACGCCTTGGTTCTCGCTAACGTGATAGGACCGTAGGGGTAACACTACGAAGATGCCATTACAGCCTGACGTTCACTTCTGAGAGGGATCGAGTTATTCCGTCAACTGGCAGCTTTCCAAAACACGAGTCTTGGTGCGCCATGATTGACTCGAACGCCTCAGATTTACTATGATGAGGATTACGCTGCTGTGTCGTGAGGATCGATTTCACAGTGTCCGTTGCATTCTCTCCTGCCTCCAGAGGCGAAGATAATCGCCCGCGCCGGAAACAAAACCGGCCGTGAATTGATTGAAGCCTGGGCCTCGGATAAGAACTCTGCTAATCGATTAATCGATCTGGCGCCGGCGTGCAGAGCCCTACGCAGTCATTTCCAGTCCTGCGTCGCCGACAGATGATTGGCCAGCACCCTCTATTATTACTGCTTGTTCTCTTGTTGCTACTATCTCTGACAATGGGCTTCTGCACGAGTTCGCAAGCTCAGAACAATAAAGAGAATGTTCCGGCGATCGACCAGCCCTCCTCTCCTCCCTCTCTCATGCACCGGTCAACTCTCTGGGTCTCCTAGCCATCTGATGCTCGGACTAGACGCATTAACTGATGAAACTGCAACAGTCCACTTACCTCGCATCAATGAGGATGCCGCAAGAGTCCCTACAAAACGAAGCTGTCTGGACGCAGGGGACCACTGCCAGCGGTACCGATGAACATCTAGCTACACCGCACATTACAGTCAGAGATTGGCCTGGTCAGACACCGGGGCATTCACAGCAGTGCAAACGGAGAACCGTTGATGTGGACTCCGGTCAACAACCATCAAACTCCTTTACTTTGTTCACACTAACTAGGCACCTGCAGGTACTTCACTGGCTTATTTGACTAAACCAGGACTGTTCGGCCGTCACAAGCAACGACATCCCCCGCCTGCCGCATGGAGTGTGCGCAACGAGGGTAACTTGAGCGCAAATTAGTTAATGGTGAGGTAGACTCACGCAGAATCTGCCGCACTCTCCCTCTCCCACCAACCTTACTCCGCTGGTAGGACAGTGTCAAGACGAGCGGAGGTAGACTCGTACGACGACATGACAGTAGTAGGTAAACAATTAATCATGTAACCTCCTGATTCTGACGAAAATGGACGAGTTACCTTTTACCATGGCGGCTTTATACGTCCAACTCATGGACGGTT
The DNA here is from genome assembly GCA_902702965.1 of Spirometra erinaceieuropaei. Classification (NCBI taxonomy): domain Eukaryota; kingdom Metazoa; phylum Platyhelminthes; class Cestoda; order Diphyllobothriidea; family Diphyllobothriidae; genus Spirometra; species Spirometra erinaceieuropaei. The sequence continues at coordinate 3,689,144 of CACRXP010000002.1, forward strand.
TGCTGCACAGCATTGTCAGCACTGATTATCTGATCAGCAGAAGACAAGGACGTCAAGGGGAAACGTCGACTGTCCACTTCCTCCTCAATCCTGAGCTGTATCTTCGAGATGGTCAAAGCCAACCTTGCCACTCGGTACGCAATCGAGACGACAAGTCAGACAAGGCAATCGACGGTGACTATGTAGGACTATGCAGCATGCCCAACCCCGAGGCATAACTACACGAGCTGTGTGACGAGCTTGCCAGTCGCTGAGTAGGTTTAATCGAATTCTACACTAAATGCCCACTAAGATTCGCATCGCTTGCGTTCACCGCCGTTGATCTCACTTTGCGTGATAACGGCTTGGCCGCCTGGATTTGAGCCGTTACTGGCCGTGACTTCCTTGTCGATGTTAATCCTGATAATCGCCAGGTCGCTTGGCTCACCGGAACTGCCTCCGAATGCAGTGTTCACTCGAGCGCTCCTTGTGCAACATATTAGCCTGTCGAGCTAAGGTCTTGGCGCTGGATAGGGGGAAGTGGAGAACCGCAACTCAAGCAGCCCGAAACTCACGCGCTTGTCGCCTGTCTCAAGCATTCCAGCCTCGTCGAGTTTGAGGGGACATGACCGAATCCGGTTAAGTGCGTCGTGACTTGACAGTTAATGCCATGTTTTATCAATGTTGATGGGCGTTCAGAGCATTCTCCTCGTCCCCATGACGTGGTCGCTTTGTCCACGACTGCACAGGTTCCGATAGTGGACTCCCAATGGAACCGCCCACGGCAGCCGGTCCTTCGGTCTCATCTCTCGGTGCCAGATGGTTGACTCTGGCCCGTTTGCTACACAAAATCTGCGTTGAGTGGCAGATCAGTTGATGTTCGGGAGCGCTAGTATGGCTTTGTTATCCTGTCTCTTGTATGTGCCGGCCGAAGAACTTGTGCATGGGAGCTTTCATCCCGAGAACCCTTTAAAGGTATCGTAATTCGGTAGCTTCTTCTTCCGGTTCACCTTGGAATGCCTCAACCCGCTGGTAGGGCACATTGTTAAGCTGCATTCAAAGCTGACTGGATGGTTGATTTTGGGGTTCACTGCATGCGCCATATCTGTAACTTTCCTGAACATCTTGGTGATTGACCTCTCCCCCATCGCTAACGATGATGCCCACCTAGTGTCCCACGATGTGGTAGGTGCAGAACGGTGACTTGTACGTGAATTAATTTGTTAGGAGTGATAGACTTGCACAGCATCTATCGCTCTCTTTTCATCCCCAACCGGATGGGACCAACGAGAGGACAAAGTCAGAGCAGCTGGAGATGAGTTCGGGCGTAATGGTAGACAGAGTTAAATAGCCTGTCTACACGTGCCACACACGACCTGGTTCCTGAAAAATGTAACAGATTTGGGTGGGTCGGATTGCAATCGCCATATTTTTGGTGATCACAACCAGTTAACTGCCTTTTCTTTGTCCATAAACAACTGTATGTTTGGTTTTGGGAGGTTACTCACATGTCACTGTCAGATCCTGTACATTGGCGACCGTATGACTCGCACGCCGAGTCCAGAACGTTTGGGGGGTTTGGAGAGACCAGTGAACCCAAGGGTATGTAAACATCTGCTATGTCAGGATCAGCAAACCATGGCCCTCGCAGCCTGGTGTGCGCTGGCAGTTCTTTGGCGCCTGGTTCACTGCCGGTAGATGAGCCTACGCTCCCGCTGGATATGCAGGTTGTGAGAATGGATGATAAGTCATCCTCGTCTTTCTGACCCGTTGTGGTGCTGTTATTGTTGGTTAAAGTCCTGGACACACGTTTGTCATAGAGCAGAGGGTGTCGTGGTACGCCTAGGTGGGGGTCTGACCGCGCCAGCCATCTGAGCCCTCCCTCACATCCGGTCGTCTACGTTTAAGCCTTAACACCGGGTCCAGATGGGGAGAAGGAGCGAGTGCGGTAGATGCTGCGCAAGTCAGCTCCCACTATAAACTAACTCACGCGCAACTCGCCGTGCCTGCCTCACCTTTCTGACGTCGTCAAGCACGACGGTCGAACTGTCGGGAGACCGGTGCTCTTAACTGCCATGAGAAGACTTTTGCCTCGAGTTTAGCGATCAGCAGATCAGTTGACTTGCCTTTCACTTGCTTGCATATTATTTCGTCAGCCTGAAATGCCCGCGCACAGGCAAGATTTCTCAAAGGGAAAACATGTCCTGTCACCGAGTTAATCATAGCAGAGCATGCCGAAACGGCGCATATTAAGTGGATCCGGCACTTGAAACTAGGTGGCTCTCCAAAACTGATCTGGACCATTTAGAGGTCGCAAAGTTGCAACAGACTGCCCACTCGCATATCGAATTTCAGATACTGACTAAGAAATCAAGTACAGTATTTGTTCTTGGACTCGCGAAAACTAATCCCATTGTAGGGGCACCGTGACGAATAACCGAAGGCGCGGATTTGCCTAGACTGACTAATTCAGTGCTTACCTAGGAAAAAAAGTGACTACTTCTCTCCGCACAGAACTGCCAGAACACGCATAATGTGATCTGTCCTTTTTTCAGTACTTCGCAGCTACACTGTACTCACAAACAGCTTAAAGAAGTTAGACAGGGACTAGTACTCTCCCTTACGCGACCGTAAGGTTGCCGACGACGTAGTATCTCGTCTGCTCTGGCCGTCTATGGATAATTCGATTTGGAAGCGATGGAGGCGCGGGCAAAAAAGGGTAGAGGAGCTGGCTCTACCTCGAGACTAAGACTACTGGTAGCGCATAAGATTCCAGAAAAGGACAAGATCATGGCAGAGGGAGAGAGAGAGAGAGAGAGAG
>CACRXP010000002.1:3692046-3715961 GCA_902702965.1 Spirometra erinaceieuropaei
CTTGTGACATTTTATTGGGCTTGCGTTCCTCCTCATCTTCCACCGCTTGCTCCATTATTCCACTTTTCTTTGAATCAACATGCACGCATGTCCCGTCCCCTATAACAGCACCCTCAAATGTCGCGGGGCGTACGTAGAGCCATGGACTTACTACCGAGTCAATTACTGGAGAGACCCATGATTGATTGTGAGCTTAGTCCTATGTCTGTTACTTCGAGCGTGAATTTCTGCAGAATCGCCAAATAGTCATCCTTCATCCAAGCATTTCAGACGCCATCGTTTCCTGTGATTTAAACCAATGTCACAACTCCCTGTCTGGAGTGATTAATGAGGCCATTTACATCGTTCCGGATGGAAGTTACCAGGGTCCGTTCACTTCTTCACAGGGCAAGTGTTACAGAGATCATACCTTCAAGTGAACTGGACAAGAGGGATAGCTGATAGTATTGACGGGGTTCGCAAAGCAGACGCCTCTGTCGGTGGTCTCAGAATCAATCGAAACTGGCAGGGGGCTGCGAGTCTCCACTGAGGAATCCTGGGTTGTTTGAACAGCCTCATCGGTGTCCCGTGCTCTGGCAGCTGCCTCCGCGGCACTGTTACGCAGGTAGGGATGCACTTGAAACGTGAATTGAGACGTAGTCAGAGACTGGTTTATGCTGAGGGCCTCCGTATTCGGCTGGGGTTTTTGCGGATCGTTGCCTGTGGACTGAATTTTGCTCCGTTGGCGGATGTCTGAGAAGGCAGGCAAAGAAACTCCTAAAGTTAATCGACATCCGACCCGAGTTGTGGACATTTAATAGACAGACAGGGAATATGTCTCTATAATGGTTGGAAATGATAGTTACGGTATCCAGAAAGCATACACTTAAACAGTCCGCCGCAAATAATTAAAATTGGGCAAGCCACCAGTGCTGCAAAAATTACGAACGGACATGTTGCCTCGAAGAGTTAGGCGTTTTCTTTCATCGAATCTTGATGGAACAGGCGTACGCTAGGACAGTGATGTCGGCGATAGCGGAATCACGCCTGTGTGAATGCTAGAACTAGGATTTCTGAACACAGGATGATAACTCGTCGTAATCGACAATGGTCATCCTACTCGGGCTCCGGTTGGTGTCCCGAGTAAAGACGCATGAGTGGACGCCAGCGGGTTTAATGTTCATGCATAGGGGACAAATAAACGGGACACATTGCACCCCCCCGCCCCCCGCGGATGAAGATATCATAGGAACACCCAACAGTTCGACTATCGCGAACGTCGATGCATACCACGTACCCCGCAGCATGGCGGGAGCGGGGAGGCTAACTTGTTAATGCATTAATTTATAGTGATAGCAGACTTGCGCAGTATCTACTACACTCTCTCCTCCCCCCTCCACCTGAGCCCGGTAGCAAGACGTGATCAAGAAGGGGAAGCAGTGACTGACAGCTCGCCCGCGAATGCCACCCACGCCTGGTCCGCACAAAGGAGGACCAGGGTTTCACAGAAACACGCAAAGGGGAGACTCGGATCCCAACAGAGTGGGAGTGCCATAGGGGCGCATTAAAAAGGGAGCTATTGCAGCCTGACTTCCCGCCCTGAGAGAACCGGGTTATCCTGCAGCCCTACAAGTCACAGCTTTTAACGCACCGTGATTGCTGAAAGGCGTGTTAAACTGCTCATAGTGAGGAATGTTCCCCAATCGCCGTGGGGACGCAGGCCTTAGAGTCGATGCCACCCTCCCAGTCACCCGGCCCACACTCTGAGTCGGTGAGTCATCTGGTGGGTGGATTGGGTGCACGTGGCTGGTAGAGCTGAACAGCCGTCTCCGCCGGCCACACACGACCTGACCGCCTACACAGGTGTCCAAGCCTCCTCCTGCTCGGTTCGCCCTTGCATTTCCCGACCTTGGGCTCCTGAAATTTTTTTTTACCAGGCCTTACCGTTGTCGTAATTAAGTCGGTTGTTTTTCGGTGGACGAAATCACATCACAGTCGCTGCAGTCACTACTTAAACAGTTAGCAGTGAAAAAATGCTCTGTGCAAGGGCTGACACCCGCCCTTCCAGCAGATATGTTTAACACATCAAGTTCTTATGGGAATAGGCCCGCATCGGCGCAGTGGCTTTCCAAATCGAACAATCCCGGAATGGACGACAGAAGGCACCAACAGACAACCTGCTGTCAAGCCGAAATCGGACAAAGTGTGATAGCGGAGAAGGCAACGGCGGCAGAGATGCAAGCAACCTGATACAGATCAGTTTATGGTTGGCTGAGTGAGGGTAGAATATGTCGGAAAAAGTCCTGTATTAATCGGCTCACATCTCCCTCATCACCGCCTTCTGCTGACAGATACCGCCATAGTTAACCCTTTAAATTCCGCAAGCTAGAGAACTTAAAAAAACCTCAGACTAAGAAGACAAAAAATCCTCGCATTCTTGGCTTAATTCAACTGCATAACAAAGCTTCAGAGGGCAAGGAAGACATGTGCGAAATGCTTTTGACTGTAGGTAGTCATACGAATAATGTTACCTCGTATGCATGTCCGTATAAGGGGGTTCAAGAAGAGGCTGAGTGGAACCAACCGTTTGAGTTCACCGCGTTTGTAGTCACACGCCAGTTTTGTTTGAACGAAGTCCAACAACTTCGAAGGATCACGATCATCGCACGTAAGAATTGTCGCTACCGGAGGCATTGATGCTATTTCCTCCATTGCCTAAAACATGACCAATTGTTTTCAGTAAAAAAATCAGTTTACATCACTCATAAACGTCTTATGAATAGCTTCTGTTAGCGTCAAAACCACAAATGAAGGTTGGCCCGGTTACCGATAAGCACAAAAAAGGCGATTTCCAGGAAGCAGAACAGAAATTTTATTCCTTCTAGATTTCGAGCTCACAATTACACCCGTAATCGGTTGTAGTGACAGATAAGTTAATGGGGACTGCAATATTTGTAGGGTAGGTTCGTATGCTGTCACATAGCCATAATAATTGGCAAGTCTCACGCTGCTCGCCAATGGTTGCCTCCGGTCTGTGTCTAGGCGCTACTCCAGGTGATGAAAGAAGGCGACTGACGGTTTTCGAACCGTCCAGCACGTAGGGAAGCACTTGCCAAAATGTGGACCAGTGAAGTTTGGTTTCTCTTCTCGCTGGTGAAGTTGCTCGAGTGGCTATTCGCTTTAAGCACCCGTCGCAAACATTGCACGCCTCTTGGTTCACTGTAATGCGCATTAACACATCGGTACGCATTTGTGTTTGTAACTGACTGGGCGACCGACATGTACTACGTGCGATGGCTGCTCAGAACAAGAAGCCCTGCGCCTGCATTCTCTAATTGGTGCAGTCTGTGTGCGCCTACTGTAGTTATCCGTTACTGACACTGATTATGGTTTGATGTTTGAGATCGGGACTTCTGGCTAGTAAAACTGCTTTAGGGATCGCATCACCTTCTTTTCAACCACCTGTTTATGCATGCATTCTTTAACGAAAACATCCAGCCTTCCTTTTGTCCTCCGCCAGCCATACCTGTACTTGAGATTTGAATCCGTGTTTAGCTGTTTATTTGTGTTACTGCTATAAATTCATATTGACCCAACTGTGAAAAACTCGGCGTCTCGGTGGGATTCGAACCCACGCAGTAAGGAGAAGGCTTTAGTACAGCCAACGCTCTAACCACTTGAGCTACGAGGCCCCGCCGGACGAGGCGAGGAGCCGAGTTTTTCACAGTTGGGTCAATATGAATTATTCAAAATCTGCTATATCTTTTGCATCACAGGAACTGGAACTGGAACATACTGTCAGCCGCGATTGGCAGTATTGCAAGTCACATGATAGTGAAGTTTGATGGTATGACCTGATTGCGGGACGCCAGAAGGCATCTTGGTCTGCCTTAGAGGTCAAAGCTGGAGCCCTCGCTGGCGTTTGCACAGCGACATCGGGGCTTAAGAGTTTCTAGGCCATTTGCCATCGTCAGCCATTCATACCCTAGTCCCGGGTTTCGTCATTTGGGTGTCCAGTCACGAAGAGTGACAACGTACCTTAGTTAGGAGTTTGAGAAAACACTGGCCCTGTTCAGGCGCCTGTGACTGGATGTGCCGATCACTGATACGTGCACCAGCTTTTTGGGTAACTCTTCCATCCTGCTGGTCTGTGTCATCTTCATCCTCCTCTCCTCCACCTCCTCCTGATCCGGCCCCCTCGGGTTTGCCTGATGACTCCAACATCACAATCAGCCACGATATGTGAAAGGGCCAGTGATGCGTCATGAAAATCCAGTTTACAAGCTGGCGCACTGAGAACTCGACGAAGTTCAAGCGTAGCAGTCGGCCTGAAATGTAGCAAAGACCATTAGTTCTAGTCAGAATTGAAGAAACGCTCAAACGGGGATGAACATTTATCCAGTCGTCGAGTTGTGTTTGATTTGTAGAGAAAGAAGTAGACAGAAGTAAGTTGGAGCAGCAGTTGACAAGCTTTCTCTCTAAAACTGTTTTGGCAAAGGTGTTCACATCTTCACTTGACTAGACTATTAAGTATAGAAGGTGGGCTAACTCATGAAATGTCAACCGAAATTCCGAAATGCATTTTCTTTTCGAAAATATTAATAAAGTAGGTTTGTAAAACAAGTCAGTCTGCAACATAATCCTATCATGTTTCAGTTACCTCAGGATCCCGCCTTTCGAATTAACTTCCTTCCGACTGAATTCAAAAGCAACACTCTGTAAAAAATGACTACTTATGTAGTATGTATTTTTCTCCTTGATTTTCGACGCCCCTAAAAGTCCAATTGTATTTCATGGAAAACATGCATAACAATATTCATCCTTTTGCTCATTCGGTAGATAATTAGGCCTTCTTCTAATTTTATACTCGAAGGTGGGACATAATTCGGTTTTAAAAAAGTTTTTTATTGTGGGACTTTTAAATGCCGTGAAATGGCCGTTCATAAATTGTCAGATCTCTTCATTTACCAATGTGGCTTGCAAACTTATTAATATGGATCAAATCCACTGCTAAAGTTTATAAAATCTGTATAGTCCTCCTTTATTGCCGTAGAGAAATGTGTGGTTTTCAATACGCGGAAAATATACGGCTTGTAGTTTGGAAACCCTGGATGCAAGTTTAACGGGAGAGCGGGTTCAAAATGATTCGGGAATTGAAAAAGTTTTTGAAAACCGAATTACGTCCCTCCTTCGGGTAAAAATTAAAAAAAGACGTAATTATCTACCGAATGAGCAAAAGGATGAATATTGTTATGCATGTTTTCCATGAAATACAATTGGACTTTTAGGGGCGTCGAAAATCAAGGAGAAAAATACATACCACATAAGTAGTCATTTTTTACAGAGTGTTGCATTTGAATTCAGTCGGAAGGAAGTTAATTCAAAAGGCGGGATCCTGAGGTAACTGAAACATTACAGAATTATGTTGCAGGCTGACCAGTTTTACAACCCTACTTAAGTAATCTTTTCGAAACGAAAACGCATTTTGGAATTTCGGTTGACATTTCATGAGTTAGCCCACCTACTCTACTAAAGTAGCCTGGTTTCAGTTGTGACTTCCAGTAAGGGACAATTAGAAGGTCATCAGTACGGGGTGCTACATGTGACCCGAGGGGACTAATTCATCCTTTCCGAAACGCCCGCACCGGCTTATTCGCGGATGCGTTGTTCGGCATTTCGGTTGAATTGCTCGTTTGCAGTCACTGAAGTTGTAGTCTCTTCCCGAAGTCAGTCATACGCTCCTTCTGGTGGATGGAGAGGAAGCCAGGAAACCGCAGTAAATGCTGACTTCAAACACCGGAAGTCCTCTCTGTCTGGCGTTCTAGTGGCTGACATGATCCGGATGGTCGCTGCCAAGGCTAAAAAAGGCGATCGGCAAGACTCGAATGCTACAGACCAGTGACGAAAGTGCCCAGCCATGCCATGCCAACCTTGCCCATAGGTGTAAGAGGACTGATAAGCACAGTGCGCCCACACTTCAATAAATTTTGAGCTCAGTATCAGTCCACGATTGTGCCGCGAAACAATTTTACATCATGACACACCGATTCACGCACTCGAACGAGAATCCAGTCTGAATTCAGAATATGTTGTCCGCCAATAGAAGCTTAAGGGCGAGTACCAGGAAGCCGTCTCAGTAGTAAAACGTTGAGCAAATAGAATTCTTGTCCCATCGACGTATCTCCTTCTTCTCACTACTTGATGCCGTGGGAAATAATGTACGGATTATGTTTAATTTTCTGGCCTCACGTGAGGCGGATATAAACTGACCAAAATCTGTGTGAGATAGCAAAAGGTTGGCTCTATAAGGATCGCTAGGGCCAGCACGAGGAAATCAAGACTAGTATGATGATGATGATCGGGAAATTCAAAAATACAGCTTAAACAGCTCCCCACTCTGCCATAGAATATAGAAATACGGCAGGTGACGTATCTCATAAACGTTAGTTGCAGTTTCGAAATGTGCTCTCGGTTAGATGGGCTTTCCGTGTTGATTATCATGCAGCGTAATCCAAAAATGTTCTGATCATGCAAGGATACTGGTTTTTGATGCGCGTTCTGTCGGTTACCTGCAAGAATCCCAGTTGTTAATGAATGAATTCATAAATAGCACGCATTTTCCGCCGATTTCCGATGCCATTATAAATTCAAACGGCTTTTACAGAAAACATGCGCCAAAATATTTTTCTAATGCTTCTTTGTGGCAAAGTATGCCTTCTTTATTATTTAACTTCAAGACAGTGTTCCCTTTTCCAAAAGTTTTCGAACCTAAAATAATTTAAACTTTGTCTGCGGTTACCCTTGCACTAAGGACGTTCAAACTACAAGCTGTACACTTTTAATTTATGAAAAATCCTGTATTCCTCAGTGATATTGAAAAATGCCGTGTAGGGCCCATAGATTTTTGATAAAGATAGATTACGTTTTATAGTTCCCACGAGGCATTAAGAAAGGTACGGTTACGATGGCACTGAAATAGTCACTTAATGGTCTAAGGAAATCTTATAATCTTATAAGTACAAACCATTTAAACTGAAAACCGCACTTTTTAAAATAAGAAGGTATAACATGAGTACAAGAAAGGATGTTTTTGAATGTGCTTTCTTCGAAAGCTGTTTAAACTTATAAAGAGTATAGAAAATAGCAGAAAAAACTAGCCTCCTTAAGTAGTCGTTTATTTGCGACTGTGATTCTTGCATGCGACCGTAAACACGCGCGCTAAAAGCCGACATCCTGAGGTGACTGTAATATCTTGGAGTTATTTTGCACAGTAATCAACCTTACAATCCCAGTTAAGCGAACCTTTCTAGCCAAGTTCCTATTTTGTAATTCCAACTAGCGTTTAATGGGATACTTCATAGACAGCACTTTGTACTAGTATAAAGTAGAAAATGTTTATTGTTTCATATGGCCTTCAGCATTTTTTTACGAATGCTGTAGTGCAAAATACGGTTTTTTAAGTTTCCTGATTTAAAACGCATCTCAAGACATCAAAGAATTCTGCAGTCTCTGCAAGGGGTTAAATCCATGGCAGTTGTTGAGGATCACCTACTTGTGAAGGCGGTAGACGCTACAAGGTTCTTCAAAATGACCGCATTCTGTTCGGCCATCTCATCCGTGGCGAGGAATATCTCAGCAATGCCGTGGGCATTAGCCCTCATCTGTGCTATGCGCGAGGCGTTGGCGGCCACAATAGAAGCCGGCGGTTTCGGTGACTGCGTGGTTGTGGTAGTTGATAGCATGCCGGGTGTGGACGGTGTCAGGCATGGCCGTTTGTTCCCACCGCCATTACTACAATCAGCCGTTTTTGGTTGGCTGGCCAGCTCCTAAAGTGAAAAAAACCAGGGGACTGATTAGTCATGGAGGAGAAGCAGGTGCGAGGGTCCATTTGAAGCTGGACGCAGAAATAGGGAGAAAAATATCACTGAGGGACAGGGTGACGGGTGTTTTACCAGTAGGGGAGGGGGGGAAGGAAATGTGCAGCACATTAGAACTGAAACGGGGGCTAACTCATGCTATGCGAACACTGGTAGAGCAGTCTGTTTTGTTAGACGGTTAACGCAGGCCGTGCTCAGTCAGTCTGATCCAAATAGGCGCGGCGGACCACGGGACCTCAAAAGCAATGCGGAAATCCGGCATCCTGTCCTGAAAGCCGACTACATCGGTGAACACTGCTCCCACGCAAACTATAAGGTACAGCTCCAGACAGCTGTGTCTATCACAACAGGAGACTAGAGAACTGAACGGGTGGTCAGCAATTACCAATAGGCGGCCACTTTTATCCTCGTTCGCACCATGCTTAAGGTCCGCTGTCCCGCTGATTGACAGTTAACATCACTGCCAGTGAGTATTAATCGGCGCCCGGCATGGGATCAAGAGGGGCGCTGGCAGTGCTATTTAACATAAGTTATGTTGTGGAAATCCTAAACACGATTTATTTTTTATATATTTTCAATAAGACGTCCTTTGGTTGGCCAAGCGATACGGCAGACAAGAAGAAAAACATACCGATAACCACAGTACAGCATAAAAATTGTTCGCCTCCTTTTTGTCTGCACTCTACCGCAAACACAGGACGTTTAACAGATAAAAAATCTATGGTAACGGTAGGCTCTGTAACCCTACTTCTCAATGAAACTTGATTGTCTTATTATCCATAGATGTTTTGGCAGATTTGGAATAATTCACATTGACTGCCAAAACATACATGAATTACTTGAGCCTGGCAGTCATCTCGTGGAATTTAAGTGGATTACTAAGGGAATCCTGTTTGGGCAGTCAGCTTACTGTATCAGATTTGGTGGATTCCAGACGTTGTAGTAGGTTGGGAGCTCAACTTGACCCAAAGTTGATTGGGATCACGTCTCCCGGTGGAGCCTCGAAGCTCAGGTGGCTAAAACGCTGGCTATACTAGAGCCTTCTCCTTGCTGTCGTGGGTTCGATTCCCACCGAGGCGCCGGGGTTTTCACAGTTGAGCCACTGTGTCTTATTATTGTTTATGATAGGGGCTATGCACAAGTATTCTTAACGAAATAAATAAGTCATGCGTACGCGTTCGACAACAGAAACCGTTCGGAGATATCGAGGAAACAGAGCGTTTGTATTCCGACCGAGGAAAAGAAAACCAAAACTCAACCGGTGATCCTTGCAGCACGTGTAGTATGATAAGTACCGACATGGCACAAAAAGGCTTCACTGTTATTTAGGAAGAAATAGGTAGGTCACGGCGTATGGAATCGACAACGAAAGACAATGCAGGTACATTTGGGTAACTAGGAAATCAAGTTAAGACAAAGGGATTACTGAGGTGGGGAGCAAAAACATCAGGCCAGATAATTTATCACTAAAAAGTCATAATGAAACGACTTGGCGCATGCGGTTATATCAGTGTTAGATAATAAACAGAGGAGGACTTCCTACGGCTATGGATTAATATACAAAACAAGGCTTTCCAAAGCAAATATAGTAGTTGTCTATACGTGGTAGACCCAGTGGGGTTACACAACCTATCCTTACCAAATCCATTTACCGGAATCACAGTATCTGACAGTCTTGCACATTATAGGCAGTTGTTTCTCCGGTTTTATGAGTCTTCTCTGTGACTTTTCCGAGATCACCTATTCGACTGGTAGTGCAACTTCAGGGGCAGACTCTAATTTTATGACTTACTCTCGTGCGTATGCATGAAGTTGATTTGCAACGATAATCCCTTGGTCCCCCAGTTAGCCGGAACTCTTGCATTTGCAGCCGGGAACCGCTTCCGAGTTTTCGGTTGGTACGCATAGATGAGTTTCGGTCTACCGAATGTACCGCCTACTGTCAGTTGACAGATGTACACACCGAACGGTTATTTCGTAGAGTTATATGATACTCAACTTAGCCTAACGAATCGCGCCTGGACGCCTTATAAGTGTTGTCAAAAATTGAAAATCAAAATTAACAGAATTATCACAACAAGAGACAAACGACCGGAGACCCAAATTTATGGCCTAGCTTTTAAAGTGGCAAATTCGGTTACGCCGCCTCAAAAGACCGGGAGTTCTTAATAAAACTCGTGTTGCGAGGTCCACAGATGGTAATCCAAGCAAGCTAAATGGGTTTTCGACCTGTGCTTCGACATGGTCGTGAGGAAAGGACCAAATTGATGAAAAGATTAGAAAGGTAGCTACAAAAGACAAATGCAAAACGATGTCCGCAGCGAAACGCCACCTAGACCTGTCTACAGACTACGCAACCTAAAGTAACTACTAAACGCCGGAAGGCCAATAAATGAGTCAGAACGCTCGTCACACCAAGAATAGCCCCAGAAGCCAAAAATAAGTTATAGGGGGAACGATGATCGGCCTTTGACAGAGCACGGTCGCCGTTGTCGACCTACGCGATAGACATGGCATTGCAGGAGAAAGCAATGGCAAAAGCTTTACACAGGACTTTCCAGTTACTGAGTGCAGAAAATCAGTTCACTGCTTAAAAGTCGGACCACGCGAACGTTCTCTTTTTTTTTCCGTTAAGCTACCCAGCTATGACATTTTACTGCTATTAATGGAGTTATCCACCAGTAAAGTATCAACTATTAGAATGCTATCATTTGGGTAGCCAACATAAGCATGAGAGTTAGAATAAATCGGGCCAGTAGAGACAAGAAGTCGCATACAGTCCGCCGTAGAGGGTTAACTAGTCGTGAATTGTATCAAGCAGCTCACACTGATCCCTTGAAATAGTGGAAAGCAAGAAAAACTCGTTAAAATTTTCGCTGGAAAATAAAAAATTTGCCAAATGCCAAAGCGCCTGTTATGCCTCGTTGAAGGGGACCATAAACCTTCATCGCCTTTTATAATACTGGCACTTTTAGTGGTAAAGAAATGAAAGCTGACATCGTAAAGGGTCTCGGAAATGATAAAGCTCTCCCTCAGAGGTATACAATTGCAACATGAAAATCGGCGGATAAACAGTTCAGGTGTCTGATTATAAAGAAGCAAAAAAACCGGCAGAAGATGTAGTTTGAATTCATCTAATAAATTATAAATATGGACAAATGGCAACTTCCGTGAACATCATCGGTAAGCGCAAACACACAGCTCCTGAAGTTTAAAACATACACAAGAGAGGCTGCGTATAACTTTAACAAGCTTTTCCACTGAATACAAATAACATATTTTAAGGGAACGTTTCACGAATATGCGTGCATACAGTAGGTGGAATAACTCATGAAATCTCAACAGAAGCTCCGAAATGTGTTTCCGTTTCGAAAAAATAAATTGAGTAAGGTTGTAAAAACAATCCTTGTGCAGCATAATTCTATAAAAATTCAGTTACCGCAGGACGCCGGCTTTCGAGCAAACGTCTTTGCGACTGCATCTAAAAACTGTACTCCGTAAAAAAAACGAATACTTAAGTAACATGCATTTTTTCATTCATTTTCGATGTCCTTAAAAATTCAATTATATTTCTTAGAAATCATGAATAAAAATATTAATTTTCTTGCTCATTCGGTAGCCAATTACGTCTTCTTTCAAATTCATAGTCGAAGAAAGGATATAATTCGGTTTTAAAAAGGTTTCTAATTGTGATAATTTTTAATACTGCGAAATGGCCCTTCATAAAACGTCATGTCTCTGAATTTACCACAGTCGCTTGTAAAGTTAATACTATGGATCAAATCCACTGCTTAGTTTTATGAATCCTATGTGGTATCCCTTTACTACCGTAGATAAATATATGGTTTTCCGTACGCGGAAATTGCATGGCTTGTAGTTTGGGAACCCGGAATGCAAGTGTAACGGCAGGTCGGGTTCAAAATTATTCGGGAATTGGAAAAGTTTCAGAAAACCAAATTTTACTTTTCCTTCGAGTGTAACATTGAAAGAAGACGTAATTTTCTACTGAATGAGCAAAAGAATGAACAATTTTATCCATGTTGGCAGAATGATATTACCGACAAAGACAAGGGAGACTGGAATGGCCATTTCTGGCTTATTAGCCGTCGTCAGTCAGCCATACCCAAGCCCGAAGTGTGGAACACCCGAGCCTCGAACTCGCGACCTGTTGGTTTAGAAGTCAACGCCTCTACTCACCGGGCCACGAACCCGTTGCCTTGTCGGTTTTCGATCGGGAATATACAATGTTAGGGGGCGCTCACCGATCGTGGATACGGAACTCACTCGTTCCGTTTTGCCTTAAGGGCTCTCTCTCGAACCCAACCAGCAGCCGCACATCGGTGCATGATATATAGGCAGAATAACATTACCGACAAAGACAAGGGAGACTGGAATGGCCATTTCTGGCTTAGTAGCCGTCGTCAGCCGTTTTATCCATGTTTCTCATGAAATATAATTGAATGTTTAAGGGCATCGAAAATCAATGAAAAAATGCATGCTACTTAAGTAGTCATTTTTTACAGAGCATGGTTTTCAGATGCAGTCGGAAAGACGTTTGTTCGAAAGCCGGAGTCCTGCTGTAACTGAATTATTATAGACTCATTCTGTACGCTGATTATTTTACAACCTTCCTTAATTTATCTTTTCGAAACGAAAAGGCATTTCGGAATTTCTGTTGAGATTTCATGAGTTAGCCCACTTACTGTATGTTCTGAAACACGATAAACAGGTCAGGTCCTGTAATTAACAGTTCTGCTCTAAGTATCGGGTCCGACCGGATGGGCGTGACCGTGGTCCAGTCTGGAGGGGTCGTTCGTCTTTTGTTCTTAATATAGCTGATTAAAAATACTGCAAGTGCTTACAGCACTGATAGCGTAGGCGCGTTCCGTGCGTATACCACTCGGCAGTGTACGATAGTGCGAGTAACCCAGTTCCACTAATTTATTTTTAGGCTACTTGGATGGACTGGGCCACTTGGAAAGACCGCAGCCGGAAACGTCGTCGTTTGGGGGGAGGGGGGGGGGACCGTGAACGGAGTTAACGGCTGGGATTTTTACGGGTATTCCAGTATTCCGAGAGCAATTAATTAGAAGTACTTTACTACCGAGTGATCTGCTCACAGAACGTACCCCCACCATCAGTGCTGAAAGTACTCAGTATTGTTTGTCCGCTTTGGTAAAAGCAAATGACCCGGCTATGGCTCTGCTCATCCTATTTTGGCCGAATGAAGATATGCGCCACCAGCATTGCAATCCATGGCTTATTTACAAACTGTTACGAATCTTTACTTATCCTTAGAGTTACCATAAGTCACAACGAAAGACATTATGCAGGTTAGTTTTTTTGGAGAGCGTCTTTTATTTTTCACGCCGCTGTAGCAGGCAAATTCCCAGTGCCTCATGAACAGACTGCAAAAACCGGAACTTTTGGTTTCAGGTGAGAAAAAGGAATCCCGGAAACTGCCACACCGTCTTGGCATGTTTAACGAGTTTTATTTGTCTTTTCCGACTTCCGAGTCTAGGAGTAGCATATCAGCAAGTCGAAGTTCCTAAGACATG
Source organism: Spirometra erinaceieuropaei (assembly GCA_902702965.1). NCBI lineage: Eukaryota > Metazoa > Platyhelminthes > Cestoda > Diphyllobothriidea > Diphyllobothriidae > Spirometra > Spirometra erinaceieuropaei. The sequence continues at coordinate 3,705,461 of CACRXP010000002.1, forward strand.
CATCAGTTACCTGCTGTCACCCGAAATGCTGGGTTGGGAGTCTTCCAGCAGAAAGGCAAAACGCCCGGGCAGTTTTGGAAATGTGCTCCGCGAAATACACTGCGGCTTCCCTTTATGCACGCGTAGTAACGGGAAAATAAAAAAAAGCAGTACTGGACTAAAATTAACCTCTGTCCAACTTCCTCGGGTGGGGTTGGTGGGGAGGGGGAGGGGGGGCGGACGGTGGAGACAAATTCACTCAAACGAGGGCGGTCATTTTGGCCCCAGACAGGAGAGAGCATTACGCTTAATTAAGCACCAGCGCTTGGTAGTCTAGATAAACTTAAATACTCTGATTAAGGTAGGCGACTTTTATACCCTACACAGTCCTCTGCAAACTTAACTACAAACGTTGCTGCTTCAGCACAGGAAGGAGGCGCGCTAGGCGGGTGCATGTTGTGCGGTTCCGTTAAAAAAGTTTAAAAATTAAAATATGAGGAATAGTTTTAAGGGCTAGCGACGATACAGTTTGACGATTAAAATGAATAGCGTTTTTGTGTCCGGAAAAATTAATATTTTAGCATCAGTAATTTTTCCACAAAAAACAGCTTGCTTCACTTTGTCGAGGAACTTTTCTTTACCATGAATTGAAAACTGCATACACAAGAAAAGACTAGACTGACGTGCTTTGACCTTATTTCGTAAATACGAGGGTTTTAAGGATGTAAAATTGTCTTTCAGCAGCTCACGAGACAGTAATGAGCGGGTGACTAGATTACCCGGGAAAAACAAGCCTGTTAGTGTTTGTGAGCATCTTTTAGACGAATATTGTAAGCTTATTTTGAGTTAGCTGTTATATGCTGCTGGATGTTGAAGTTGGTTCTAGTAGTGACCTTTTACCCAAACTCATAAGTGAGTAGTCGAGCTGAGTAAGGAAGATCACGATTGATATTTGACTTTACAAAACAGTTTGAAGTTTTTTAGGCTCACCTCAGTTGCCAAGGAATTGTCTGCCCTCAACTCTTTTCGCAGCCATTCTCTGAATAACATACTGAAAATGGGCATCATATACTAGGATCGCACAATATAAGTTAGTCCATGCTCGTCGTAAAGAACAACGTCATAGGGAAGTTGATTTTCATGATTCTCCCGTCTGGCTTAGTAATTCCGACTGATAAACCTCTTGCTCTGTTCATTTTAGGGGATAGGAAGTATGGAGTTGGTTTCCCCTCCGGTGTCCTGATTGGAGGTGTAACACAGTAGGTGGGCCAACTCATGAAATGTCAACCGAAATTCCGAAATAGATTCCGAATAGATTGATTAAGTAGGGTTGTAAAACTGATCATCATGCAGCTTAATTCTATAATAATTCAGTAACCTCAGGATGCCGGTTTTCGAACGAACTTCTTTCTAACCGCATACAAAACTATACTCTGTAAAACATCACTACTTATGTAGCATGAGTTTTTCTCATCTATTTTGGATGCCCTTAAAAATTCAATTTTATTTCATGGAAAACATGCGTAACATATTCATTCTTTTGCTCATTCAGTAGAAAATTACGTCTTCTTTCAATTTTACACTCGAAGAAAGGGTATAATCTGGCTTTACAAAACTTTTCCAAAACCCCAATAATTTTGAACTCAACCTGCCGTTACACTTGCATTCAGGGTTCCCAAACTGCAAGCCGTAATTTTTTCCGCGTACGCAAAACCGCAACTTTCTCACGGTATTAAAAAGAGATCATATGGGGTTCATAAAATTTAGTAGTGGATTCGAGCCATATTGTTAAGTTTGCAAGCAACACGAGGAAATTCAGAGACATGTCTTTTTTGAAAGTTCATATCACGGCATTAAAAAATCTCACAACTGAAAATTTTTCAAACCCTGAGGTAGCTGAATTATGAAAGAATTATGCTGCAGGATGCTTAGTTTTGCAACCCTACTTAATCTTTTCGAAACGAAGACGCATTTCGGCATTTCGGTTGACATTTCACGAGTTAGCCCACCTACTGTATACATGAAATTTGATACGGCAACAGTATCCTACGTGGCCCAACTAACAACACAGATGGAAAGGACGTCTAAAAGATAAACACCTAACACTCAAACCGTAATCCTAACTCTAGCGTTTAGACCTTAACCCCAAGACTAAGGTGAACTCAAAATTTAGACTTGTCATTTAAATCTAAACCTAACCTAAACCCTAATTCATAAGCCCAACCTCGACAGTGACCCAAACCTTAGCCCTAACTCTACCCTTGACCACTGACATTAGGGTTAGACCAGCATTGGCGCTAGCTTTTTAAGTAGACTATATGTGAGGATTAGGGGATACTGAATTACTAGCGTCAGCATCACTATCAGAGTTGTCTTCCCCTAACCGCAATTTGCTACCGGGCAGACTATAACGAAGCACACTTAAGCAAAGTAAGTAGACAAATCTTAAGTATAACCACTAGGCGGGGCCACGACGGAGTGACCTATCTCATGAATTGTTGGCTGAAATTCTAAAATGCGTTTTCGATTAGGAAGGATTACTTGGTCGCGGTTGTAATATTGATTATCTTGTGGCATACTCTTATGACATTTCGGACTCGGCAGGATGTCGGCTCTTAAATGCACTTCTTTTCAATCTCCTGTAGAAATCGTGCTCGGTAAAAAATGACTACTTAAGTAGCATGCATTTTTCCCATTGATTTTCGATGGTCTTGGAAATTCAAGTATATTTTATAGAAACCATAAACAAAAATATGCTTTCTTCTAGTCAATCAATAGAGAATCACGTCTTCTTTATATTTTATACTTAAGAAAGGAGTATAATTAGGTTTTAAAAAAGTTTTTTAATTGCCGAATAATTTGGAGCCTGATCATTCGTTGCATTAGCGCTTAGTGATTACACTCTACAGGGTGCATTCGTTCCGCGCAAAGAAAATCACATATTTTTTATTCCGTCAAAGAGATATCATACAGAGTCCATAAAATTTTGTAATGGATGCGGACCAGGTTGTACATTTCATGAGGAGCAGTGATAAAAGGACAAGTACGGTGCTAAGTGAATGGACGTTTCGCGGTCTTAAAAAGTCTCATAATTAGAAACTTTTCTAAAACCTAATTATACTCCTTCCTTAGGTATAAAATATAAGGAAGACGTGATTTTCTATTGATTGACTAGAAGAAAGCATATTTTTGTTTATGGTTTCTGTAAAATATATTTGAATTTCCAAGACCATCGAAAATCAATGGGAAAAATGCCTGCTACTTAAGTAGTCATTTTTTACCGAGCACGATTTCTACAGGAGATTGGAAAGATGTGCATTTAAGAGCCGACATCCTGCCGAGTCCGAAATGTTATAAGAGTATGCCACAAGATAATCAGTATTACAACCGCGACCAAGTAATCCTTCCTAATCGAAAACGCATTTTAGAATTTCAGCCAACATTTCATGAGATAGGTCACTCACTGTATGATGCCGTCATCTCTGATACTGGAGGTTAAAACTCTATCTAGCCTGCGTGCCCTCTTCTTACATTTGTGGTCAAAGCAGGCTTCGGCTAGGCCTCGAAACCTCCGTGTGGGAGTAGGTGCACAAGCCCCCCTCTCTGTCTGGTTTTATTTAAACGCAACAGGGTGATGGTTGAGTACAAGAGGCAGCGAAAATTTTGAGGCTCCCGTAGGTGCAGGGTCTCAAAGTTGACCGACCAGTCAACCAGCAGTTAGTTTTTTCCCTCTGCGTCCGGTCTACTCAGTACTGCGACATGGCGTTGTCAGGGCGTGACCCCGCTGGTTGCACTATCTGATTCAGGCAACGGAAGTCGTTCTGCTGAGAGGGGCTTACAGACAGGTGCGTTGCTAGCAGCCCTCTAGTCCTGACCTTATGGCCGCATTATCTGCCACAGGCAACGGAAGTCGCCATATGCCGAGAATGGCCCACAGACGACCGCGCTACCTAAATCTAACAGTTATCTACCCCGTGCAAAAATATCCAAAGCTTGAGGAATGCGGATGTGGGATTTGCGTCTGTGACAGGCTCTTGAAAGATGTGGCCCTGCGTACGCATTTGCGTGTAAGTGCATCAGAACAGCGGATTTGCGCTTACAAGAGCAACGTACATTCAGAAGTGCATGGGCTGGAGTATATTATTTTTATGCCGCTATAGTGCGTCAACACCGGTTTGATTGTAATCCCGGGGTAACTCCTTCTGTGTCACGAACAGGGTCACCGGTTTCAAGTCCAAGAAACGGCCGCATAACTAATTTGGGAGGTCAGATCACGAAGACAGAGGATGCTGATCAGCGTTCAAAGTCTTTTCGAATCGTTCCCTAATAGTTGTGTTTGCTAATAACTGCAAGCTAGTGGTTGCGTGACATGTAAGGATGGCCTTCGCAGGAGGCATCCTTCTCTGAATCGTGCATTTTTCTTTATATCATAACACTCTTTTTAAATTGATGATTGGTGCTTTTCGCAAACGAAGTTTCCGGTGTGTTTATTCACACTATTTTTGATTTTCTTGTTACGCACGATACAAATAACACCATAGGTATGCAGGACGTGATCATTTTACCTTGAATTTAGAATGGCTTTGGTCACTTGTACAACATTCAGCTTTTATCGATGCGTTAGTTCAAAACACTCCATAAATCAGTCCTAGTAGAGTTTAAAGTATCCAAATACCTCCAAATCCCTTAAGTGAATGTGGGGCAGAGGTTGGCTTCCAGTACCTATCAGGTTAAATGAACAAGTTAAAAAATAATTACTGGTTAATTCATATTGACCCAACTGTGAAAAACGCGACGCCTCGGTGGGATTCGAACCCACGCAGTAAGGAGAAGACTTTAGTACAGCCAACGCTCTGACCACTTGAGCTACGAGGCCCCGCCGGACGACTCGAGTTTAATCACATTTGGGTCAAGTTTGCTCGCCCAACCTACTGCAACGTCTGGAATCCACCAAATCTGATACAGCAAGTTAACTGCCCAAGCAGGGTTTCCTAAGTAATCCACCTAAAATCCACCAGGTGACTACCAGGCTCACGTAATTCCTAGGTATTTTGGCAGATTTTGAATAATTCCTATTGACCCAACTATGAATTACGTGAGCCTTTAAGTGTAATAACATTGCTTTATGCAAACTGGAATAATCTGAAACTCAAATTGTGGATGCTATTTATGCTTGGAGTTTGGCAGTAACATGGAGTAAAATCCGAAAGTCTGACAACCACTTTTTGCACAAGGTTAGGCTTTTCAAAAAGCACAAAAAAACGTCTCCATCTTCTCACGGATACCGTTTGAATTTTTGAAACTGACGTCAACGTCGGAAGTCAACGCCTACATGACTGCTTTTCGACTTTTCGGTTTTACCGAGCGTAAGGAGCTGATGGGGCGAAGACAGTCGGTCAAAACTCTTAGCTGCCCCCTATGACTATTCTTAAAGCTGAGACAGTCTAAAGGAATCTGAGTAGCATTACGCTGTAAGCTATAATACTTTTGCCTCATTGCTTCATTGTTTTCAATCTCCGTTCTACCATGAGCAAATACCTTCCACACAGAAAGTACCTGAGGAGGCTGGGGTGCGAGATGACGCTTACGCGAACACAAAGTTCAGTAAAGGATCACAATAATTAAAGTAGAGCAGGGAGGGCTAGGGGAGGCCTACCTCAACCGAGTTGAAGGCGCCATTGACTTGACCGGCATCACTGTGTTTGGGAGTCTTGTGCAGCGGTAACTCAAAGCCCACAACTGGACCGTCGGTTGGCCTTCTTGGGTTGACTGGTGTGCCAGCCGCTGATAGGGCCGCTTGCGACTGTTGGAAATTATTTACAGAAGGAAAATTGAAGGGCTCGAGGAAGATTGGCAGGTGAATGTTGGAGAGGATTAGATGACTGACATCAGCTACGTTCTGGATGAACTGCAGCACTCGGTCGGCGTTCTGATCGAGGCTCATCTGGTCGGAGGGTTTACAGTCTCCTGGGCGATCCTCAAATAATGTCTGAAGGATAGGAGGTTAAAGCCAACTGAAATGTATGCGTTTGCATGCAGAATATTACAGTGCTGCGTCTGAACATCCACCGAAATTTGCTAATTAAACAGCTCGACCAAGCGAGGCAGATGAAAGGTCCTATATCAAGCCCTCGAATATAGACTGTGGATAATAGTATCGCCGTTTAGGTAAGCGTATAGACCTGCGTTGAAATATCCGACATCGATAGCCATAAAAGAATTCTTGGAAAGGGTTATAGTAAGTAAATTGTTTAGGAAAAGCCACATAAATGTTAGTTGCTTTTATTGTTGAACTTTTGAAAAAAGACCTCCCTTCTTCGCTTTTTTGCAGAAGGGGTTGAACGTCAATAAACGGCCCGGATGCTGGAAACCCGCCTCTGTGAGACCCTGCCAATGAAGCCCAAGCCGCAAACGGTCTTTTTTTTTACTGTGAATGCTTACACGATAGCTTTAATCGGCAGGCGGTAGTCTGATACAGAACTCTGCAATCCCACAGAGGGGATAAAACTCCTCCTCTGCTGTCGGACTGGAGTTCATACTGTGATTGAACTGCCCGACAATGTGTTGATACCTTGCGTGACTAATAAGCCAAAGATGGCTATCCTGGACCAACTTGTATCTGCCGATACCACTTCTATGCATGCATAACTGATCGCTGCACGATTGCCCGTCGGGGTTATAGATTAAACCCCAAGACACAACGGGACGAGTACGTCGCGTAACTTGATCGATGAACATCCTTCCTCCGATGAGTTAACTACTTGCAGACTTTCATAGTGGACTTTCAGCAGTTTCTTGTTGTTGCTGCTGCCAAACACTTATTACCTAATTAATGACGGAAGGGCGGAAGGGTTGAATCTGTTCAGGTGTTCGGAGTGAACAAGAATAAGACCATACTTCAGTCAAGTAGCAAACACAGCAAAAGCGGACAAGGAAGAGAAATCAGGTGCTTTGTTTAAATGTAAACGAATAAGCTTTTGCGGGTGCTATAGCCAGGAATTACAAGGGCCATAGTTGAGTTTATTAAATCACCCGGTTGTTTGTACAAGACCGTTCGAACGGTCCAAGTAAAGTTGCCTCCGAGTAGTTCAGTGTCCAAACCGTTCAAGCGTAAACGAGGAGCGTCAGGCCACGTCTGCTGTTCAGTGAGTGCGGCGTAAGTGGGAGGAGTTGTTATTTTCCAACTTACCCGGCAATTTAGCACTGCGCGCATCTGGTCTGACTGCAAACTAACTTTGTACCTGCCTTGTGCACTGGCTGCGGGCATAGAATTTTTTGGGCAAACAGCAGAGACCAGATCGCCTCATGGGTCGCCTATAAAAACCGCTGACCGTGTTTCCACAGAACAAGAAGTTCCTTAGAATCACTTCAACTTTCATCTCGCCATACGAGCAAGTGTCTACATCCTTGATCTACCGATGCTGACCTGACTACCTCTCCTTGATCAGGCTTATCAGGTGTACACAACAACGGAAAACTGTAGGAGTTGAAGCAGGACTTCCACGTAAGACAGTATCGTGACTTCGCTGTTATTGACCAGTCATTTTTGCGGAGTTTATCTAACGAGCATACATGCGCTCAGGTTCTACGTGTTGTGAAAAGTGGCTGCTCGGAGTCGCGCTTTATCGCATTACCTCGCACAACTCCGCCGTCCAGACCAAAAATAGTGACAGATATATTATTTCTCCCCTCAGTGGCAAGGATTCCGGTGAACCATCGTCCCGGCTACATTAGGCGAAGGTAATCAGAGTTGGGATGCAAGGAACGAATTCCGGGTGGAGGGGAGGGACGGGGTGGGGCGAGCGAGCGAGCTCAGTTTGCTGAAATTTTGGGGGGTTATGCAGCAGCCATGTTGTGTAGATGGCCTAAGTGCTTCAATCTCGTGGCCCGCGCGTTGGCGCCGGCGTCAGGGCAGAAGTGCGCCTTCTGACTGTCAAGACTCACCTGAACAGCAAGGGATTTGTATTGTTAAGACGCGGGCTATGTGCTGGCGCCTCTGCTTGGTATTAAGTTGTTTTATATAGCACACAACAGAACTCCTTAGGCTCAGCCATTTAGGGTACATCTCAGAGCATTAGGGATGCACTTTTCTGCAACTACAGCCGTTATTTGGTGCAAGGTGACAGGCGTTGTTTCAGCGTAGAGAGGAGACAGTCAATGAAGTTGAAAACCCACCAGTTTTTGCCCTTTCTGTGGGTTCACTCTGGGGGACATTACTTTCTCACATACTTGGTTTCCTGCCTATGAAAATACCGCTTGATTTTTTGGTCTCGCTGAGGGCTTTGGTGCGGTTACTAGTGAAAGTTTTGGCCACATCTGTAAACCTGTAACGTTAAGGCATCAAAACGATGAGACGCATATTGTTTATTGACAGCAGCTAAAAAATTCTTAGAGCCGTTAAAACCCAGGAATGTGGGTCTTTAGCCTACCTGGTTGCAAAGGCCTTCCGACGCCAGGGAAGAGCGCAGTATTGGAAAATGTTTGCCAAAATTCCGAAATGCGATGTAGATTAGAAAGGCACACTTGGATGGTGTCGTATTATTAATAACATGGTTCAAAATTATTTCCGTTGCAACAGGATATAGACCTATGGATTTTAGTTCTGCGATACTACCCATTCAGATATCTAAGAGCTCAAATTCAGTGAACGAATGTTTTTGATTATTTGTCTTCAAGCCTTTATAGTAGTAGTCTCCTACAGTGCAGTTTGTGTGAACATAGAAACCACATTCGCGTCAACAGGATGGATGCTGGAACGTAAGTAGATGTGCTGACTCATTAAATGTCAACCAAAATTTCGAAATGCGTTCTTGTTTCGAAAAAATTAATTAAGTAGGCTCTTAAATCGAATCATGATGCAGCATAAATCTATAATGATCCAGTTACTTCAGGGTGCCGGGTTTCGAAATAACTTATTTTCGGCTGCATGCAAGATCTATACTCTGCAAAAAATGACTGCTTAAGTAGTAATTAATTTTCCCATTGATTCTCGATGCCCTTGAAAATTCAATCATATTTCATGGAAAACATGCTTAAAAATATTCATTCTTTTACTTATTCGGTAGAAAATCACGTCTTCTTCCAATTTCATACTCAAAAGAAGATTATAATTCGGTTTTAAAAAAGTTTCTAATTGTGAGATTATTTTAATACCGTTAAGTGGCCGTTCATGAAACGTCATGTATCTGCATTTACGAATGTGGCTTGTAAAGTTAACAATATTGCATGCATTTCTCTACGGCGTTAAGAGAAGATCATATGAGGTTCATAAAATTAAGCAGTGGATCTGAGCACATCTACTGTAATTATTTATTGAGTGCCCTGAACACCGAGGGATTCTTCGATTACTTAAGTTCAACAATGACACCCATTTGAACAAGCTTTTTTGACCACCTGCAATAACTGCACTCAGTCAAACGGGACTGCTCAATTAGTACGAATCTTTCTCAGTGATTTCGATACCCATATATATATTTACAAATAGTTCATTAGAAAGATGTGCAAAATAATCTTTCTTGTAATTTTTGGTGGCATACTTCATCCTATTCAGATTTTATACTTGACATGGTATTTTCCTGTTTAAAACACCTTTTCGGCTTTCACAGAATTTTGAGTTAAACTTGCAGTTACACCCGTGCTTAGGGTTTTCAAGCTAAATGCTGCGTAATGTCCGTATAAGGAAAATGGGGAACTTCTCTACGTTATTGATAAGACGTTACAAATGACTCGCAAATTTTACAATGGATATAGACCTTATTATTAATTTCATAAGCATCATTGCTAAGCAGGCGGATACGATAGCGCTTAAACGGTGACTTCACAGCCTTAAAGTCTCCCAGTCAGGCATTTTTCTAAAATGAGAAGTACCCCTTATTGAAGTAAAAAACTTAAGACAAGTTAATTTGATACTAAATCAGTGAGGGAAAATGTGTCCTTGTCCACATTCTTTAGAATATATACTGGAATTTGTAAGGGCATCGAGAACCAGTGAAAAAATGCATACTATTAAGTAGCCTTTTAATGCTGAATGTGGATTTACAGGCGGCCGTAATGAGGCTGATTCAAAAGATGACCAAAATATCCTGAGATGATGTTACTGAATGTTCACTATTACAACCTCAACTAAGTAGATAAATCGAGTACATGTTTCAGAACTTCGGTGAAAATGTCAGAGGACAGGCAGAAAACTGTGCTAGAGAATTATCTCCTTCAACAAAGTCTGACCATTATTTGAATTTCTTTCGCATGCTCTCGCCAAGCCACTTTACGCGGCAAGACAGATAGCACGGACTTAAATTTTATTTGCAGAAAAGAGCTTACTTCCAGACAGTTGTTTCATGTGAAGGGAGTCATCGACAGAACAGACGGAAACTTTGTCTTATCTATCTTCCAGACAGTTAACTGAACAAGAACTGAGAGTGCTGAGTCGTGAAGCCAACTTTAATACGGCAGATGCCAAACCGGCCGAATTTATCGCCGCACTTGAAGCCATGTTGGTAAGAACCAACGCGACCGACGAGGC
>CACRXP010000002.1:3743798-3849174 GCA_902702965.1 Spirometra erinaceieuropaei
AGATCAGAAATCGGGAGTCATTTACCGGATAGACTGCAATTGCGGTCAGGCCAGTTATGTTGGTGAAACCGGCAAACGGGTCCGCACGAGATTGCACGAGCATGAATTGGCCGTGAGACGGAACGACGAACTCGCCTTGGTAGCCGCCCACGCCTCCTCGCCAGGGCACGCCTTTGACTTCGAGAGCGTGAGAATACTGGGGCAGTCAGACAACCGAGTTGCTCGCCTGCTGCAGGAAGCGTGGCACTCAACTGAGGACACGATCAATCGACATATCGATCTGCCAATCGCTTATCAAGCACTGCGTGAACAAATCAGCAGCGCAGCTGGAGGTCATTCCCGGCAGAGATGAGCTAAATATGCGATGAGTTGTACAGTATTTTCATTCCTTGACGATGGGCTCGCGTGAGAGTTCGAAACGTCGGACAAATAAACCACTGGTCCCAGCGATCGCCTTCCCGTCTGCTTCTGTGCAATTACCTGGGCCGCGCGTATTCTCTATCATTCGGAATTCCTGAATGTCAAATTAGCAGATGTGTGGGATTTGGTGCCCTAAAGCGCAGTAATAATGCAGATAGGGATTCCTTCGTTTAAGTTGGCTGAAATGGTTTTGTCCTTTGGAAAATTCTACCCGGTGTCACATAAATGACCACCACCGAATGGTCATTTCCAGCTTTAAGCATATGCAACTCTTCTTGTCGTGTAGTTTAGCTTCTGTGTATATCTTATTCGGAAATAGAACGAGCAAAACGTTAGTAGTTTCAGCAAAATATCAGTAATTATATGGGCGCTCTGCCGCGCATTCATAATCAAAGAACGGAGTCTAAAAGCGAGCATAAAAGTGGAAATGGCTTCAATATATACAGGAAGGCATGTTCTTACGTTTACGGTAGAAAAAACAGTATTCTTTAGGAACGGCCAAAGTGCCAAATTTTTACTTGGCCTCACCGTACAAAAATGCGCAATACACAGAGATCCGTCAACGGAGTGCAGTATTAGAGTACTTCCTAAAGATGTGACTTATTAAGGAAAGTTTTCTTAATTATCAAAGACATATTTGTTGCCGACTTTCGTTACGGACAGCCATTTATCTCGAAAATGAAGTTTGATGTTTGAATGAGTATTCACATGTGAAGCAAACGACCATCTTCGTGAACAGAAACGCCAGAATACTCACTCATTCTAGACATCTAAAAACGAAGTTTACTAAGTTAGAGCCACTACTGACGTTTTCGGGATATTGGGTTTTTCAATATAAATTCGAATTTCTAAACACTACAACACTGCCTTCATTATTTCCTTTAATTCTTTTAAACTTGTAATTAATTAGCGTAGACATTGGACTAAAGAAATGGTGCCGGTTTGCGAGTGATTGGCAAGCATTCGTAAATTTCAACGTATACACCAAATGCTGGCTTCCATGTATTTGCAAATAAAACAATAGATTTTAAGGAATGCCAAATGATAGGAGACTCCTGAGGTTTAAAAGGTGGTGGCAGATCATGTAACTGACTACTTTTTGCAGGGCTAAACCACGACAGACATAACTCAGAAAGTGGCCTGATATTTTTTTATTAGATGAATACGTAGCCTTTTATCGTTGTTCGGCTTGAGTAGGAGTACCTACACGTCAGTAATCGCGAAGCGTTGTCTTTGGTGGCGACGGAGGTGGGGATGACGAATATGAGGTTAGTTCATCTTTCTCATTCGGTCGACTGTGAAGACTCTAGACTGGATCTCAAGGAAAAAACGTAACGCCACTATTCCAATCTGCGATCAGGACAGGCCAGTGAACATGATGCCCACGTGACTTGAAGTATTAGAAATTTCAGTCAATGCAGGGCGTGCCCCTGGCACGAATGGCAGGCGGCTTGTCCCCATGACCGAACAGTTTCAGCTTTAATGTCAAGGCATCCCCCAAAAGCACTTCATGAGTGACTGGTAGGTGGCTGTAAACACACGGGAAACGGCTAGTACAGTTCTTGTCTTCAGCAAAGGGGCATTCTCGTAGTAATTGCCAATCGCTGTGCGACTCCTTGCAAAAACTGTGAATCGGAACCTGATGGCGGCCGCCCCTGTTGTTGCTAACAGGCTCTGTCCGGCGCCCTTCCGTTCTCACCCTGCCCCTGACACTGACTGCTATTACCCGTCCCCCCCCCCTCCCCCACATTCCCACACTCAGCCTGTGTTTTAAGGTGAACTTTAATCGATTCATCTTATCACTGACGTGTTTTTACTTCTACCCCCTTCCCATATAATTGTACTGGCCCGACGAGAATTTATCGAAAGCTACGTATGCTAACCACCTCGTCTTCTGATTACTGCTATGGGAATTTTCGCAACTCCGGCAAAAACTGTGAATTGGAACTCCAAAGCTAAATGAAACGCTCGTCAAAAGACGAGAAGGCGTTCGCCGGGAGAGGTTTATTAGAGGTCTGACATTTCAAATAGTTACTTTTCTACCCATCTTCAGAGATTGGAAAGTCATGCACACAGCTCTCCTTATATGACGCACATTGTTTGATGCGCGACTCACCAATGCGCCAGTGCCAACGCTCGTACTGCGTCCTACAATCAGAAAATATCTGTAAACGCCCACCCCCGCGAACACATGTTATTTTAATAAGAGTCATAAACTGTGACTCCCACGTGGAAGAGCAATCATCTGACAGACTGATGTTTCTAACATATCGTTTAAGAGTCATTTCCCTATGTTGGGCGGTACACCGTACTTACTGATAACGAGAATCCAAATAAGATACCGTTGAGGGCAGTTCAAAATCAGCTGCGAAAACGTGGGAAAATGTTGTTATCACTAAACATTTAAAACGCTGGCTAAAGTAACAGCAGAGATTCCTGTCAGCGCATGGCCAGAAAGTGCAACTGGCCGCTAAGGCAGAGAGGTCTTGTTCCGGCCACCGGGTATCTTGATTTTCAGTACTGACAATATTGTTTACCAGGGAATATGCTAGACTCCTGTGTTCTTACAGATGGATAAACCGGAAAACAACATGCTACTGACGTTGACCAATCACGCTGACGGTCATAGTGTTTCCGTTCTGCTTTGAATCTGGTAGTTTATGCGGCAAATAACAACGGGTAATTGGTAACTTTCACAAGCGGATATTAAGCCCACTAGGATGGCTAGTTCTGGTTTAGCAGTTGTTGATAAACATTGATACCAAATCCGAGATGTTGGCTTACCTGTTATTTATTGAACATTTTAAAGCAGTAACTACTTTTTCCCTTAACTACAGTCGACCTATCTCACTTGCAGAAAAGGATCTTTCGAAGAACGTCTAGTAGATACTTTAAAGGCAAGCTCATCCAACAAAAAGAGCCTGTCTAGCGGAACTGGTGGGACGTTAATTTTGGATACTGTTTCCCTAATTTAAAAGATTAATGTGCCTCTGTTTGTGGGCAAGTGTTTCAAAAAGACCGAAAGGTAATTGAAAATGAAATAAGACCAAATTAACTCGGATTTATACTCCAAGTCTAAAGTAAAAGAATGTTGACGACTTGAAATTCTGAAAATAAGTCCTAAGATTAGCAGTAAGGTTTAGTTTCCAAAGTCGGTTTCTTTCTTTAAGCATCAAAAGTTTCATGCCGACAACTGGGGTTCTGTAGTCCCTAATACACAGAGAAAAATGAAATAATTAAAGATAAGAAACATTTAATAAAATTTTAAAAAATTCACAGAAAAACTATTAAAAACTCGTCCGCTGCAGCTAAAATTAAGGGGCTACCAAGGGCTACACGTTTAAAACTCCGCTCTCTACGTATGCGAAGACAAGGACGATTGATATTATTAAATAGTTTACTTTCATTGATGATACCCAGGTAAACGTTCGTAAAGTCAACTGGTTGTTCCACCCTTTCCACCCCCTCCCAGGTGTTATTGCGCAGGCTGTGTGCTGGAAAATTTAGAATTGTTGGTTTTCTAGCCGCTGGGTGTCGTTGGCATTCGCAAAGCTAACGGAGCCATTTGCCTTAATGTTAGAACTAATTGGCTTCACCTAATCATACTCAAACCTTGCCGAGGAAATATCAGGAACCCTAAGTACTATAAGGCTTTCAGGCAAACAAGTTCTCCTGATATATTATACTAACGGTGCCTCGAAGTCGCACTTCAATAATAAGTAGACTGTTGTATTTCTGGGAAAAGGGTGAATTAAAAAGACCAGACAGATCCGTGGAGAGCCAACCTAGGGGAAGCACACGCAAGAACCTATACGTTCCACACTGATATCCTCTGAAGAGCAGGACACATCGCGTATACTTCACAAAAATAGCCTGATGCGAAATCGTAATTTAGGAACGAAGATTTTACTGGATCGCTTTTATTAGGCGAGATCTGCCCAAAGTGGACTGAATGTTAGTCGTCTACAAAGTGACAACCTCTGACGACCACGCAATACGTGGCGGACTGTAGCAAACTCTGACGCTTGCCAGGTATGCAGAACTACCGTCATAGGCATGCATAGGTTGCGTCTGAGTGAGGACTTCTGAAACCCCACAGGCGTTCGGTATTGACAGCTCGACCGTCGGGAACGACGACGTCCAGCTTGTGTCCCTCAGATTAGACGCAGCATTGGTGACTTGCGGATTAATTAGGTTATAACAATAGTCGACTCGCGCAGAATCCATCGCACCGCTCCCCCCACGGAGCCGCCTGACACAGATGGTACTACAATGTCGAGACGACCGAAGGTGGACTCCGACTCGGTGTCTGACAAGTATAAACAACCCCTCCACGCGGGTCAAACAAGACCTGGCCCCCAAAACATGTTCCGGGCCCTTACTGTGAGGGTGGCTCAGAGTTCTGTTCTGAAAAGGAGCGGTTTAGCCCGTTAGTCGGCAACTTTCCAAACCATGAATTAGAGCGTTACGACAGATTCAAGTGCATGGGAATGTGTTTATATGTCGTTAGAATGGATTCCCTATAGTCCGTGACCGATCGCACGAAATGTTGGCCGACATTTTGAAAAGGGTTTTCGATTAGGAAGGATTACTTGGATGGAGTTGTAATAGTAATTATCACGTGGTATAATCCCGTTATGTTTCAGACTCGACAGCATGTTGGCTTTTCGATGCACTTGTTCGCGACCTCCTATAAAAACTGCAATCTGTAAAAAATAACCACTTTTATAGTGTGCACTTTTGTATTTATTTTCGATGGTTTCGTGGATTCAAAAGTATTTTATAGAAGACAGCATGAAATTATTCTTCCTTATTGGCATTTGGTAGCAAATCACATCATCACATTTGTTCCTCAAAGAAGGGGTATATATAGGTTTGGAGAGAGTTTTCCAATTACAGAATAGTTTTGAGCCAGATCAGTCGTTGCATTAGCGTAGAGAGAAGCGCACTCAAAAGCCAACGTCCTGGCGAGTCGAAGTATTATGGTATTATGCCACATGGTAATCACTATTAGAACCCCTACCAAGTAATCCTACCTAATCGAAAACGCATTTCAGAATTACAATTAACATTTCATGATATCGGTCATCCTTCTCTCCCTTTCCTCATTTAAACATGCATGAAGATATACTTTTGTTTACTAGCTTAGTGAAAAATTACCTCTTCTTTACATTTTATACCTGAAGAAAGGGTGTTTTTGAGGTTTAAAAAACTTTCTAAATTTCCGAGTAACTTTAAACCCGACCTACCGTTACACTTGCATTTAGGGTTTCCGAACTACAAGTTACATAATTTTCGTGCAGGGAAAATCATGCATTTCTATATGCCCCTACGAATAGAGCACATAGGGCACATACATTTTGGAATGGATGGGAACCATGTCGTCCATTTTATGGGCAGCATTAATGGATGTGCTGATGCGAAGCTGTAAGAATGCATACTTTGCCGTCTTGAAAAATCTCACAATTAGAGACCTTTTTGAAACAAAAAGATATTATTTCTTCAACCATAAGATTTGAAGAAGGTGTAATTTGCCACCGAAAGAGTAAAAGAAAGAATATTCCTCGGATGTTTTCCATGCAGTGCATTTGAATTTACAAGGGCGTCGAAAGTAAATGGGAAATATTCCTTCTGTTTAAGCGGTCATTTTTATGAAATACAGTTTACCGAGGTCGATATGGAGCCCGTTCGAAAACCGGCATCCCGACTTAGCTAGAATATCGGGGTATTATGCGATGCGAGAATTAACATGGTAAACTTGTCTATGCAATCCTTTCGAATCGGAAGCGCATTTCAGAACTTCGGTTAACAGTTTCATGAGATAGCATATGAGCATATGATATAGCCTGGAGTTTTGTTATTACGACCGAGATCGCTTATCTTCACACTAAGAAAGGATCACTTGTGCGTGGCGCACTACTGGCAGCGTAGATGCTCTTAAGTTAATTCGCGTTACGCAATATGGCGGCCTTCGATCTAGAACTCTATTAATTCCCTGTGCCGACACTACTTTGTACTCCTTTTCAATGCCTTAAAGTCAATCGCTTTTCAGAACGTCCTGCGGGTGTCTGACACTGATGATCGCTCCCTTAAATACTGAGCCGCGCCGCTAACGCAAGCGCCGCTGGTGAAAGTGTTTAGGTCGCTGTTACGCAGTTATGTATATGAAAAATAGCTCGTAGAAGTATTACGGCCTGGAAGAAACATTTGAAGTCTGCACTTATCCTTCTATGTGGGGACGCGAAGAAAACACATCCAACGGCAAAGTAATTGATTGGGAATGGGTAACCTGTATGTGCCTGTAGAATACTTTCGACGATTAGATCACCATAATTGAACAATTATCCTCAAGAAACATATTCTTTTCTCACACATATGACCACTTAAGTAGCATGCATTTTTTCCTTGATTTTCGATGCCCTTAAAAATTCAATTATATTTTATAGAAAATATGCATAAAAATGTTCATTATTTTGCTCATTCAGTAGGGAATTGCGTCTTCTTTCAATGTTACACTTAAAGGAAGAGTATAATTCGGCTTTTAAAGAAGTTTCTAATTGTGAGATTTTTTAATACCGTGAAATGGCCCTTCATAAAACGTCATGTCTCTGCATTTACCAGTGTGGCTTGTAAAGGTAACAATGTGGTTCAAATCCAATGCTTAATTTTAAGAACCCCATATGGTCTCCTCTTAATAAAATAGAGAAACATCTGGTTTTCCGTACACGGAAACTATACGGCTTGTAGTTTGGAACCCTGCATGCTAGTGTAGCGGCAGGTCGTGTTCAAAATTATTCTGAAATTGAAAAAAAATTTTAAAACCGAACTTTACCCTTCCTTCGAGCGTAAAAGTGAAAGAAGACGCAATTTTGTACCAAGTGAGCGAAATAATTTCATGAAAAATAATTGAATTTTAAAAGGCATCGAAAATCAATGGGAAAATTGCATGCTACATAAGTGGTCATTTTGTGCAGAGTATGGTTCTTGCAAGCAGTCGGACAGAAGTTCTTTCGAAAGTCGGCACCCTGAGGTAACTGCATCATTATAGAATTATGCTGCATGATGAACAGTTGTACAACTCTACTTAATTAATCTTTCCGAAACAAAAACGCATTTCGGGATTTCTATTGAGATTTCATGAGTTAGCCCACGTACTGTATCTTCAAGAAACATATCCTGTTCTCACACCTATGGTTCATGGTTACACTACACCGGAGAAAGACAAATTGCCTATGGCTGTTTTCATGGTATGAGTGGGCTTGCCTACCTAGGAAGAGGAGTTGGATGAAGAGCCCCAGTACGCCGATCAGAACGCCAACCTGCCAGGTAAGGAAGATACCAAGAACGTAGGCAAGCAGGAGAATGAGAATTGCCGGCGAGTAGAGTAGGGCTGCGTTTTTGCGCAGTTTGTGCTGTGTTTGAAGCTGTACTAGCGCCTCGATCTCGCCTAAAATATAGAAACATATAATGATAGAAGGCGCTCATCGAACGTTCTTACGGAACTCACTTGATCTGTTGTGCCTTACGGGCTCTCTCTCGAGTCCAACCAGCAGCCGCACAACGGCGCATGATATAGGCAGTATGTTATTACCAAAAAAGACAAGGGAGACTGGAATGACCACTTCTGGCTTATTAGCCGCCGTCAGCCAGTCATACCCAACCCCGAAGTGTGGAACACCCGAGGCTCGGACTCGCGACCTGTTAGTTAGGAGTCCACGCCTCTAATCACTGGGCCACGGCCCCGTTGGCCCGTCGTGTCCCAGTGGTTGGAGGCGTGGACTTCTAACTAACAGGTCGCGAGTTCGCGCCTCGTGTGTTCCACACTTCAGGGTTGTGTATGACTGGCTGACGACGGCTACTAAGCCAGAAATGACTATTCCAGTCTCCCTTGTCTTTGTCGGTAATAACGTACTGCCTAAAAAAACATATGGATTCATTTGCATCAAGAAAGACGATGCTAAAGCCAATGGAGGAAAACAAGGAGTATTGTGGTAAACATTAGACTCCTCAATTTCTAGGATTAACAGTACTCCATTTTAAATTGATGCTTTTTAATTTCCTCAGAAATTACCAGCAAACTTGGAATAGATCATTTTATCCTAGGCTATAGGCGCAGACCGAAATTTTTTGTGTATGAACGTTTAGGCCGAAGCCCATCAGACACAGCGGATAACTGCGTAATATTCATGAACTATCGACAGGCAGCTAATATTATATTTTGGGTTAAGGAGGTACCATAGTAACAGCACAGGTGCCAGCCAAAAGCCCAAACACGCGTGTTTCGCCGATATTCAGCTGTTGCATGACACAGCTGCGAGGGGTTCGGCTTATCGGGGGTCCCCCAGCATTCCCCGTCTGCTTTTTGGAAGATAATTTAGCTTGAACTGCCCAGAAAATAAATATACATGGTTTTGCAGGCCTACTTTACATCAAATTCAATGGGTCTGACTGCCAGAATACTTGCCAAGCTTCCGACCTCAGCGCCGCTGCAGGCTTTTGTGTCCCGACTCGATGCAAAATGATGTAAAAGCTCTTAGTGGCCTCTTGCTTTTTTAACAGGAAGACGTTCGGTAATAAGCAGAAGCGGTCACTGGAACAAAAGCGTTGCTCGCATGATGTTTCGGATTCACGCTCGAGCACATCATCAGAGACAGTAACAGATAGTTGGAATGCGTGCACAGGAAGTTGCAGTATTTCTAGGGTTCAGCCGCTGTGCTGCTGCACATCCATGATAGTTAGCTGCTCCCCCCATCATCGAGGATTGTTGCCCGCTGGTGCGCCAATTGTTTGATGGGCGGCATGCAAGTTGTTAATTGCTGAAACGTCATCATCTGTGCTGGCTGTTGGCCTGATGATTGCTCGGCCACCTGACCCGTCGTCCTGCGCGCTCTCGGAGTAGTTAATTACTTTGGCCAGACTGGCTTAGCACCGAATATGGGGTGGGGATGTTGTTGTACTTGTTGGTAGACTGGAGCCCCGGGACTCAAACAAATAGTGGCCCATGCGATTATCACCTCCCATGAGAAGATATTCATAGACACTGACCTACTCCTTGAAAGGAAATAACGGCGTGGCGGTCCATAGAATCCACTTTACGATCTGGCCATTACTGATAGAACAATGTTCCAGGCAGTCATATTCTCCCTTCTGTTCCAATAATGTTTGACCTACTTCTGTGCCATAGCACATTTTCGAGGATAATGGATAAAACCCTCAAAAACACGGTTTTATTTAAAGGGGACGTTGTACCCTGACTTGACGCAGGTAACGGTCTTTTAAGATGCATACTTATAGGTTTGCGTGATACTTCGGTAGAAACCTGAGATCTTTCAGTATGTGGTCTTTCGAGGAGTGACAAACTACGAGTCGTGCAATATACAACAACATGCATCTCTCCACACACGACAGTTCGACCATCGATTCTGACGATGTCCGCGGTGTGCTATACAGCAAGGTGCAGCAGGCACGGTAACTTGAACGAAAATTAGTTGGTAGTGACAGTAGACTTGCGCAGCATCTACCGCACTCCCCCACTCCCCATCTTTGCCCGGTGTCAAGACAGAGTCAAGAAGACCGTAGGCAGAGGAGGGCGCAGGTGGCTGGCACGGCCGGACCCGCACCTTGGCGTTCCACTCCACACTCCTCGGCAAACACAGCAAATAACCAGGAGTTTAACCAACAACAACAACACCCAAACAGTAGTCAGAAAGACGAGGATGACAGATCAGCCATGCCTACCACCCGCATACCCAGGGGGAACTCAAGCACATCAACCGGCAGGTAACCAGGTGTCAGGCTGCGGGGGCCATATTTTGCTGATGCTGGCATAGTACACACACACACACGCACACACACACACATTTTTGCCGATTCGGCTCACTTTACGGAGGAGAATGAGCAATTGGGAGAACGCAGACACGCTTCGGGTGCCTTTTCCCCACTAGCTATTGGCCATGCAACCTTATAGGCGGACGCTGATATGGAAGACATACAACAACCAGTGGGATGTCGTAATATTTTCCGGGGTTTGTGCACTGTTGCCACTCAGCGTGGTTGTTGGGTACTGGCCGAGTCAAACATTCGTCATTTCATCTACTGGGTCATTTTTCGGAGCTGTCGGCATGGTTAGTGCGGAATGACTAACAAAAGACGAACTCCATGTGTGCATGAACAAGAGCTCTCAATGAGCCCGAGGCACATTCGGTCGCGAGCACCCGTGTATCGCCTGGGAAACGATCATCGATTCGACTTTGACAATGCTCACGTCATCAGGTAAGCTGATACCAATATGGCAAGGGATCTACCATCTACGAGGCCATGTGATATACTGTAGGCACTTGGAAGGGCCACCAAAGAACTAGAGAGCTGGTTTCACCGCAAGTGAATCTTGAAGGCTAGTTTAAGGCCCGCGTATCTCCCGTGGTTCATCTCTGCTGGGTTGTTAATCTTGAATGCGAAACTCCGAACGAATATAAATTGTCCTCTTTCAAACAGCGCCTCCCCCCTCCTCGCTTCGATTCACGCTTTTGGGCCAGCATTTTCTACTCCTCTCATAAAGAAGTGACTTTGTGCAAGTTCATTGTCGTCAACTGCAGAGTTCCGGACGCATTCCGGCAGGTTGGACATTTCGTTGACAATGAGTCCAGAAAGGCCCTGAAAAGTTGATCAATCAAATACGCCCCCCTGAATAAATTTCTGGTTCCTTATGTCAGACCTCATCGACAACCGAACTCCGAGTAGGGTAACTGCGACTCTCTGAAGGGCCTGCAGCAAAGTAGTGCCTTTGTTGTTTGCCCGATTTGCTGTGGCACACGGTATGCGTTGGTCAGGGTTAGAAAGGTCAACCCAATAACTGTTTCGCTGTAAATGGGACTTGCGGCAAAGCTGACTTCAGTTCATATTCGGGGGGTCCATTCAGCGTCATCAGTGTTGAGGAGTTTAGACTGGAGGAACTGAAGCCACGAGTTTTGAGTTCTTACAAAACCGCCTCATCAATACAATCAGAGATAGGAAAATCCTCTAGAGCTTCTTGGATTATTTGGATTCTTTGGATTTTTTCTCCTGGTCTCCGAACCTTATATTCAGAGGATTGCTGATAACTGTCTTGGTCTCCCCAGCATATTCAGAGACTAGGCGTTATGAAACGTTAAATATTCAACGGGCCGAAAAAAAACGGTACTAAAAATTAACAAAACCCAAGAATCCCATATCTAATTTATCATTTGTCTCTTTAGCCTTCTGTAGGCTTCCAAGGCTGTGCGACACTATCCGGGCACGAAGGAAAGGTCTATGCTGAGACGAGCAGGTGGACCTATCACCCGACAAGACGGCAGGACCTGTTTGAGACCCGATTGTCCCAGATAATTTTTTTTCGGTCGTGCACTGAAACATAGGTTCTGGACGCCAAACAAATTCATCTTTATATCCGTGTTCCGCGTCCCGTACTCCTTATCATCATTATTCTTATGATACGGTATGTGCGGAATGCGATTACTAACAAAGACAAGGGAGACTGAGGTGGCTGTTTCCAGTTTGTTGGTCACCATCACCCTGCCATACCTGAACCCGAGGTATGCAACTCCCGAAGCTTGAACTCGCGACCTGTTGGTTAGAAGTCTAACACACTAACCAATGAGCCACGGGCCCGTTGTCCTGTCGGTCGCGATCGGGTATAGTAACAATGGTTTGGGGACGCGCACCGTTCCGTTGTGCCCTGGAGGTCTTTCTTTCAAGACCCGCCAGCAGCCGCATAGCGGCGCGTAATACAGACATAATGGCATCATGGACATTTATATGTGTATGTATACTTTTGAATGTGAAGTATAAAAATATAAATTCGAAGTCATCAAAAAACAACGGAGAAACTACCCTCTAGTCTGGCCAGCGTACTGTTTGGACCACGGCAGGGTTCATCACAGAATAATCCAACGCTGATGGGAAAACTGGTGAGTGGACAGGTAAAGAGATCCGCCAGGGCCCTTATTGTGTTACTTTTCTGGTCCTCGGCGCTGATAGAACGCATTTCCAGGGGTATGTGCAGAGAATCTGAAAAAAACGAAATAAATAAAAGGCATAGGATGTTGGGCATAGGGTGCTTTCCACTTTACCCCGAAAGGCGCTGACTCTCCTCCTCACTGGAGTAGACGTGGTAAGGGCTACATTCAGGAAACCGAATTACTCCTTCATCTCTTATCTGCCTGCACCAGACAAACTCGCGCTTGAGGAATCCGAAAGTGACAACGAAGTCGTCGGATCGGACGCGAACCCGACGTCTGACGTAGCTATAGCTCACCTGTTGGTATTCTCACACTGGTGAGGCGGGACTGCTGGTCTGGTCCTACCAGCCTCAGTCTTGGTACAGCGCGAGAGTGAGTGTCTAAACTACGGTTGGCCAACATATGTAGAGCAGTATTCCAAACAGCAGCATTAGTAGTTAGCGAAGCTCGCGTAAATAATTCCGACCCTTCTTCGGACAATACTTCACAAGCTGAACAGATTCTCGATTGGGGCCGGTCGCGCTGTCCTGGTCCCAAATGTAAGCGCAATGTGGACATTGCATGTAAAGTAAGCCGAAGTATGATGGAGAAATCGCTAACGGGAAGTAGCCAAAGCTAAACTGGAAAAGGACAGCCTGATATTTTGGTTTAGGGTTATAGCTAGTTTTGGGGTCCGGGTTAGTGTCTTGCGGAGAATTGAGATTAGGGTTAGGGTTTGTGTTAAGTTTAAGGGTTCCTGTTAGATTTAGGGCTTGGATTGCGGTTTAGGTTTCCTTTTAGTGTTAAGGTTGGGATAAGGATTAGTGTGGGGGCTAGGGTAGGGCTACGGTTAAGGTTAGAGTTAGGGTTTGGGTTAGTGTTAAGTTCAGGGTTAAGGTTAGGCTTATGGTTAGGGCTAGAGCATGTCCTGTCAGTCAGGTGTTTTGCGGGGATTCTAGGCCTCCTTAAATCTCGCGGCAGATTTGCCATACGTCAGGTTGTCTTTTGCGTTTTAACCTTGGTTTCTCAAGGTTTCAGCATCCCATTCCAGCTTACCTTACTTCCAATGACCACATTGCGTTTGTACTTGGGACCAAGACAGCGTAAACGACCCTTGCCACATTCTCCAACGATTTCCTAACACATGTGATTGCTATATCATGATTTTTTTTAAAGACTTCCCAATTCGGGTAACTGGTGAACAAATACGGGATGTAATATCAGTCCCGTCGAGCCTGAGGTTGGAGTACATGTGGTTGCTGATGGCGATTAGGCCAGAGAGGCCAATTTTAGTCTCGGATGTCTTCAGCAGTCCCAAGCCAGAGTGAATAATATCCAACGTTGTTATTACCGACAATGAGAAGGGAGACTGGAATGGCCATTTCTGGCTTATTAGCCGTCGTCAGCCAGTCATATCCAACTCCGACGTGTGGAACAACCGGAGGCTCGAAGTCGCGACCTGTTAGTTAGAAGTCCACGCCTCTAACCACTGGGCCACGACAGGGCAACGAGCTCGTGGCCCAGTGGTTAGAGGCGTGGACTTATAACTAAAAGGTGACAAGTTCGACCCTCGGGTGCTCCAAACGTCGGGGTTGGGTATGACTGGCTGACGATGGCTCATAAGCCAGAAATGGCCATTCCAGTCTCCCTTGTCTTTTTTGGTAATAACATACTGCCTATATCATGCGCCGCTGTGCGGCAGCTAGTTGGGCTCGAGAGAGAGTTTATAAGGCACAACGGAACGAGTGAGTTCCGTATCAGCGATCGGTTAGCGCCCCCTACCATATCCAACATTGTCTAGCGGTAACGGCGGAATGGTCAGCACGCCCCTACGATGTGACCGTGACCAACATGATGAGGGCCTGTGGTTCAAATGGACTACTTTTTGACCCAAATGTTCAGTGATTAATTGATTCAAGTTCAAATCTCAGGTTAATCAGACAGATTAGTAATGAAAAACCTGATATAAATGGTATCTGCAGCCTACCCTGTAGTTATAACGGTGCTTTTCGATTAGGACTGAGAAAAATGTCCCAAAAGTGATAATGACACTTCAATGACAGCAGGAAAGTACACTTGTGATAAATAGACCAATTTTCCAAAATTAGAACCCCTGAAACAAAAGGCACTTGAGAATGCTTTGAGTAGCTCCCTTTGTAATCATCAAGACGGAGCGTTTAGTCGATTGCCTACGCCATAAGTTATTGCCCCCTTTGTCTGAAGGAAAGTCCAGCGTTTTTTGAGCTGGCAAAACTGCAACTTCGGTCATATGTAAGGATCAAGTTGAAAATGCTGCCAGGATCAAGGGATCCAACGTAGCCAACCTAACCAAACGCAACTAAAAACTCTACGGGGGCATTCCAGTCAACCAGCTAATTAAAAAGCCCTAACAGCGTCCTTTTTGAAGTTTTCATTTGGGTCTATGAATTTAGCTTATCCATTCTTCGGACAGCTCTATAAAACCGTAGTAAGATTAAATCGAAGGTAACTGTTTTTGTTTATGTTACTTAACCTCTCATTGCTGATGCAGGTGAACACTCATAAGCAATTACTTGAAGCCTAGCAAGGGCTGAGAACACGCAGGGAGCTGAGGGACAAATATAAACCGGACTTTTTCTTTCCTTCAGATTAATTGTATTTCCATACGAAGAGCCATGGGCTAAAACTTATCGTCAGAGATTGATTCATGGAAGACAGTCTCCATTAAAGTCGTAAAACCATGTAATAGTTATAAAGAATAAAATAATAGTCGCTAGTTTCAATTAAGCCACTTCGCACAATGAATAAAATCAGGCACGAAGAAGACTTGGGAAAGAGATCATCCTATATTGTGAGTAATTGTAAAAATAGTTTAAAGTCAATTAGTTTTAACAAATTCCACAATAGGGCAGACTGAAGTTTTGGATTAACTCACGTCCCATATTCCAGATAGTTACCTAGTATCCGGTAGTTTTCAACTGCATGACTACCCGAATAGTAGAGCAGACAGTTCAAATAATACGTCTTAACGACATAAAAGGTCCTTGGTTAAAGGGATGCCGTGGAATTTTGCTTTAAATGACCAGAGGCAATTTGGCGGAAGTATAAAACGTCTGGTACCGGTAGTGTTTCAAGCTGGTACACCAAAGAGGCTCAACCATCCCCGTAGCTGATGGGTTAAATTACAATCTAAGAAAGTCTCCGAGTAGAGTTACCTTTTTGGAATAATTTGGCAGGTCAGTTAATAGGAGGAGGAAGTGCAAACCAGTACTTAAAAGTGGAATTAGCAATTTGCAAAGGGATTATAGATCTCCAGTCAAGAGTTTCTCCCCCCCCTGCCCCCAGTCAGTCGTGTAACGATGAGCATGCATTGGGCTAGAAATGAAAGTGCCGAGCACACACTAGAACCTAGCACGGCCCCTTCTGATTCTTCTGCTCCCATCAATCAAGTTCGGAATCTGGGGACCTAACATTTGGACTCAAGTCAGTTGAGGCAAACTCTCTACTGGTTGGGTTACAGTTCCCGACTACTTGCTGCATGGAAGCAACCGTCTTGCATACGCGTCGGCAAATGAATGCACGGTTGCCAATCAAGTATGGTTAAAGATCGGCAGTGCCTTTCTGCGCAAGTCCGTTAATGACACTTTACCCGCCGATTGGGGGAGGGGGTGTGATGGGTTTTCACTTGCACAGTTCGGAAAAACATGAAGCAAGAACGTACAGTCCAGTAAGGCAAATGTCATGCGCGGAATCCGTCGGGGGGGGGGACACATTTTGTCCACGAGAAAAATGCTTCCGCAGAATCCCTCTTAAAGATTCCGTGAGACATCCACAGAAGCAGTTGTATGGGTCAACGGGTACCTGGTAGCAAAGACATCCATCACACTCATTTAAATATACATTACTGCCTCGTTTTCTTTCCCTTAAACTGCATAGAATGAATTTTTATTTCCAGAATTTAGTCTTTTCTGCAGCACTGTTTATGTAAACACGGTACGCGTCAAAATTCACGGAGCTTCAGCAGGATTCTACGACCAGGCCAGCAAGAGAAGAAAGTGTTTTCATGGTGGAGTTCCAGTGTTCTTGAGGCTGCACTTACTAGGTGGAATAGCCTTACCTCCGTCCTAGATACTACATAAAAACCACATAGGCGCTTTCTTAAGGTGATCTCTGCTTCATGAAGCAATTGTAAGGTTTTGGACTCGTCAATGAGTCTCCAAGCGTTTATCTGGCTATTTTTGGCTAACTCTGCTTTGGTCGTCGCAGCATGCGGACTTT
Organism: Spirometra erinaceieuropaei; assembly: GCA_902702965.1. Lineage (NCBI taxonomy): Eukaryota > Metazoa > Platyhelminthes > Cestoda > Diphyllobothriidea > Diphyllobothriidae > Spirometra > Spirometra erinaceieuropaei. Next base: position 3,760,451 of record CACRXP010000002.1, read on the forward strand.
CAGGCTTTTTTTATTTGTCCGTCTTCTTCTCTATTAGGGCTTTTTAACTTTCCCGGGAAGCAATGGCAAAAAGTCAGTTATGGTTTTTCTGCTTAAATTACATCTTTCTTTCCAGACACAAATTCTCAGGAGCAAGCTGTAGACATCTTGTCCGTTTCTTCTAGCGTAAAACGCCTAACATTTTCCGAGTGCGGTGTTTAAGGGCTATTGAGGCGGTCACAACCTTACCGCAGGGCGTGCACACTAGAACAGCGTAGCAAATATTCCTGGTGCTTTGTTGCGCGATCGGTACAGATCAATGAAAGACTATACTAACGAAACATTGGCTAATATCATATTGTTGTATTTTGACGGATTATGGGCTTCCCAGACTTTTGATAGTACTGTCTCCCTCCCCTATCGGGCAGTTAATTTTGTGGTTTTATATCACAACGTATTCGCTACATCCCTGTTTTCATGTTCCGTCAAACGCAATTTATCATCCACAAGCAAAAGCCTATTGAACAAAGACGGTCGGGGAATTAATAACCCTACTATTCCAGGTGTGCCTTTTGTGGAGAACATAAATGGGCACCCTCGTGTCTATGTGGGCAAATAGAAGGGAGGAATATGCCAGTCATAGATTAACAGGCAAGAAGTGCACCTAACTTGCACAGCCTGCTTTGCCTGTGCATGCATGCACATGGAAACGTGGATAGATGCAGGTAGGACTGCGAAAACTAAGGACTTAGCTAATTCAATAATGTCCAAACTGATGACCAATTAAAGGTCCGTTGATTCGGGCCAAGAACTTTCTCCCAAGGACGAAGAGTTGAAAAGCACACAGAGAGGTTGAGGCAGGGAGAATGGTCGCCCATATGCACGGAAGGTGGGCTAACTCATGAAATGTCAACCGAAATTCAGAAATGCGTTTTCGTTTCGAAAAGATTAGTTAAGTAGATTTGAAGAGCTAATCATCATGCAGCATAATTCTATGATAATTCATTTACCTCACGATGCCAACTTCCGAGCGAATTTCATTTCGGCTGCACGCAGAGACTGTACCATGTAAAAATGACTACTTAAATAGCATGCATTTTCCCATTGATGTACAAGGCCCTTAAAGAGTCAATTATACTGCCTGGGAAGCATGAATAACAATATTCTTTCTCTTATTCATTCGGTAGAAAATTACGTCTTCTTCCAAGTTCATACTCAAAAGAAGGGTATAATACGGTCTCAAAAAAGTTTCTAATTGTGAAACTTTTAATACCGTGAGATGGCCCTTCATAAAACGTCATGTCTCTGCATTTACCAATGTGGCTCGTAAAGTTAACAACATGGCTCAAATCCACTGCTGGATTCTATGAACTCCATATGGTGTATACTTAATACGGTGAAGAAACCTATCGTTTTACGGACACGAAATATGTGTGCTTTGTAGTTTCGAAAGCCTGAATGCGAGTGTAACGGCAGGTCGGGTTGAAAATTATTCGGGAATCGGAGAGGTACTCGGAACCCGAATTATACCCTTCTTTTGAGTATAAAATTGGAGGTAGATGTAAATTTTCTGCCGAATGTGTAGAAGAATGAATATTATTATGCATTTTTTCCATGAAACATAACTGAACTTTTAAGGACATCGAAGATCAATGAGAAAAATGCATGCTTTTAAGTTGTCATTTATGCAGAGTGTAGCTTTTGCATGCTGCCGAAAGGAAAGTTGTTCGAAAGCCGGCATTCTGGGGTAACTGAATTATTATAGAAATATGCTGCGTGATAATTAGTTCTCTAACTCTACTCAATTAAGCTTTTCGAAAATTTCAGACTTTCTGTTGACATTTCATGCGTTAGCCCACCTACCGTAGATATGTATTTAAAATTAACATCAATAAAAGCATTAGACACTGTAGTGACTAGTGACGACTTGGCTTGCACCATTAGTCAATCATATCTTGATCCCATGCGCTGTCAAACTGCGACTTAAACTCTAAACGAAAACCTGAGTCCAACACATCACTAAATTAGTCACACACACACACACACACACACACACACACACACCGTTATATGACAGTCGTGGGGAAAAACTACCGACAAAGACAAAGGAGATTGGACGACGTTTCCCGCCAATTAGTCATCATCAACCGACCATACCCAATCATCAACAACTGAGCTGTCTTATCATTTGTGATCGGGAAGACGAGCATGTGGCTCGGTTGGTAGGGAGTTCAACTCGATGACCCAAGATCCCAGATTCAAATCCTGTGGGCTACACATTTGGAATTGGATATAACTGGTTGATGACAGCTAATTAGCCAGAAATGGCCATTCCAGTCTTCCCTGTGCTCGCCTGTTGGCTTTCTCTGCATACACTAGTAGCCGTTGTACGACTGACTACGGGGCTCTAGACGGGACTGGTAGGTCCTGCAACGTGATTAGTGAGCGTCTGCTGCCATATATGTGACCTGTACTACAAAGATCTAACTGCGCTTTTCCGTCTGAATTATTGAACGCGTGCGACAGGTTGCGACAGTCCTGGCAAAACAACACTCTATGTGCATGTCCCATCCTGCCACAAGGTCGGAGCAACTACATTCCCACGTGGCAGATGCGTCTGCTTGTGTTGGAGGTCTAGCCAGTACCCGATCTGGCGAAATCCAGTGGATGACCACAAAGGAGCGCGAAAAAGCCGACTTTCTACCTTCTCAGTGCCAACCGGGTTGATGTGTTGACGAATGCCAACTCGGGTTGCATGGTACTAGGTTTGTTTGGAGTGAAACGGTTGGTTGTGAGTAGACGAAGGACAATCGCCTGATATGTCGAGAGTAAAACTGAGGCTTACGATTTCAGTCAAAATACTAAAAGAGCACTAACAGCGAAGGATCAGACGGACTCCGTACAGACAGTAAATTTGGCGAATCTTCAAGTCTTCCAGGCGAGTGTTAAAAACCTCAGAGATAATGGGCATAATTTTCCGAATCGAGAAACCCTATTTTTCAGTGTTCTTTTCCGCTATCCTCGTTTTAGTCTACCAACGACAGAGAGTGTAGCTTTGTTTTAACTGCCTTTCAATGTGCTTGTTTATTCAATGACTAGTTTGGCCATCAAAAACAACATGCGTTGCAAACATGTCCATTTTTATGAAGTTTTCATCAAACATCAATGCTTACCCATCCATTTATGAATACATTAGGCCAGCACTAGGGACAAGAATTATTTTGTGAGAGGGAACACTTCTCGCAGACTGTTAATTCCACTTTCGGGTCAGCAAACAACTTTCATCGGAAATGTGAGACCATTAACACCTTCTTGAACCGAGTCCGTGGACAACAGGTGTTACCAGAAACTACGGATGAAAAACACAAGGTGCAAACAGGTAGGTTAGGCATTAACTCCATGATGCAACCCCGAGATATTAAAGGCAACAGGATGCCAACACAAGCTGCCTTTAACTGCAAACCAGTCGAGGAGGGGTGTAACGTGCATTTCAGACTGGTGGCGTACCCATTTTTGACGGATGAATCCGAGGTAAACCTAAGTTTTCCCCTGGATTTTTCGATTTCTAATCTTGCAGCACACGCATGATTGGCTCTGTATGAGCTTTGTTGTTTTTTGAAGAGGTACCCTTGGAATCATTGAGCGATTTACTCTCAGTCGTGCCCACCAGGACCGTGTTAGAGCAATCCAGACAGCCGTGTCTTACTGTGAATAACGCTTCGCAAATGCATCAAAATCCGCACAGTCTGATCGAAATCACTGGATCCTAGGGGGCACGACTTCGCACACATCAGTCAGTTCGTCCAGGGAGCATTAAATCAACAGGTTCGTCTGGTATACCAGGGTTTTTAGAGGCAGCAATACGAAGCAAACTCATTAGACTCTCAAGTATGCTCTCAAGACGGAAGTCGCCTCTCAGGGGTATGAGCGAACGACAACTGGTTACGGCTAAACGGATGGGAAGACCAATATTCTGAATACTTCGCTGCATTCAGTCGTGGTTGATTCAGTAAAAAAGAAATGTTTCCCGGTTATTCCAACCTAGTCGTCTGTTATCTTAAGGAAACGTTCATTACTGACGATAAAACAACCTTATTCACTGTTAATTTCTGCAACCCCCAACTTGAAAAATCCACGGTCAATGGCTTATCGGCGGCCTTTGGGTTTATTTCGTAATCCACCTGATGATATCCAAACGATATTTCGCCGCCTGGCACTGCCTTTGTTTTCTAGAGATATTCAATTTTGCCGATTAATATGCACAAGAAAGACGCCAGCAGCCGGCCGAAAATAGCCAACATGTCTGTCTTACTCCCATCGGCGATAAAAACGAATAAAATGCTGGTAGCATCATTTAAAGACGGACCTTGCTGTTTCAAAAGTGCAATGGATTTGTTTGCTGGCAATTAAATTATCCTACGATGATGACGATCAGATCAAGCCGGAGGTTTAGTGGAGTGTCTACGAGCCCACCGGGAAGGCAGCCGCCGAATTAGTCTCTTTCTGACCGTACAGATACCTCTCAGCACTAATGCAATACTTTAGTGATTGCGTACACAGAGGGGACATGGCTTCTGAGTTCGTCAGGTTAGTATGTCCATGTATGCAAGGGGCAACTGTCTATCTACACATACACTCGCGTTTGCCATTTAAAGCTTTCGAATGATAGGCCTTCACTAATGAGCGAGTTCTATGCTGCATCCTCTGATGGGACATGGGAATACAGAACCCTCTCTGTAATACAGGTGGTTTCGCGTGTTTTACCTGTAATCCTTTTTACTTTCTATAGTCAGTTTTGCTAGTGAGACAAAACTGCACTCTTTTGTAGACAAAAAGTCTAAAGAGGACATTTGGAACGGAATTTTCTGCCTCAAGAAAGCTTTAAAAAGATAGGATGAAGTAAAGCTGGGGACGGGGCCAACAAAAACCGCTAGCTGACTTCAACGGTGACGATACCAGCCAAAGGGACATTCCACCTCTCAAAAGTACATAGTGTCGACTCGAGAAAGTTGTCATTACAGAAGATTAAGATAAGGACTATTGTTTTAAAGGATAGCGTCATACAGACCTCGTAGGAGGATTATTTATGGAAATGGGCTCTTTCGGTTTAGGTAGGCCGATTTTTTCCTGGATAATCGTAAATGTGGGCGTGGCAGAACACGAGAACAAATACCCAGGGAGGAGATGTTTTAAGTTCTAAGATGGCGCCCTTCTCAGAAAACGCGAAACGAACTGAAGAATACTGTCACTCATATTTGGGAAGCAGCGGGAGAGGATATCAGAAAAGCACACTTGTTGGGACTTTAAACTTTGTCTTGGGGAAGTTTACAAGAGTGTCTCTTGCATGCAGAAGTGTTTGTCTTAGCGAACTGCTTGCAACCTTTGATGTCCTGGTTGCTCTTTTCTGAAAGTAGTACTAATTGAGTTCTTAAGGGGCAGACTCATTCATATTGGGCCGTTTGCTAGGTGATCCACAATGATACTTTAAATTTCAACAAATTACAACTTTACATTTAATCAGCTCCACAGTACATGTAAAAGTCAGATATCCCTCGTTGTTTATTATATTTCCCAGTTGTGCCATGCAGCAATGAAGACATCAACGTGATGAAAATCTGGGCTTTTGGGTATTACCAGTGCAGAGAGTATAGTGGATTAGTAGCTGTTTGTGTTTACAAAATGCTGACGGCCTGCTAACAGATGGTGAATGCATGCAGTTATTCAACTTTAAATGGGGTAAGGGGACTCAGATTTGTAAATAATCTCTCGTGGGTCGGATATGGAAATCTTGGCGCAAAGATTTTACTCCAGATTTGCTCATTACATTGGACGAGTTTAAAAAAAGTCTTAACAGTGAACGTTACAGAAAGCCTTTAAAAGTCGCTCAAACCTTGATCGAAAGGTGGGACATTGATTTAATAGAACGAAAGTTTACGAGAATACAACCAAGATGCATCGTCTTTTTGATTCTTTCATTAAGATGCCGAAGACAGAAGTTGAAATGCCTCGTTGTCCGTTTTTGAGCCTGACGATTTGTTAATAAATATCAAGTATCATAATGTTTAGCACATAGTGCATGCGACATCGAGCTGTCACTCGGTGAAACAAGAATTACTGAAAATCTCAAGTTTGCCTAATATCATAACATATCAGAAAATTATATCTAAGGGCGTTGTTCACTTTTCTCGAACAGTGCATATCTACCCCTTAAGTAAGCAAGCCTTAGAGAAAGCAAAACGCATCACAGGCTTTGGTCACCAGGTTTCGGAAATCAGCTAAATGTTCTTATAGGATATTATCCAAAAGAGAATGTAACAGTCGTTGAAATTTTTTCTTCATGACCCATCAGGGAGTGCAAGAGCATGTGGAAAGAGACAATATTCACTAATGTAAAACACGAGCTTTTTGCTTACGCTTGCGCTGCAGTCATTAGGCAGGCTGTTGTAAATTTCAGCCCTAAAATCCTGCCGAATTTATCCCTCCAAAGCTCTTTGATGGTTCAATAACATTCTGTAGCGATGGCTGACAGTTGAAAGACCAGAGACAATAATATAAACCTGCCCAAAATTAAAAAGAGGTCTAATTTAGTTGAAGGACAGCGCCTCTATGTGTCTTCATGTTCCGTCATCCTAAATAAACTCGACATCAAAGGGTTTTTATTGTCCCTAGCGGAGAGCATGGACCTTACGTTTCACTGATGAGTTTGCAGAACAGAATATGGCTGTTTCCCCAGCGTTAGGGTTTCCATCAAAAGCACTTGCAACTGCCCACGCGGAGAAAAACGATCGCTAATGCATTAAGAATATCGACAAAGACAGTGAAGGCCAAAGCGGCAGCTTCTGCCCAATATACCATCACCCACTAGCTCCACCTAAATCTGAGACGCAGATTCTACGAATTTCATCACGACTAATCGACAGTAGAGCACATGAGTCAAAGGCAAAACTAGCGAATCAGCGGACTCACTTCCCGTCTATAAATCGAGACAATCAGCTATTGGTTTTGATACTGGCACTTTATTCCTTTGATTTCAATGCCACTTGACCCCCTGTCTGATCCATGTAGTTGGAAAATCCGCCATAAAATCAAGGTAGCGGGCCTTTCCTCTGAGTTAAATTTACTAGTCACCCACAAGACTTGGCGGATAGCATGATCTCTGCGTGACTCGCTCAGCCTGGTTTTTGCTGTACCAAAACAGGCCGGCAGGTCTTCTACTTATTGTCCTGGGTTAGCTTGCAAGCAGCATCAAAGAGCAGCCACACAATAAACAGTTAGATGGCTAGAATCTTTCTACCTTTTCTCTTGGCATACTGCAGTGTGGTTTGGTTCTTTCATACCGAACCCTCAAGTAGCTTATTTTTTATGCCACTGAGTGATTATTCTTACTTCAGGGTTTGTATAAGAGTGAATTTTCATGTGGAAATTAAACGCTAGTTCTTTTCAGTTTTCTTCTTCCTCTCCTAACAATAATTGGTGTTTCTTGACTTGCCTTTCCGGAGTACGGATAGGGAAGAAAATTGCTGCCTCGGAATTGTGAGGATGGAGGGGACATCACCGGGCCTCACCATCACCTCGCAGGTCCCCTCCCCAACAACAGAAGCAAGTCAATGCAACTGGAAATGAAATTGCACTCAGCGGTTTTCGTGGAATACGGCTTCATCTTCGTCTACCCTACAGCGTTGGTTGGCTCTATCGAAGAAACGTCCACCCGCCTGGTCGAGTGGTTTCCGTCAGAATTGTAACTTGGCAGGATTTTATGATATTAACACCTCGTGGGCAATGTTTTCAGACACTTTTGATGAGTATTGTGCGTCGAAAGAAAGGGAAAATTGCGCAATATCGGCGCTGAGTTCATGTGGTAAGGCTTAATCCGTCTGACAGGTGACAAGTTGACTGAGTTGACATCAGAAACAGTGAGCCATTAACTATCATTACCTGCGACTGCCAACAGAAAAGATTACATATGTGGGGTTGTTACGCTGGTTAGCATAAGGCTATAATTGTAACCTAAACAAGTCACCGTTCTTGTAATGTTATCCTCCAGTGATGTTCGATGTTTTGATAGCTTCAAGTCCACTTCCTACAGGCGATGCAAAAAAATAATTTTACATAGGAAACTCATGGGAAATTACGTCACAGAAAAGAGGAATATTATACTCTTAAACCATACGTGTTTCAGACGCTGACAATAAATGGTTGTGACGTCTAGTAAGTGCATGCTTCCTGATAATGCTTCAAAAGACTTAAGGTAGTCCTCATTCACCACAGAACTTTGTGCGCATTTAGTGCCTCGTCGTTGAAACACAAAATTCTGCACAAAATTTTTGGAGTCAGGAAACAGTAAGCACAAGTACAAATTCGGGACCGTATTCTCATCGTTGCAACATCTGAAGCAGCAAAACGTTCTCATACTCTCTGAAAACGAAAGCTTTATGGTAATATTCGAGGAAGTATGGTGTAAAATCCGTGGAAGATGATGGGAAGTATACACGTATTTTCATGAACAAGAATTTTGCAGGATTCTTGGATCAGTGGTTGACCAACCTCCAGCGCCTTTTTGTGCACATACTAATCAGAAGTTGTACTCGATACCAATCGCTACCGCGGTCGAACCTAATCAATACTTTGTACGTACATCAAAACAATTACGCAAGATTACAGGAGATCAGGCTTATACGGTAGATTTTCGAACAATCTTCGTGGCTATGCGAACGAACGACACTTAGCGCAACCAATTTCCCCGTCAGCGATTATAAGGGAGTCGTCAAAGCTCGTGAAAGGTATTTTGATTAAAAATTATAAAACATTTTTTCAGACGGAATTTGTTTAATCTCTGCACTTCGATGAAAGTATCATATAACGACTTTCTCTCCAGACATGGTTTGGGTTAAGAAAAACTAGACGAACGAACTTAAATTATTCATTGTCATCCAATGTAATTCACAGTTGATGCAGCCATGAAGACATCCTGGCTCTAGTTCGGAACTCCTAGTGCACTTGGACTTACTAAATATTCTGAAAAAGTGTTCGTTTATGTGTTAGTTTTTGATAGTTGTATAAATTCAGTCCCTGTTACCGGACAGCTTTCCTAAAATATCGGTTAATTGCAAGTTTTTTTGACAATAAATGCTTTTTAAAGTTAAATAATGATTCTTTTTCAGGTTTAGAAAGGTAGCCAAAATAATCCATAGGGCTTGTGGAAATTTTAGTAACGCAGAATGCACGCAAGTGTGCACTTGAATCTGTATTATTTTTTCAAGCTGTAAACGTTTCAAGATCTTTTCGTTTAGATCGGGATACAAATGTTTTGCTCTTAACAAAGCCGGACGAGTGTACCTACCTATAAAAATTCGGAACGACTCGACAGGTAATGATCAAAACCAATAGTACTGAAATAGCCAATCGTAATCTGTATACTCTCGTTGGCATCAACAAAGAATGTTCTAAATACCGGCCAGAAATACGGAAGGATGGAACGCCAAAAACTTGATCGTTAAAAATTTTCGTTCCTGGCTCATGTTCTTATTCCTTCCTGAAGTCAGGATTGATTGATGAGCGTCACTCCGGGGTGACTTCAGAACATGTAAAACCGCAGTTTGCCCTTAGAATTTTATTCATATTGACCCAACTGTGAAAAACTCGGCGCCTCGGTTGGATTCGAATTCACGCAGTAAGGGGAAGGCTTTAGTACAGCCAACGCCCTAACCACTTGAGCTACGAGGCCCCTCCGGACGACGCGAGTTTAATCACATTTGGGTCAAGTTACCGGCCCAAAGACGGCTAAGATTTTTAGGGCCCAAAATACGTATGTCACAAATTCAGATGTCGAATTATACGAGGGTGTAATTCGTCACAAAGCAGGTAAAATAAGTGAAATTTTAATGGATCTTGTCGAGTAGAACCGACCGACACTATTTGAACGTTAAAAAGTAGTGCCACCTCCGCATACCTCCAACTGTTCCTCATGCATAGACACCTGGGAAAATTACCATTCTCAAATCGACATCACATAATTTGCAAACTGGCATATAGTAATTTCTCATGCCTATCTCTACCGCAGTCTCACCCAGGTAGTCCTTGCATTCCAAACGTCTATTAAATGACCCCCTAGAATTCCACGAGTTTCCCTGTTTTTGACGGTTCAAAACAGGGTCCTGTGGTTCAACTTGACCCGTTTCAGTGTCCGGCGGGCTATGTGGGTTGTTTTTGACATTTCGATCAAACGGTTTTGTCGGCAAGGGCTGAGTGGGACAGCATTTCCAGGTAGTTCGTCGCTGTGAACCACTCTTATCCTAACCACAGACAGTTACATTCGGTTTGAACTTCGTCATCCATCCTCAGTTCGTCACGTCTATTTGCGCCTCAAGATGGGTGTCCGTAAAGTCGATGTGCTCAGGATCATCTTTTAGGATATCTGAACAATTAACCTGCCAAGAAATTCCGTAAGATGACCAACTCCGAGAACAATACATACTGCAACTCATGTGATATTGGCTGGAAGCATTTCATTTGCCTTTCAGAGGACAATTTCGCAAACACACGTCTGCTTTTTGATAAGCTCCCTTCAGGCCTGTAAATTTATATAGCTATTAAAATAAGGAATCAAAAGATATGTGCAAGTAGATAATTATGCTGTAGTCCGGGTTCGGGAAGGGGAGGGTAGAATGCCCCTCCCTCAAACCTGAGCTATTGTATAGTTATTTAATTGCCCGTATCTTTTTATCCGCTCTCTCAATAGCCATACAAATAGACATGCCTGAAGCGAACTTATCAAAAACAAAAGTAACCTCACCAAGTTGTATTTTGAATTTTTCAATGAACCTTTTCGCAACTTATGTACCTTTAAAAAGAAAGTGCTTTTTAATTTGGCTCGTAATGCCAATATACGGGAAACAAGATCTGAGATTGATTTAGACACCGTGGTGTGCAGATTGTCAAATGAAGATCTTCCCAGTAACCGAAATGGGACTTACTCCGGAATTAATTACCACTTATACAATTCACAACAATTCATCGCTTCTTACTCCTACAGCATGTCTTAGAAAAATAATAATTGTTTCATTTCTCTCGATAACTTTGATATGAAGCCTAGCCTATGACGGAGCTTTTGCCCATACTAAAGAAAATTCGAGCTCTGAGTAGCGGTTTGGAGGGAGAGGGTCCAACGGCTCAAACAGTAATTTTATTTGTCTGACATTTCGGATTCACACCTGAACCAGTCAGCAGAAACCACGGAGATAAGAATAGCGGGCGCACCAGTGATGCAGTATTTGTAGGACGCAGTGGATGCGAACCACGCGCAAGATAGAATTGGTAGCTCTCGGATTTATCTTTCGATCGCTTCCAGGTTTTAGCAAGGACCCCATAGTCTCAAGAACCTATCAGGAACTTTCGGATGTTTTTGCACATGACTTGGAACCAGGACTGGACGCAGACAGAATGTAACTGTTAAGTGCCAAGCAATTAAACCGAAAAGCTCCCTGTCACGACAGAAGACATCTTGAATTGTTTACCAGAGGTGATGAAGTTGCGGGCAAAGCAGTCATTCTCGAGAAATAAAGGCTTACTTCGGGCTCAGATGAGCGAAAATAGATGCCGGCTCTTTGGCCGCGACTCACCCGGCAGAGACCCGTTCAACCCTTCAAATTCTATGAGGTCGAAGTTCCCGCACGATTTGACAACCACACAAGCAGCGAGATGGTTGACTTGTGTTTCAAGCTCCGCAGCCCATCAGCCGACTTCACATTTTCTCTTTTGCCTATTCATTTACAGGACCTCCATTGCGTAAAATGAAAGTTTGATCGTCTCGAACGACAATTTCAACCGTGTGCAGGGGGATAGTGATTGGCGCGTGAGTTAATCCATAGCGAATATAGACTTAAGTTGCATCTACGGCACTCGCTCCCCCAGTAAATTAAGCCCGATGTCAAGATAGAGTCAAGAGGATCAGAAATGGTATCCGGACTAGTGGCTGAGAAAACTAAACGATCCGTCTACGCGATCCATTCGCAAGCAGTCCGCGCACGATGGACCAAGTTTTCAAAAAAACAAGAAGGATGGCTGCTCGGATCCCATCTGAGTGGGAGTGCCGTAAGGGGCCACATTAGGAAGGAGCCATTGCAGCTTGACTTATCGTCCTGAGTGGAGAACAGAGTTATCCAGTCAGCTGGCAGCCTTTCAAGCGACGGCATTTAACACACCGTAATAGCGTAAAAGCGCGCCAGATTGCTTATAGCGAGGAATATGCTCTGACTGTCGTGGGAACGCAGCCCCCAGGATCGATCACACTATCTCTCCCCACTCCCAGGCACCAGTCATCAGTGCCGGTGGCTGGCGCGACGCGAACCTGAGCGTAGGCGTGCCAACACACCCCATGTGGGACATTTGTTATAGGTGCGCGACCCAACAAACGCTCTGGCTCCTTTAGTGAGTAATTAGTCACTAACAGCAGGCTCCGATGAATAATGCTTCCAGTGCCAGTGCTGCCGAGCTAAATTATCGTTGTTACATCGACCAAAAACGCTGGCAATGAAGTCGTGGCCATCAACGACTCGCATGCAGGCAAACAAGTAATCATCCCACTCGGTTCAGCATCGGTCAGACGTGTAGGAGCTGCTAGTCCAATTAGCTATTTTGTCGCACAAGGACCAGATACTATTAATACTACCCCGTGTGTGTCCGCCGCCCTGTTCTGTTGTTGTCACTGGAGATGACCTTGAGTGCGACTCCCAAACATCAGACGAAGGCAATTATTGCTACAGCGATCAAGCCTCCTCCCTCAGAAGTAGTATTTTAGCTTGCAAAACTATAATTTACAGTGTTTTTGAGAGAGCAATATGAGTACGCGTGTAGTGGGATAACAGTAATTTTCATAGGCATGTCAAGCATTCTAGAACATAATAAGAGGCTAGCGTACTGTCAGAATGTCTCCCTTTAGAAACGTAGAATGAAGGAGGAAATTGTTTGCGGAGAAATCGCACATAACACAGTATGGAAAGGATAAGAAAACACTAAAACACAGGTCATTTTTCGAAGCAGATTAATGGCTAAAAGTTTCGATTGAAAGTTGAATTAATACTTGAGGTGATTACCGTAAACTGCAACCAACTTTACACGGGTAATAATAAAAGAATTTTTACAGCTCGATTACTGTAAAAAATATTCGACCCTATATTAGCTTCGAAAACATACAAAAAGATACAGTTGGTGGCTCGCTTATGAAACCGCAACCTAAATTTCGAAACGCGTTCTCGTTTCGAAAAGATCAATTAAGTAGGGTCGTACATATGTACAGCATACTTCTATAACAATTCAATTACCTTAGGGTGTCGGCTTTTGAATGAACTTATTTCCGACTACATGCAAGAACTGTACTCTGCAAAAACCGACTACTTAAGTTGCATGCAATTTCTGCATTGATTTTTACTGTCCTTGAAAATTCAGTTATATATCATGGAAAACATGCATAAAAATATTCATTCCTTTGCTCATCCGGTAGGAATTTACGTCTTCTTCCTATTTTATACTCGGAAGAGGAGCATAATTCGGTATTTAAAAAGTTCTCTAATTCCCAAATAATTTTGAACCCGACCTGCTGTTACACTTGCATTTAGGGTTTACGATTTACAGGCTGTAAATTTTCCACGCACGGAAAACGATGCATTTCTCTACGGTATTGAGGGGAAACCATGTGGGGTTTATACAATTAGGCAGTGGATTTGAACAATATTGTTAACTTTACAAGCCACATTTGTATATGCAGATACATGACGTTTTATGAAGGGCCGTCTCACGCTATAAAACTTCTCACAATTAGACATTTTAAAACCAAATTATACCCTTCTTTCGAGTATAAATTTGGAAGAAGACGTTATTTTCTACCAAATAAATAAAAGAATAAATATTTTTATGCATTTTCTCATAACATTTAATTAAATTTTCAAGGGCATCGAAAATCACTGAGAAGATGTCATTCTACATAAGCAGTCATTATTTGCAGACTATGGTTCTTGCATGCAGTCGGAGATAAGTTCATTCAAAAGCTGACACCCCGAGGTGACTGGGTCATTATCGAATTGTGCTGCATGATGATTAGTCTTACAACCATACTTAATTAATCTTTTCAAAACGAGAACGCATTTTGAAATTTCGGTTGTTATTTCACGAGTTAGACCGTCTACTATATATATGATAATATGAAGATTGTGGTAGTTAAGCATCCGCCAAGAGTGCGACGAAATGCGTGATTTCCTTCTATGCTCATCACTGTTGCGCTTCCACCTAAGCAAACATAGTTATTCCAAGGTCTTCTTTTCTGCCGAAGAGCATCGTCATCGACAAACTGCACCTCGGTCGCTAACCACGCGGACGAGATCGGTCAGTCAAACAACAGGACTGCGACTACGCGATAACTGCATCACACAAATACGGTAATCCCCTAGTGCGCAAACCAACTAATCTTTAATGAGGGTCTGAAAGAAACGCAACGGGGCTAACTGAATAAAAAGGCTGCTGGGTGACCCTCCCTCATCTCACTGGCTGACCGCCCGAGACTTGAGGCTCTGGAACTGCTGACGGAACACAGCGTTATGGTTAGGGGATTCTGAAGAAAAAGTAAAAAAAGGGTATCTGCTCACTCAGGCCGAGAAGTTGTTCCATCTCGAGATCGGAGTCACCGAGGCGCGGTTGCTGGGGGTTGGTATAACCCTTGGGGTCAACAGATGAGCGCAGATGACGCCATCCGGCAGTCGTGGCATTGGAGGCCGCATAGTTTACCTCCACGTCACGTCGGCTGGAGCTTCGCTTGTTGGAGAAATTACCCGCATGCGCGCGTGCCAGGCAAGTGATGAGACTGTGATCTCCCAGCTCGTGGGAGAGGTAGTCAACGGAGGCCTGTCTGGGCGGCTCTGGGGCGGGCGTCCATGGAGATCTAGCGGCGGGGAAACTGAAGTCAAGGCCACCGTTTAGGGGCAGAGCGTCTCGCTTTTCATCGGTGTTTTTGTTGTGGAGGACGTTGATCATGATGTGACGACAGGGCGAAAGACCGTCTCCGCTGGCAGCTTCAGAGAAGGACGCGAATCAAATCGGTTGCATGACATTGACGACCATGACGAGTGACTGTCAGAAGAAAGAGGAAGAGGGAGATATCCTTGAGGTGTCACCACAATGTACGTTAAAGTTCTAGAGAGCGGAAGTGGTTGTTCGCGAGACAGTCGCCGTAAGTTAGTGTCTGACTGAGGGCTCTGTGAATTATACGTTTCATTCCGCGTACATTAACTTGCGTTCAACATCACAGTTGCCACCGTTAGAAAGAGTATTCTGCTTACAGCAGCTAGAGAATTCATCAAGACTGAGGGTCTGAAAAACATCAGGATATCATGATTACTTCAGTCCAAACAGCCAATGCTGTCTCAAATCTGGAGGGAAATTATAGTGCTGTAGCACACACAAGACAGTTAAGACAGTGGTTTTAAACGACAAAATTTCCACTCTGACTTAAGTAGTGGTCGAGAGAGGATGTAGTGTTGTCTCTTCAGCCAGTTATCCCATGTATTCCGCTTCAATTAAGGGCGGTAACAAAAATGGTCTGAAGATGGACGAGGCCAGAACTCTCACTTAAAAAAATCGGAAATCCATGTGAAGCAATACCCTGATCATCAAAGGCGCAGTCAGATGGCCATTCTTTTGCATCCTAAGGAACTAGTTCCCGTGCGTACCTAGGTCCGGATGTCAGACAAGGTGTTTGCAGTTTAGATAGACGGTAAGGTGGCTGGTTTTGGGATTCGCGAATAGCAGCCCCAAGGCTAAGGCAGCAGAACTCGGATCCCCTTCCAAACGCTGTCATTCAGGAAGAACGCTCAAATCAACTGGGATTCCCCTGTGCTGATTATATGAAAAACCACCGCTCACATTGGTTTTGCAAAGAACTCATGGTCAGACTTCTACAGCACGAAGGAAATAGATGCGGTGATGTGAATAAGTATTTAGTTGTTGTAGAAAGCAAAACAAGGGGATAAGTTGACGTTCCGTTGTCCAACACCTGTTGACAGCTGGGAATTGCGGGTGGCGTACTCTACCCACGGGCAGTGCTAGAAAGTCAGACAGGATCAATGAAAAGTTACGAAACCCTGAGCAACATGAATGTGCTCCTCCATCCTGGCGGAAATATTGAAAAAAACTCTCGAGGAAAAGTAAACTTTTAAAGAAGACAAGTTGGCAGCCCACTGATGTTGAGCTTTAGCGTCAGGTCGAAAAACTCACATGCTACTGTCTTTCATTGTCCTGGAATTTCCTCAGACCAAAGCCCTGACGATAGTGAAAGAGATAAGGACATGCCTTCGCACATGGGCTTAGTCGCTTAATTCTCCGTGCATCGTTAGGAGCTCGCCGATCTCACATCTGGGAGGATTTGGTGATTCACGAAGCCTGGGGAGCGATGACACCTGGTGTTAACCAAATGCATGCCATCGTTGCCTCGCCTGCCTATTTCTCCGCGTGACACTTTCACGTTCACGCCTCGGTAATCTAGTGTCGGTTCCCGCATAAATATTGCATGTAACCGCTGACCGCCTGATAGGAGGCAGGGGAACAAAAAGAAAGTCTCTGCCCGACGACAAACAAGCGCACGGAGGGTTACTGCCTACTTTGCTGATTCAGGGAGGCTGATTATTTGCCCAACACTGGGAAGCAATTTGCTCAAAACAGTGACTGTTGTAGGGTCTGGGGTGTCGGCCTGTATGCAAAATGGATGACAGTGCTTTACACGACGCACACACAGACACACGCATTGAGATAAAGTTGCTCTGCCCAGGGAGGCAAAAGATGCTTAACCCTAGAAGCTGACTGTTATGGCCTGCAACAGCCCCATCTGTCCCTCTACACCTCAGAGAAAATCAGTCAGATGTAACATTTATCGTAGCCCGCCGAAAAATTATCACTTCCGACATTAGAGCATATGCTGTGGAATTAAGTTAAAAACGATCTCCTGAGACTATGTTCAAATAAGCAAACAGAATTCAAGGACGAAAGGCATAGTTGCTCCACACTTTTCAAATGGAGACCTAACAATCCGCGGGTGGCAGTGTGCCAAGTATTTTAAGCTTCTACACCGTTTCTGACTGGCTTGATCGAGGATCCCAAATTAGGCGGGATTAGGCGTCCGGTATGCAGTGGCTGACAAACCGAGCATTACCAGAAGGGGAGGGATCAAAGTGCGCCCACTTCCGCAGACTAGAGGAACAGAGGTAGGTAGAAAGGTCGAACCGGCCTAAAGGGACCGAGGACTCCACGTTGGACCTCGTGGTATGTGATGAACCTCGTGAAGCGTTGGGCTAAGCCGCTTGCCACGCATTTAGGCGGGAAAAATGGTGTAGGCGAGGTTGCGGGGCAGTAAGCAGGAAACACAGTATGGCATCAATGTCTGTGTGATAGCATGTCCACTGCTCATTGACTGTCAAGTCACTCATTTGTGTAAATTATTGTTGGACTAGATTACGATTTGGATATTAAGCATGTTGTTACCGAATTTTGACAGAAGTGGATCTCAGTCATATTATACGGGAAGGATACGTGGTAGATCAGATTCAACGCTTACGGATGACTTGAAGTTTTTCTTAAAGACAAAAGTGGTTTGGGAGACTGTGGTCAATACAGAGAAAAATAAATATATCTTGTAAAACATTAATAATTCCTTGGGTATTCTTGCGGGCGTCTCATGAAGCTGAACAACCTTCTTACGTAAGGTATGGAATTTAAAGGAAGCAAAGTTTCCGATTGTATTTGTGGGGACAGGGGTTTGCTATGCTACGTAGGGAATGCGATGTAGTAGATACGGGATCAAAACACAACAATAAATTGACATTACTCAAACAGTCATTTTCTTTTAACTGCAAATTTTACTATCTGGCTGGAACGATGTCCATTTACTCGCCACTACTCGATTATGCGGGAGTTCTGTAAGAACCAAATCCCTTCTTTCCTAACGGCACCAGTTCGTGGAAATCAGATAGGTTTATGAAATGGATGTAGATATGCGTTGACAGGCGAGAGAATTGTTTTGTTTCGAGAAGTTGGGAAGAAAAAATCCACAAAAACTCTTGAACAGTCTACAAAACTATTAATTAAATAAACGAGACTTCACTGATTAAACAATTCCACGCCGATCGCAAAGATGAGAGTCTTGGCAGTGTTTAGTTATGCGTAAACGCTTTCATAAAAATTGTTTCGTAACGTATTTGATCTCTCCCAGTGTGTTAAGCCTTCCGTGCACTAATTGCTAGTCTGATTAAATGGCTATTGGCATCATCAATGAGCAATTTACCTGTCCTTTTGAAAAAAGCTTTTAAAAGTATGCTTCACGTTTATAAAAAATGTTCAACACAGGCAGATCCTGGGTGAGGATTATTTTTCTGGTTCCTAGTAACCGTGTTAGCTAGACTGCCTATGATTTGCAGAGACTGTGTCTCTCGCTAATATCTTCCCAGCTCTCAAAATACACCTACAATTTGGTTGCAAAAAACGAGCAGCTATCAGCGCCGAAAAGAACTTCTAGAGTACCATGGAAATGTAATAGAGATCGAGGCAGTAGCCGTTTCAAACACCTGTGTACGCTCAACGGTTTGAATCGGCCGCCTGCTTTGCTCGAGTGTAGGGCTCACTAGAATGGGGGCACGAATAAGCCTCAGACAGTTGTGTTTCCTACTCACTTACTGTTTTTCGATTTGCATTCAATACTGTTGTATTGGTAACTTTGCAAACTAGCAGGTTACCCGATTAAGAACTCATACAGCCAGAAGTTGATAGTGGTATGTTTCTGTTGAAGCGCCATGCGTCTTTTTGTGTGCATAATACGGCGTGCAAGTGACTTCTGACTTTGAGTGATTGACATCTCAGTGGAACATCAGCGGGAAGAAGGAACAGCAGGGGAATTAAGTGTACTCTAAGGCAAAATGTCTGGAGGTCTGGGGGATTATCCATAAGACCAAAACTGCCAAAACTGCAAGACTGAGTATGTAGACGACTTGAACCGTCAGAAGTGTGATATCTGCGTGCCATTTCCGAGTGCAGTGCTCAGCTGCAGGCTAGAAACAACAGAGCGCCTGCAACTCCTGATTTCCAGTCCAGCGGTGAAACAAATGAATTCAACTGGAGTGACTTGATAAAACTTTATTTGGCTTACTAGGTCAAAAACATTGGTGCGTGTCATTTGTGTAGCATGGACGATAGCTCCCTCATTCGATATTTGTTAAATAAGAAATATGGGGTATTTAATTGTTAAGGGTGATTAAATACGACAAAAGTTCTACATCAGGGCTTTTTATATATATTCGTACGACGTTCTTGCTATCTATCTAGGCACCGGTTAAGAAACGCGCTTTCCGAAAGTCAAAATACTTGGCACCCCCCAAATCACAATCGTCGAGTTGAAAGATTGCAATTCAGATTCCTAAAACCATTAGCATTTGTGCATTACCATGGATACAAGTAATTTGGGCGAAAACAAAGGCAATTGGCAGTCAGTTCAATTGGGCATCTGCCTAAATGACTTTTGAAGCCGGAAAATAAAATCCGTCCTTCTTCTATCACGAAACACCCTTTAAAATGGCCACTCCATCGACCCCGATATACACCCCTGAGCAATTATTTAACCACAAACAACTCGGGCATGACGCTACCTGAATGTGACCTACATACGGCGGGTGAACGTTGACCTATACAAGCAGCTAAAGCACGTGATCAACCTCAACTTGTCCCAGTAATCTTCGGTAACCCGATTTATACATCCCTTTTGCCTATAAACATTCCTCCTTTTCCTTTCCAAATTGCATTCTGAAGTCGTCATTTACGTTATTTAGTCTGTTTGCACTATAAAAAAAGCTCTTGCTGTTTTTATTTATTTTTCCATGCAAAGTTACACTGCTGTATGTCTCTTATTTGTCATTTGTGTTATACGACTACGGGTTGCAGTTAATTAGCTGTCGCGAAATTTTCTTGTGCCAGTAAATTCTGCTGTATATGTCTGTTTTGAAATCTAAGCAATTTAGGATTAGATTGGTATAGTTTTGAGTTTTCATTTGCAAACTCGATGTTACTTGTTGATAAAACTGACCCAGTAACGATCTGTCTACCATTTAGTGTAAAAAGAAGGTAAGTGTGAATGGCAGCCTTTTAGCCAGCCTCATTGAAGAATAGGTAGGAGAGCGCACCACCTGCTTTATATAGCCAGTGCAGAGTGATCTCACTGATAAAGAGTCCGAGTAAGCCAGTTGATCAAATCCAGTCGCTGGAGCGAGTAGTGGACAGATAGAAAGGCAACAGAGAGGCCGAGGGATGCAGAAAAGGAATCTAAAACTGACCGCGGATGACCAGAGGGAAGGGACTGATTAACAGAATTCCTACTTGTACAAAACACCCGCTCATCTGTGTTCTGCCACTAGTTGTCTTCTTCGTTTGTTCCTACACACAGGGCGCGATGTGCTTTTTGTAAAAAAGTCTTCCCTCTTAAATTGAAGTCGGCGGACTGAATTAATATTTAAAAGGCAAAAGGAACAGTCTCTCGTTGGCCGTGATCAGATTGCGCTTTTTGCCGTCTCCTTCTATTTCTTCTTAACAAAGGTCTCGCACAGCCTCGCAGAATGGTCTCCGCGGTGAGGGAGGACCGCTAACAAATCAGTGTTCTCTTTGTCTGGGACAAGGTTTGAGAGATGTCTGCCTACACATTCACATGACCCCCGTATCATGAGTCATTTCGTTTGCAGTCAAAGCGCACGGCTGGCCCGCATCCAGAGTCCGTACCGGGGGTTGGGGGGGCTGGGAGATGGTCTGTGTGCCCGTCACAAAGGCAGAGATTATAGAGGTCAGTCAAAAGGTAGGCAAATACGGACAGGAGACAAGTACGAGGGGTTGACCTGCACTAAGTTGACTTTCCTTACATACTCATATGCGTTGTGTAGCAGGTCTAGTCTGCTCGGGTATATGTATAAAGGATATGGAGTTAGTTCTAAAAAGCAAGCCAGTCCATTTTGTCTTTCTTGTAACCGAGAGAGATGATTAAGTCGTACGATGTACAATCTTGATTTGATGCTTGCAACCAAGTGTAGGATATTTTGCTCTGAAAAGCGTTTATCATTAGCATTTACTAGACAATCGACGATACTTGCCATTTATCTGTACAAGACCTCCAGTAAACTTAGAGTAAACGCAAAGTATACATAAGAGGGCATCCAAAAATCTGAGTTCGTCAGAAGAGATCTTTCGTGATCTGCATTGAGGGCTCGCATTCTGTGCGTGTGAGCTTCTTACACCTGTAACAAACCTCTAAATAAACTCTCAGACAAAAGGATGGTTCACAGTGCAAAAAATAGCGCAGTATGATTTTCGACTAAATTGCTTATGTGCTCAACTAAAATTTCGTACAAAGTGTCCATCTACATTCTGTGATCGCACGCAAAACGACTCACGAACTGGAGCAAGCCTATCACTCAAAATAATTGTCTATAAAATGGTTGGCAGTATTTCCTTCACGTTGACCCTCCACAGCCGCAAAATTTCTAATGGAAAAATGAACTTCTCCTTCTGAAAAAAAGGCGGCATTGTCTAATTTTTATGAAGCTTACCTCATTCTGCTTATCGTGAAGTGTTCAAATTTTTGCAAGGTCTAATCGACAGTCGACGAGCTTCGTATAAGACGTTTGCGAGGCGACTTTTCGGAAACGCATGCCTTGACACATTCTAAAGCACCCAATTCCTAGAGACGCGGTTGACCCTTATGTTCTCTAATCTATAACCTTATTCAGGTTTTCATAACAGCCCCTTCATTTGAATTGGCAAGGTTTATAGCAGGTGTAAAAAAGTACGTTACACGGTGCAACGATAGTTTGCAGTCGACCTGTCCAAGATATGTTAGACAAGAAGAGAACGGGCGTCAGATAAAAAAACAGTTCCTTAAAGTTTTCCATTCAGATAGCAGAGTTTCAAATTCTGTTGGTGACATCGCCGGAAGAGAAGCATTTGCACGTTTTTCGTGGTGACATGCATAGACTGCCTGAGAAATCCTCTGACAGGGCTACTAAAAGTAATTCACACGGTGGCCACCGCTGAACTGAGAAAATCTCTGCCGCATGGCAATATGCACACACGCCCGATGTTCTGCGTGCAATCTCGAACCGGCCTTTCAAGAAATGAGCAGGGATGAAACGACTGACATTCGCGGGCTCTATGACAATTCCGCCGTCGTTTCCGACGATGTCCACCATGTACCCCACAGCAGAGACGGCGACTTACGTTTGGGTCAGTTTAAAGTGATAATAGACCTACGCAGCGCCTGCCACACTCTCTCCGCCTCCCCTACCTTGGCTTGCTGTCAAGACAGCGTCAAGAAGATCGGAAGCCGGCACTGCTAAAACCCGCACCTAGACGTACCCTTCTACCCTCCCCGGTCTAAAACGCAAACTGACTGGAATTTTGTACCAGAAGAACAGATGAGAATGGCTCGCTAACACTTACCGGACTCCGATCTGGCTCCCGGGTTGGTCCTACGCATCTACCACGTGGCCCCTTATAGGGGCAAGACTATGGGGCAGGGGTATGTTCATTGGCCGTCATCTGCCAGTAATGACTCAGTACCAGATATCAGTCGCATCCCGGGCATGGGACCCTGTTCAGCGAGTCCTTGAGAATTTTAAGTCTGACGCGTTATTCGATTGAGCCACCACACCCAGAATCGCGAAAAAGCAACTTCGCGTTAGTGTGACGTCCTGTCTGCAGAAGTGAGCTGAGCCAGAGGACTTATTTTTATACGAACATTTCCAAAAGGAACACGCAGAAAGGTGCGCAGTTTGTTACCAGAGAATGTCAGATTGGTGATATTATGTGTGTGCCGAGGTACCAGACTTATGGGCCTTTGGTAATCTCGTGGTGTTTCCTTTACTGCATTGCTTCTTTTGACATCACCGACACGACACTGAATGAAAAAAGGTCGCATTGCTGGCGTGCTTCACTGTCAGGTCGTTGGACATTTCGAATACGAACTTTATTTACCTATTAGTTTTCCTTGGATCTCTTCTTACGTGGATTTCGTAAGATATCTTTCGTTCATCCAACGCATCTACAACGTGGCCCGTTTTTGGAGCAAACACAGGAGGACTACAATAGAATAGTATTACCAATAAAGACGAGGGAGACTGGAATGGCCGTTTCTGGCTTATTGGCCGTCGTCGGCCAGTCATACCCAACCCCGAAGTGTAGAACACCCGAGGCTCGAACTCGCGATCTGTTAGTTAGAAGTCCACGCCTCTAACCACTGGGCCACGAGCCCGTTACCCTATCGGTACAATACTTATGAAAAGGACGTTTAACACTGGGGCATCACTGTTGAAGAGCAGGCGGCAAGTGACTATCTGATTGGCGTTATACGCCGTTAAGAGTCAACGAAGTCCTATGATGGATAGTGGAAATCTAGAGTTTGAACGCAAATCAGTAGCATTAGGAGAAATAAAGGTTGCGTTTATTATTATTCTTATTATTCTGGACTGCTTACAAAATGAACCGATGTTTATGACTTTGACTTGAAACCGCAAAGCTTTATTTTCATAGACGGCTCTATGATAATGATGTTAAACAAGCAAAAAGCGCTCATCCGGAGTGCATTGCCTGTTTCAGTGGACATCACTTAATTTTTGCATTTGCATGTAGCTGCGACTACCGGTACTAGCAAGATTCTGGGGTACCTAAGCAAACCTGAGTGACTGTGCGGCCCTCCGAGATCTGCCCATGGCAATGTGTGATTCCAAGGCATCGGATACAGAAGTTTCCGCCCTGGGGTTGGGTATGTCTGGTGTAAATTGCGGCCATGCGCACTGGGGTCACAAAAATGTTTTAATCCTCTCTGTCCGCACCCTAATTTGATGACTTGACCCTTAGACCGAAGCAACAACACGCCTCCTGCTTCCTTGGGGCCGCTTTTAATCATAATGATTTAGTTCATCCTGACACCAGCCGAATACGTTGTGCAAGTCGAAATAAACCTTTTGAGAACTATGTGCCTAATAAACATTTTGGTGGTGGCTGAATGACCAAGTGTTGAGGCATCAAACTTTACAATTTGCTGCTTTTCAAGACGCCGAAATCCTGACAAGAGGTGACAACCGCGTGAGCTGCGGGCTGCCCTAGCCATGATTCTCAGGCCAGCAATCCATTAACAAGTACAATGACTTCCCGCTAGAACATCTGGTGCTGAGAGATTTTTTGAGCAGGGGAATCAGTCACGCAGGGAGGGCGTGGGCGAGCAACTATCACAGTGACAACAAGTCAAATTGCCGAGTAATTATCATGTCAACATCCAACACAGATGTTGAAATTTCGGCGATTGACGACTTGGACGCGGACTAGCGGGCCATTATCGCATCAATTACATTCCCCCAGCGGTGATCGCGAGATCGGCTTACTATAGTACGCATATGGTCTCACGACGGCTACGTGCTATAAATACTGCAGATAGAAGCGAACAAGCGAGTTCCAGGTAGCAGTTCAGAAGACGAAGATGTGATCACTGGAACAAGAAATTTATTGGCATGACGTTTTGAATTCTCACTCGAATCCATCATCAGAGACAGTCGCAGATAAGGGTAATGGTGGCACAAGGAGTGCAGTATTTATAGCACGTGGCTGCCGTGGGACCATATGCACACTGTAATGAACATCTCTCGCAATCACCGCTGGGGTGGTAATTGATGCGATGGTGGCTTGTCAGTCCGCGTCCTAGTCGTTACTGGCCGTGATTTCGTCATCCGTACTGGATGCTGTTGTGACGATTGCTCGGCAAATTGGTTCACTGTCACTGGGATAATTGCTCGTCCGAGCCCTCCCCACGTGAATGCAGTCTTTGTGACTCCAATACTCATTATCTGCGACTGTCCCCGGTGATGGGTTCGAATAAGAATCCGGAACGTCCAGTGATCTCGTCCTCTTCTGATATTTTTTACTTCTCCAGGAGAATTTGCACTGATGAGTTCGCCTGACATCCTGGATTCGCCGCCGAATCCCAAGTGGGTTCAGTGCAGGTATATGCCAATGTAAGGCTTAAATATTCAGCCCGAGGGAATCCACCTGACGCGTAAGAAAATGAGGTAAGCACTGGACTTCAGAACAAAGGATGTGCGAGGTTGTATGCGCTCCTTATTTCCGTCAGCATTTAAGAAAACTGACCGCAAATCGAGGGTATACCGGCGAATAATCTAAAGATGCCTTTTGTTAGGCAAGCCTCCTCCAGGTTACGAATGTCTCTATTCGCTTTCGCAATCTTAAAATTTTTTGTACAGATGTTTTTTCAGGTCTCACCCTTTTCCCTGCTCATGTACACACTTAAAATGTGCAAAATGTCGAAAAACTTCCGTAGTTAGGGCATGGCAAGATGGAACCCTCTCCGTACCACAGGTAGTTTCGCCCTGAATTCAAGCGTGTTAGTTGTTCCGGTATCCAAACTAACCCCCCACCGGGATTTAAGACAAAGTTATCTGTAACAGGGGGGGCCCTTTGAATTTCTCAGTTAAGGCCATGATATATAATTTCTAAACATCAAAGGATTTTTGTCTGGTTGGAGAGCTGTACATCAACGATGTCCTGTTTTTCCTAAAAAGCAGACAACATCGATTTTTTTGTTTTCAATCATCTGGACCAAAACAATTGTTCGGGAACTGCGGTAAAACAGAAGTTATTGCCTATTTTCTTGTGACAGGTTCATCGAGGAAAGAATCGCTGAGTCAAAGTGAGAGAAAGGTAGCTGGAGAGTTGACGCCCTTTCGCATTTTCCCGTCCGGCGATGTAGTCCCAGTCTTCGTTAATAATACACACAGGATGCTGACACTGTAACATCACATTTCGTCACCAACCAATCAGCTGACAGGCCCGTTGCCAGCAGAATTGGTATCTAACAGCGTAAAAGGGGACTTATTATCATTAATCTGAGTGCGCACAGCCGGTTGAATTTCCTCTTCCAAAGTCATTAACTAGAGTCGAGGTGTGTGCGAAGTAGTTATACCAGCTAGTGTCTCTCTTTCGCTCAACCAGAGCATGCAAAGATCAGAGCAGTAATAGTGTTGTGCAGAGCCCATCTTGCTAGCCAGCTGTGCCGAAGCTGAAAGGTCCAAACGTATCAGTAGGAATACTAGGATACAATTTCTTACGGAGTGTTAAACGGTGAGCCCTCATGAAACGTCGTCCAGCCGTCGAAGACCTGACCTTGAAAATCAGCTCTCATGTTGTTCAAGCTAGTTTTCAATTCCAACCAGCGGTTATAATGGAGTAGATGCTCTTTAGGGGATAAATTGCCAATCAACAAACGGGACGTGCATGTTGTTATGTATGTCTAATTTGGAATGTTTCTACCGGCGGGCCGAGGGTCGGTATAGCAGGTTGCGGCGGGTGAACAATTGTGAACAACCCAAGCCTAGCAATCAGATTGCTTTCCCCCTACTTTCTACCCAGATGCGAACTCTTGATCTGTCCGCTTATTTAAAAAATTTTTAGAGGATTTCCTGGACGATCTTCAAACTAACTTAATGCACATTTTTTGAGCAAGCATCACACCGTGTTTTGGTTTAAGCGCGTTTCAAACACTTGTTTTACGGTCATACGTGTGAATGGTACTCCTTCCTAGAAATCAATGTCAGAAAATCAAAATACCCCTGGGTGGAACAAGATGTGCAGTTCATTCTTTCGAAGTATGGACTCCTCTTTTCCAAATTGATAAAGATTCCCTAGTGTTCCCGCTTAAATTTTCGGGTTATGTATATTTATTCCTTCCCTACTGTTGCTGTGGTTATATGCAAGGATGCGCCATTTATAACCAAATTCCCATAAAGTAGTTATTAAATACTACATTTCCCCATACTAACCATATATGCGTACAATTATTTGTGTGCATTGTTTGTGATGGATCACCTCGGAACTCAACATGTTATCTTATGTTTGCATAAACTATGAATGCCTTGAAGTACGCAAAATACTTATTCAATACTGGGACAGGCATTTATTTAAAACTAAATCGTAAAAATCCTTAAATTGTCGAAAATGTATGGTCTAAATTAGTCAAAATCCTAAACCGTCTTCCGCAGTCGCCCAAAAATGGCTACATCTGTGGAAGTGACGGCTATGTTCGATCAGCAAAAACGGTAAAAACGATTATAAGCCTCTGCTATCGACCAGTTGTTCAAAAAATTACTTGTTCCAAAATCCTGCAATTGGGCATTTATTCTGATAAATGTGGACACTTATTTCCCTGCATTGGGGGGGGGGGGGAGAATCGCACCACGTCTTACACTGCCAACGGTGTGCGCTACAGCGACTGATACTCCCGCATCTCCCAACCAGTGCGTAGGCGCAAAGACTTAATTATAGGTTTCGTGAGGGCAGTTAATCAGACAAATTTGGTTGCAAATTTAATACCCAGTCTCCTCCTTTGCTCTACCCAGTCTTATCTGCAGGGTACAAAAAGAGGGATTACTAATCCACAGAGGGTTGTTTGCGGAATACAGCATGCTTAATCCGAGTTTTTGCAAACTGAAGGCGATATACGTCATACTTACGGGAAGGAGCAGGGGAGAATAGAAGATAAGGCAGGCAGATGACTGTGTAACGTTGCTGTTGGATTACAATCACGCACCATTTAATTGCGCTGTTCAAAGCCAGCAGGTTCTCCTTTAAATTCTTTTCTTAGATATTTCTTTCTAGCTTACCCGCTTATTCATTGAGGGCTATTTATGAGGCCGGAGTGGGCACACCCGGAGTCCATTTGTGATCGACTGTCATTGCTTACTGCTTTAGAAAATAGGCCACGCATTTTATAACCCGTGCTTAATGTGGTTTTTGAAGTTCTATTTTTGAACCGAATAAGAAGTACAATTCGTAAGCCAAACCGCGCTTAGGCATGCTTTTGGCAGGTTTTGCTCGAAGGATAACCTTTGGGGTTGAAGTACACACGCGCACTATGCACCTCAATATTAGCGTTCCCCGGTGAAGCGCGAAATAGGATTCTTGCCAGTCCTACTGGACACATGGATAAAGTATTTAACTGCTTTATGCGATATGGTCTCTTTAGCCTGTCTGGGTTTACCTGTCAAATTGCTAAAAGGTCTACAGAAGACGTGGGCGCTGGGCCTGCTCCCGTTCGTATTCACTGTTTATTAAGTTCAATTTAGGATGCAGTCCCTGGCCGATGACTGTCAGCTAAACCATCTAGTTTTTAACGTCTTTGATATTAGGAATAATGCTGACAGATTGGAAGGGCTAGCTGCTTGGGACAAGTTCTCTACTTCGTAGAAACGATCCTGCTGAAATTCTTCGGAGACTTATCGTATAAAATTAGGGAAAAAATTCTCGAATGAGAGGATTCCTAGGGTTCTGCAAAATCTGGGAAGATGTGCGAAGCAGTACTGATTCAAATAAGTGGTCATAGAGAAAACATTTCTAAACAGCTGGACAAATAACGCGATTTGCTTGATGCAGAATCATCTCTGGCAGGTTTTTTGTTAAAAACAACTTTCCGCAAGTCATCCTGTCTATTATTAGGACTGTCTTGTCCTCGGAACTATATGGTCTTGACATATGGTTAGTTGATTAGGATTGACAATAAGCAGTTGACCACTAAAAGTTTAAAAGTCTGTCGTAGGCTCGATGTTACGGATGTCTTTTTCATATAAAAAATATCGGAGACAACAAAAAGGCTATAATTAATGTTTCTGGTTCTTTTGCCGTCATCAGCGATCAAACGTAGCTCTTATTCGGAGAACCTGACATCTAAGCTAGTATTAACGAAGCACAGCGGTTCGGCAGTTGAGTCAGGATGTTCGTATTTGCGCCTTAAATCGAAAATGTAGGAAGTCATATTAGAGTTACGCTTTACCAATCAGGGCTTTGTCTGCGTGTGCTTAGCAGGCGCTTCTGAATAGAGCCTACATCAAGTACGAAGTTCTGAAGGCCCTCCGTTGGAGCTGATGACTGTTGTGCAATCTTACCACATCTGCGGCGGATTCGATTCCCACAGAGATCGTCAGTTTAAACAAACTCGTCAGCTATATTAGTCGAGTCTGCCAAAAACATATGCCAAAAGGACAATAAAGTATGCTGAACAAATGCTGACAAAAACATTGAAGTACGAATCAATCATTCATTAACTGGACATATTGAAATCAAAGCCTTTATTAGACCGACATTCGAAATCGATCAATGTATATGTAAAACGCCCTGCCCGTTAGGCCACAAGTTAGCGTCTTCTGGACTGTCAAGGCTGATTATTTCGACTTTCCTTCAGGCTTTGCAGTATTCTCTCAGCACCACGATTACGATCCGTTTCGTGACCACAAAAGATGGTCCTAGTTTGACACTTGAGGTCACGACAGAACGCACACATTCTGTCCTTTAACCAGATCAGCGAAAACCCACTTCCTCATACCTTGGACTCCCTGTTTACTCCAGACTTGAAATGTAAAGACTCGAGTGCAGCCGAACATTTCAAACAGACGCTTGTCCCCCCCCCCTGCGCGGTGCAGAACACATCAACTCGTAGCAACCTTCTTTGGGGAGACTCCAAGAATAGGGAAGTTGCAACCAGACAGCCGGTAGCACATTATCAACCTTCCATTAAACACGCGTTTTATGATGTTCCTCCATTTATGCCAGACAGAAAGTTTAAGGTCCTCTAAACTGACGGTGGACGTTTTTCTCAAAGCTCTGTGATTGGAATGAACGATAAATCTCTTAATGTGTCTAAAGTGTGATAGCATGACATAGTCACATACTTGCTTCATCATAACTCCTGTCCGTCGGGGTATCTTCATGTTTTTTCTGTAAAGTTGAGTAACTTACACGTCAGAACCTGTGAAAAATTTGTTTTAACTTCAATCTAGGCCTTAAAGTGAAGAAGACTGCCTTGAGTGAGTTTTAATACGGATCAGTGTGGAATATTAACTTAGGTCAGTCAATGCACGGCGGAACGCTACTCCTTAGCCCAAAATCCGTCCACCTACCAGAATCAAAAAACCGTTAAAATAATACCACTTTTCTGTCCTATTTTGCAACCATTTTTATATAATATTAAACACGGAACCACATTTCCTTAAAAGGCTTGGTTGCTTTAGGTAAGCTGGCGTCTAAGATGTTATCAATGCTGTTTTAAAAGTGTGCGTGAATCATACTTATTGAGATATTAATTAAAGTTTTCTTAGAAACATGAAGCGATACATGTTTTGCTTCAGAGACAGTGCTGCCATTTCGAAACAAAGACAAGGAGCTACACGAAAAGAACAGGCGAAATAAAGTTTTTGTGCATCTTAGTTAGAAAATTTGATTATGTTTATGGATTCACGGAGAAATTACGAAAGCGAAAAATCGATTGATCGGCTATTTTTTTATTTTTATAATGCTGAGGCAAGGAATAGCGTTCTTTTTCACAGGAATAACCGGTGTTTCTGGTCTCTGATAACCTTATACTTAATTAAGCTCTCAATCAACGCCTTATCAGTTTTCCCATCTAACCTGTTTGTCAACATCAAAATGCTTAACAAACTTGCCTACTAAAGGTGATGCAAAGCATCAATCCTAAGCAATCTCCTAAGTCACATTTTCGAAAGGAAGCGCATCGACAAATAGTGGCAACTGCTAACAAGGTTAAGAAAACATATTAAGTTACTAACAAAACCTCAAGAAGCCTCACGTGAGCATCAGTTATAGGAGATATTTTGATCAGAACCAAAGATAAAGAAATGCGGTGACTCCTTGACAATTTCGAACTGTTGGACGCTAGTGAGTTGCCCACAGTACAATTATTATTAATGATGAGAAAGACGGCTTTTGTATCCAAGTTGCGACCAGCGTTCTTTTTTACAACCAAAAGCAAACGCACTTTTTGAAATATTTGAGGGATTGCTATTTCATTTAAAAAGATGCTCCAGCCACTGTTTTAACCCATGGTCTGTCTGAGCGGAACTCGGAAGAATTCTTAAGCCACTTTAATTTACGAATAAACGTAGGGAACCTGTCAGTCAGAAGTTGCTGTTTCAGCCTGTGATATGTCTACAGAATATTTTGCTACCAAGTTCTTATAAGTGAAACAAATTATAACGGAGCACCGATATTAGATAGACAGGTAGGATTAAACATTTTAAGTCAGGTTTATTCCGCTTACTGTCTCTTATCTGACCTTACTTGACGACTGTCCTACTTTACGGAAGTTAACAAAATACTCTTAAGTATTCTACCTGAGTAGAGGGACAGATGGGCTTTCATACATGTACTTTTTGTAAAACTCCCTAAACACCAGAAAGCAAATTGTGCAACGACTCAAAGGACTCAAAGCTTTTGAGGTCATTCACGTGCGGGATATGGGCGGCAACGACACCGTCACGTGGTTAGATTATGATTTTGGTTGGAAAGTCTTCCTCTACATCCCATCTACCCAAAAATGCCTCAAGACGAGATTGTTTGCCAAAAGGTCCTGAAAAAGTATGTTTCTAATGAAAATCAAGAGAGAATGTTCATATTCGGACGGATTTTTATCAGCCAAATTTAAAAATACCTGCCTAATAGATCTGCTCTATTTTTGTTATTTGCTATTTCAGTAGTAAAATAAAAATTGTGTTTTCTTGGATATATTCGAGAGACGGTCTTTCTTTTTAATCTTAATTTTTAACCTACCAGAATTGTTTGCAAGTTCAAAATAATGCTTTTGGCTATCAATATGTGCTCCATTGTTTTGTACCATTCGTTAGCATCCTTTTGTTTTGACCCACATGTTTATATCCCGACTGCCAGTGATGTGTTTCTTTATGATGTTACGTAACCAAGCCTTAGTATGAGTCTGGATACACACATCATTAAGAAACATCAGTGATTTAGCTATTGTTCAAGCTTTCCTATCAAAAACAGCATCAAAAATATTCAGCGTGCATTATATTTAGTCGCATTACCTTTCGCCAAATCCGCCAGCAATCATCTAGACCTACAGTCACTCTTTGCAGGTGTGGCCATATGATTTCTGTGAACATTTGGAATCTTGACAACTTTTGCTGTAACAAGCCGGTTCACAATATTTTGCGACTATGTATGAATGTGTAGAGAACGCATGGTCCGGACATGGCTAACAGATGCGTTTAATGAGCAAAAAGGGATTTTTTGTCTCACAAACTAATCAGCAGTTTCTTTCTTCTTAGGGCCTTGCACAAAACAACCCTCCCTTAAGCCAATCTTTATTATTTGCTTGATTAGTTCCCAGGGGCCAATTTTTGAATTTAATTGGAGAGTATTTCAGGTGCGGAAGAGAATCTTGATAGAACCATTTAGAGTTCCTGCTTTCCAGCACGTAAACACTCAAAGAAACTTACCAAATGCAACATAGACATTGCCTCCATGCAAAATTTAAGTGTAATTTGCGTATCTCCACATAAACACACCCCTACATGCTCTTTGGGTCAGATTTAAAGGTGTGAAATTCGACAACATGTATCCCCTCAGTCTGTACACTGCTTCAAGTAAGGAACAGGAAATTCTGTTCGATTTCCTAAATTCTCGGTGAATAGCATGTTGCCTGAGTCAACATATTCTTGCTCAGTACAGTACCACCAATTATAGCTTCCTCGTACTCAACTGACCCCTGAAGCAGAAACATGTCCGCCCATCTAAAGTACAATTTTTCAAATCATTGTTTATTCCAAACTAAATAAAATACTATGTGCAAATAGATTATTCAAAATAATCAAGGGTAGATGTGACTACACAATTTCACCTATGAATGTGAAGACTGAATTGTGGATATTATATGACATTCCCTGTCTCGGAGGTTTAAAGTTTCTCATCTATGATAAAATCCATGGAAACTTATTATCTGAAACGTTCTGTTAGGAACACAAAGCTCAAGCCCAAAATTGGGTTTGTTCTTTAGGATATCCTAAAAAATAAATTCTTCACCTTGGATTAAGTCCTCTGAGACAAATTTTTTCAAGCTAGGCCTGGAAGTGAATGGTTTTTACCTGGCGTGCAAGAAGATTTGACCTTAGGCCATGGGGAATGTTCACAATTATGCAAGACAGTGATTCTCTTGGATCCTTTTTCTCCTACCACGCAAATTATTCTTAAATGCACCCTCGACTTCGTCCCCTTAGGCGGTCGGACAACAAGAGCAGGTAGCAATTATCTTGCTGCCTTTCGCTGACATGACCTATGGGTCGGTTCAAAATTTATATCCCCCTTCGGCCAACTGATAGCTTTGCGTCAAATATTCTTACTTACGTCAGGACACACTGTTAAACTCGTTCGGCACGCCGAGTGCTAACAGAGGTTGGAAATGTTTCGGGGCACTTCCGTAATATGTGTGGTTTGGTATTTACTTTTACCTTTTAAAGATATCCAGCAGTTGAAATAGGATCGCACGTCATTATGCAGGTAGAAGTGAGTAAATTTAATTATCTACAAGTTAACTACTTCCAGGGTCTCGTCTGAAAACTCTCTCTTCCCATTTTATGTCTATCCACTCTTGTTGATGGGCCAAAAAATCAACCAACAGGAGGCGGACGAAATCGTCTTTATTTTCCGGCGGAAGTTTAAAGGCCTACTTGGGTGATTGGAGAGGACTGTAATTAAGGAATTAATTTGTTAACTTTGAGCGATGTTGTCACTCAAAAAATAAACAGTCCTACATTCTTTCACCCAGTGGTATTGGTTAAAGGTGGCCCGTCGGGTTGAGTACTATTAATTTGTGCACATTCGAGGCTTGGGGCAGAAATATCGTCGAACCCTCAGTTATTAAAGGTCCATTTACTTTCGTCATACAGAATTCTCTTTAAGATGTTTTTTTTCTGTGAACAAAAGGGGTGAATAATGATCTTATGGAGAAGTTTCTTCGCATTTACGGCTGGGGAGGTAGAAGTAGTTGGGGTTAAAATTTGACTAGGCGGGTAGAATGAATTCTTAGGTTGAGATCAAAAACCCAAGCAGTCTACTTGTTGATTTAGAATTGTGCGTTAAAAGATTCCAATCTCTCCACTATGTGCGGCCAAAAAATCACTTTTTAGGGCCTTATCCAAAAACCAGCAAAATTATGTACTAACGTTGTTTGTAATAATACCGCGCTTTTGAAAAAATACCTTGATTAAATAGGTTTTTGAAATTTTACAGTTTTGGCAGGATAACTTAACAGAAATCACTAAAACAGAGTTTCATACAGCGAGTCAAAAATATCGCTAATTTACGAGAAATTTCGATATAATTTGCGAAATCACTTGACATGCCATGTCAGCATTAAAATGAACCGGAGAACACTACACTACGCAAACTGGGTTTGAACTTTAGAATTATTTTGGCAATAGCTTTATCAAAACTGTATCTAATGAGACGATGAGTTCGGAACTAAAAACCTACAGTCGATAGGCCACAATGTCGGAACGAATTCTCTTCTTAACCATAATTAGTAAAGGGCTTTCTAAGTTTGCAAAACAGATATAGTCTACTTAAATTTTATTATTTCAAAGACTCAGTGTTTCCAGCGTTCTTACCGGGTAATTAAAACATATAGTCCTTATTCTAAGGGGAAGAGCTTAGAGACTGTGTTCTTTAAAACGCCTTAGCGCAGGCCACAAGCAAATGAAATACGTAAGAGCTACCTTAAAATAGACGGCAAACGTTATTTGATCAACGATAAATAACCTCGTTTTGTTACTCTTCTGTTGCTTGATTCACCCAAAGTAGTGTAGGTCGGCTGAATGCGCTGAGGGAAGAGTTAATGCGCATTTACCGAAAATAATTGTGTTTTACAGGGTTTCGAAGAGTAGAAACATTTAAAATTTTTTGTGCTCTATTGGTAGGAATTTACGTTTGAAACTCTTTCCTGCAATTCAATTTTACAAAGCCTCCGTAATTTGCAACTTAAACTAAGAGGATTTTGTTGTAGAATCGTAGTGGCGAACTTTACAAAAAAACACTTATCAAAGTTAATCTTGAATGGTGAATTTTTTGCAATTGATGCCCGAATCGAAAGGCGCGCCCTATAATTTCCAGAAAACTCAATCTCTGCGCTGGCGAATCTTACTTATATGACCTTTTCTTAGATGTTTTGCGTTTAAATCACAACTTCAAGCAAATACGTATAGTGCTAACTTCCAAGTTACACCTTATGCAAGCACAGTCTCAAGAAGTACCGTAAAAATCGATCGAAATATCCGTCATATATGTGTGCATGCAGTGACGCGTCTAGGAGTGGAGAAGCCAATAGTAAGGGAATGGCATATCCACCTACTGTTACACAGCGATTCAAGAAAACACAATCTCCGATTAAAGATCAGAAAATAGTAGGCCTAGGGAGGAGGTTCCCAAACTTCTGTCATTGGCTGTCCCTGGTTCTGGAGGTTAGGCCAAACGATGAAGGACGCTCGGGATTGGGTGGTCCGTCGGTCATCTGATTTGACCGTCAGGCGTCACACATACTTTGGACTCATTTGATTTCTCTTCGCCCGATTAGATGTACACTGTTGACAGTAAATCGGCGGACATGATAGCTCGTGAACTCAGTTGCACATTTTCACCTCATCGCCACTTGAAGCTCGCATATTTGTGTCGCTAGTCATGCGTCAGCCGACTCATACTGACAATGTCATTATCGGTCGGAGAAGTAAGCTAATTAACGCCGTTGGTAGAAGGGAACATCTCTGTGCAACAAGCGGTCCTTTAATTGAATGTGAAGGCGATGGTCCACTGCTTCGTGCAAGTACCGGAGGTTAATGATGATGGATGATATAATGTTTTCGTGGTGTACGAAACTTTCCTGATGCAGGTTAAGACAAAAGTCTGGTATTTCGCTTTTTTAGCAATATTGGGGTGTAGGGCGGTTGATACACGACCAAAAATAGTCTATATTAAAGGTGCTTACATCCTTCAACTTTTGGACTTTTTTAGAATTACGAAATTTCCTTCAATCTCTCATGCTTCACGCTGCAATTCTTGCAAACTCGACGGAACGATGTTCGGGCGCAAAAGTGTTTGCGCTCTTGGGATGATTGTCGTCGCAGTGACATGTTTATTGCATTCTCTCCTAAACGTCTCGATCTCCGTTTCACTATTTGGATGTGTAAGATTGAACTGTTTCATTCTATCTTCTACTTTTTGGAGCTAGGTTTGCGGAAAAATTGACGTGGT
This sequence comes from Spirometra erinaceieuropaei, assembly GCA_902702965.1. NCBI lineage: Eukaryota > Metazoa > Platyhelminthes > Cestoda > Diphyllobothriidea > Diphyllobothriidae > Spirometra > Spirometra erinaceieuropaei. The sequence continues at coordinate 3,796,604 of CACRXP010000002.1, forward strand.
TAGGTTTTTACATATCTCTTTACGACCCAACGAAGTAGCACATTGCTGTCACTAGTCTACAGCGACCAGAAAGCTGACATGCAGGAATCGAGGACGCAAGTTTCAAGAATCTGCAAATTAACTTTTGTTGCCTGACCAGCGGTAAGGGAACCCAGTAGGGTTCAGTAAGTGTTAGTATGTCAGTTTGGTGAACACTCCGTAGGGAGCCATACCACAGCCGCTCAATTCTATAAATTGAGTCTTTTGAAAAATTCTCCCATTTTCACATATCTTCCCCAGTAACTACTGTCGCTTGTTCCGGCTAGTTTGTTAGAGGTAAGTTTGGACAGAGACAAGACGTCAGTCTAACCAATAATTTCTCCTGTAAAGTCTTCATGTGTTTTCTGGGAAATGTGCCAGGGTTCTACCTGATTAAATTGCAGTCCTTAGTCGTACCTACAGTAGATGTGCTAACTCATGAAATGTCAACCAAAATTTCGAAATGCGTTCTCATTTCGAAAAGATAAATTCAGTACTGTTGTAAAACAAGTCATGCTGCAGCATAAATCTATAATGATCCAGTTACGTCAGGGTGTCGGCTTCCGAAAGAACTTATTTTCGGCTGCATGCAAGGTCTATACTCTGCAAAAAATGACTACTTAAGTAGTATGCAATTTTATCATTGATTTTCGATTCCCTTGAAAATTCAATTATATTTCATGGAAAACGTGCATAAAAGTATTCATTCTTTTACTTATTCGGTAGAAAATCACGTTTTCTTCCAATTTCATACTCAAAAGAATAGTAGAATTCGGTTTTAAAAAACTTTTCTAATTCCCGAATAATTTTAAACCCGATCTGCTGTTACACTTGCATTCAGGGTTTCAAAACTACAAGCTGTATATTTTCCGTGTACAGAGAACCATGCATTTCTCTACGGTGTTAAGAGGAGACCATATGAGGTTCATAAAATTAAGCAGTGGATTTGAGCAATATTGCTAACTTTACAAGCCACATTCGTAAATGCAGATATATGACGTTTCATGAACGACCATTTAACGGTATTAAAAAAATCTCCCAATTGGAAACTTTTTTAAAACCGAATTATACTCTTCTTTTGAGTATTAAATTGGAAGAAGAAGTGATTTTCTACCGAATCAGTAAAAGAATGAATACTTTCATGCATGTTTTCCATGAACTATGATTGAATTTTCAAGGACATCGAAAATCAATGAGAAAATTGCATGCTACGTAAGTAGTCATTTTTTGCAGAGTATAGATCTTACATGCAGCCGAAAATAAGTTCTTTCGAAAGCCGACACCCTGACGTAACTGGATCATTATAGATTTATGCTGCAGCATGACTTGTTTTACAACAGTACTGAATTTATCTTTTCGAAATGAGAACGCATTTCGAAATTTCGGTTGACATTTCATGAGTTAGCACATCTATTGTATGTACGCAGGCTGCTGCGTGCAACTTTATGTATGCTGGACGCGCTTTCTATGCTGCTATATAACGAAGCTGCTTGCATCAGGCTACTCAAGGATAGCACATCTTGTCGCTTCATCCAGACCAAAGTTCCGTTAATTTTTCCAGACAAATTTTTTCAAGGATTCGAATTGACAGAGTTCCCGGCTTGCCCACAGTAGACGGCATCACAACTGGAACATGGGATTTTGTAAACAACACCTTTTCTTTCGAGGTAGCCAACCCTGTCCTTAGGATGTAAGAGCCGTGTGTGTAAGGTAGTTGCCGGCTGGTGTGATAAGTGTATCTGGTACTTTTTCAATTGTCTTTCGACTAGTTCAGATACATTTTTCACGTATGGGGGAGTTTGCCAGATGGTTGGTTTTGGTGCTCTAGCGGTTTTAGCATTGGAACTACCTTTTCCCTCAAATTGCTGGTGCCTCATACATCGACGAATAACGTCACGTGGGCACCCATTTTGGGAGAATAGTTTGTAGAGGTAATTCATCTCTGTCTGATAACTTGTAGTGATGGAAATATGCCGAGCACATATTATTTTATCAGAGATGAGGTTGGGGCGAATTATGGTTTAAAATTACTTTTCCCGTTTGAAACTCTCATTCTAGCCAATTATCGGTGCTAAATGAGTACGCATAGCCGAGGTAAAATTCGAAAAATGATGAGAAAATAAAAACAACCGTTTTCAGAAAGATGACCAAGAGTTCCTGTATTCGAAGCCCCTAAACTAACTGCCCCTTCTCATACAAACAGACTTGCAAAGGAATGCTCAACCGTCGTATGTGAGCGTATTACAGGGAGACGGATGATGGAAAACAGTGGTAACATATCTCCGAAATCTCCTTACCGTTAACTAATACCCTCGTCTATTTGTCGAGCAATGTCGTTGAGAAGACAATAGGAGAGACGCAGTACTGAAACCCGGACTGAAACACCGGTGTGCAGCGCCATATATTGCAGGTGTATCCGAGAACCTGACTCAGCCAATCAGTGAGGTGGAGATATGGGTAGCACACGGGTAGAAGTCGAAAATTTTTCGACAGCTGATGCATCCAAAGGGTCCCCTAACAATTGGTTTAACAATAGGCCTTGCTTCCCAGATGAAATACACATATGTTAGTAAAGCCGACGAATACTTAAGGACGAGGATGCATGAACACGCACTATCCGTCGGACAGACCGCCTCTTGTGACCATGCAGTTGTTCCCCCCCATATGGCAACTTTGTTTTCGACAATGTGACAGTCCTTAGCCAATAGAATAACCTTATTTTACGCTAACTGCAGAACTCGTGAAATTTAAACGATGATTCAGCCAACAGACATGCCAATATGCCACGGCGCCAAACAGACCCCATAGAAATGTTATTTCTCGTATCACACACGCTAACTACTATAACATGTACGTCGAGCATACAGTCGACAACTCTGGGCGCACACTAGTCAGAACAAGCCGGCTGCCCGTCGGCACACACTTTAAGCAACGCACGGGACAAATACAATGCGGCAGAGCACATTACTCAGAGTTTGACACAGAGGGAGTTATCAAAGAGAAATACATCTCTCGTGAGTGTAAAAAGGAAACTTTTGGGGAAAAAACCACCCACAAGCTTTAAATAACCCATACCTTTTGGGACAAAAATTAATCCCATTCTTCACGGAGAATACAAGGACAGATTTCCAGCTCAAATCACATTTACATCTTTAGTCGCACCTGCAGAGCAGGTTTTATTGGTCGTACGAGTCGGCGCTCATCCAAAGGGATACTTTAAGTCCCCCTTCCGTCAGAAAGACCGAAAAAACGCCAGATTAGGGGGTCCATTATTAGTAGGTCTTATTAGGTCTCTTCCGGACAGCCTGTGACCTCGATCGAAGCCTTTCGAGTTCTACCGAACAACCCAGAAGTACTGGGATAACGATAACCAACAGCAGCAGAAGCGGTCCAAATCAAGTTTTGCAAGGCTGTCTTGTGCACTCAGAAGAACTTCTTCCTAGTGTCGGTTAGCGTGCTAACTGGAAGTGATTCTTCACGCCTCTTTAATCTTACCCCGGCACGGCTCTTCCCAAGCGCTTCATCATTCACTACCTGAGTATATTTATACTGACTGTCTCTAATTGTACTCCCTTGTTTGCCTCATCCAACTTGTGTGAAACCGATCGACATTATTAAACTTTTATTCTTACTCGTATGCTTTAATTAACTGTGCTATTCTGTAAATTTAATAGCACAATGATGATTTATCGCGAACAAACATCTGCTGGATACACGCTTTTCTGAATACTTCTATGAGGATTTTCGCACTTTAAAAAGGAAGTTTTTGAGTGCTAGTAGGCGTATGCATCCTCATTCGAAAAAGAACACGCTAAAGAAAACCGCTCTCGACAGTGATTTTAACTGTAAATCCAGGAAATACGCACTCCACAGGTCCTTACATAAGTTGAGCAACATAATACTGGGAATTATTCGTCACACTTCTTCCAAACTACCTTACCTTTATAGAGGTGACATCGACATATGTCAGACAAAGACAATCGAAACTTGATTGCTCACAGCTGTCGTCAGCCATGCATACTTTGACCCCAAATTGGTAAGTCGTCAGGTAGACTTGGCCACACTTGGAAGTTACATCTAAAATTCAACAAATGAGCCAGAGGCTCTCAAATCGGTATTCTCAAGATCCAGAACCGCTGAGTGTCTGGGTCAGATATTAGGTCACCCTGACCTGGATTTGAAGGACGACTGTCTGACGACGGCGAACAAGGCCGAATAGCTTAAGATTGACCTTATATCTTTTTTCTCGTTTATAAAATGTGATTCTCCGGGGTATTTAGAATGGGTTTTGGAAATCAGAGTATATGCACCTAAATGTAAGGTTTAAGTTTTTTCATTTGGGTGGAATAAGAAAATATCTGATGGGATGCAGCAGGGATTGTTAAAGGGCCAACTCTTCAATGAATATTCGGGTTCATATCTAAATCCTCAAATCGTATAACACCCACATATTACCCGTTTGCAGTCATCTAGTGGTTAGTCGCAGCTATATATTTTAATCCTGAATTTGCTTGGCTCAAAGACAGCTTAAAGTCTTTTAAACGGGTCTAGAAAATCATTGGTTACGCCATGGAAGAAGTGGATGCCCTGCGGCAAACTTACATGCACAAGGGCAGTTTCGGGTGCAGTTGATGAACATGGCTCCGCATATGAGATTTACATAAATAAAATTTCTTAGCCGTACGAACTGGAAAAGTCCGATGGCATTTTCAAAGTGGAGTGTCAAACATTTCAGGTTTGATTAAGCGTGTGTTCTTTATCAAAAAAATCTCTGATGAAAATCCCTCAAATATCACCGAAGATTCAAATAACGATTTCCATTCTCATTAACTCCAGGTATAATTATGCTATACGGCCGTAGTCTCGCAAAATAGAGTGCATTTCTACGTCAGCGTACACGCTGTTCCAATTTTTTCGCATTCCGTTAGGAGCGGTGGAACAAGAAGCCTCGGCAGTGTTATCTAACTAGGCCGACTTTCAAATTATCTCGGAGTTCGTGAAATACCCCCTGTCCCGAGGGTGTCATCTGCCAAGAATGTTATCTATTTACTTTCACTATAAAACTCTAGCACTTCTATTTAATAACTTACAGAATGAAATGGGAGGTTGGTCTTACCTTCCTATGGGAGAAAGGGCTAAAATTCTCGCAGGCGAACTGGAAACTTGCAACAATTTTTCAGACAGACTAATGCAAACAGCCTATCTGTACATCCACTATCTCTCGTGATATAGAACGCTTGTTATCAGATCGACTGTAGTTCGTGACCGAAAAGGAGTAGAAAATCTCACCCTAGTCTGATTTTGAGTTCACTGCTTGTTGTTTGGTAAAGCATGAGAAAAACCTGCGTTTATTCATTTTCCTTCCAAAATTAGATAAATGTTAATCCTATCAGCGCATAGGTAGTGCATGATCACTAAATTAAGGAGGTATTAATCTCCTAAACTTCGTGAAGTTTACAAAAACTTGGAAAACTGTTGAATTATAGGCTGAATTTCTGCGATCTATACAGCATCAGTAGTAGGGACTGATTATTAATATCTCGTTGACCACAAATCAACGCAACAGCTGACTTTAGACGAGAATGACTAATCACTAATCGCCTGCTCGGAGTACAGGTTGATAATAGTCCAATTTTGACGCATTTGATGCTGCGAACCAAAGTGGCGATCATACTGCAGATGGTTTCAAAAGGTGAGGTTGTTAGATGGGCGCAACCTGCAGCCTACGAGAATTGTCATGCAAAAATCAGGCGCAAATACCAAACTTCGATCTCATCAAATTCTTGAAAGGAGAGCGAATGTGCAGGAAACGTGGACCAGGTTCGTGTAACGATCTACTCTCCACCAACACACCAGTGCGCCCGCGACCGGTTTTAGTGCCTGCGGTCAGTAGAAGGGTCGCGGTGAGATGTAAAATCTAACGGCTTTATGACGTAGTATGTGCAGTGTTGCCCTTAAGTGCAGAAGAAGAGGGTTCGAGCACCGGAGCACTTTGTTTACTGTCCTGAGCTTTCAGACCCGTGCAGGAGTCCATCGTTAGAGGTAGTAGCAGCAACAGAACAAGCGATAGTTAAAAGGCATGTTGGCCAATCATCGACCGACGGCGCAAGACTGGAGGTGACTGTGCAGGACCGTTAGATCGATAAATCGATTAACCGAGCTCTCATCCGAGGCTCAGGCTTCAATCCGTTCTCGGCCTATCTTGTTTCGGCGTGGGCGATTATTTTGGTGGGTTTTGTCCCTACAACGGGCCACGCGGCAAATGCGTTGGACCAACTCAAGAGCTAGATCGGAGAACGACGGGCTTTATGGGGAATGCGCTCCCATAACAAATAGTAGCAGGGAGTGAGTGGGGAGTGAGGAAGGGAGTGCGGTAGATGTTGCGCAAGCCTACTAACACTGTAAACTAACTGAAGCGCAAGCCACCGTCTCCGCCGTCACCCTGCTGTGGAGCAGACGGTGGACATAGTCGACAATGACGTTTGAACTGTCATGTGCAGTGAGTTTATCGGTCTGCAGTAATGAGTGATAGAACGTGCTACTTTGTACTCCCAGAATGAAGAACATGTTCAAGTAAAGGTGCGACTATTTCGCTTGCGGAAATTATGTTAAAACAGTCGAGAACAGCTTTGTGTGTGGTTACTCCATCGAACAACGTCTAGCACCCACTGCGGTATGTATTTACATTTTATTGAGGGCAAAATTTATTGCCGTCAACAGATTTCTTTGCCGTTATTTTATAACCGACAAAAGTACATGAATTGCTGATGTCGTGGAGGCCCTCTTTCTTCTTCTTCACCTGTGCCAACTCGCAGGTCACTCTGTGACAACAAACCTTCAAATTTTCCGCGGGATATGAAAACACTTCAGTAAGCAGTACATCGACATATTCAGATATGGTATCGCGACATTGCTGATAAAAATCTAGATTTCTTAAGAAAGCCAGGACGTGAGTGATAACAACAAAAATTGAGTGAGCATAGTTATACGTAAAATTATAAATTAAACAAGCGTAAACAGCTTCTGCCCATTCGTGATAGCAATGCCAGGAATATCTAGATGATTTGAAATGAGTATCTCTCATTTGGTGCAATAAAGACGCAGATATAAATCATCCGTTGCCATGAAGTTGTTCACTGGACAACAGAAACAGTGTGTTGCATGCGTGAGGACGTCCTAAACCAAACATACTACTTCATTTTTTTCGTATTTAATAAACGTTATGTGACAGGCACCATGCTAAAAAATATCTTTTCAGTTAGAATTGAAGTGAACTCATTAGACATTGCCATGTCTCATGTGGTAGTAAATTCAGTATCACCGTCAGTTTTCTTAAATTCTACCGCCATCGGGGTTTTTTGTTGAATATAGTAGGCATATTGTATTTGAAGCATCTACTCCTGTGATAGGTTCCTTCTATTCGCCTTAAAGTTTTTGCGCAATTCATCAACATCTCAAGAGTGACGTACAATTGGAAGCATGGCGGAGACAACATGGAGGCGATGCCAATCATGAGGGAACATCAACTCCCTGTTAATAATTTCGCTTTTGCACAAGTGATTACCTCGAAAATTTGACGGTCTACAAGCTATACAAATGCTTCCTGTTTTCGTTTTCCAAAATCATGAGACAAACTTACTTGCACTACGTTAAAGTGTGTTTTATGACACATTCTAAAGTGGGTCTAGAATTGAGCTAAATTTTGCATAAATTATTTTAGTACTGATCGAAGCTGCAGCTCTAAATTCAGGCAACGTACCCTCGGGTCCGACTCTGCACATTGCTAGTTTCGGTCTATACTGGAAACGGGCCCCTAACTCAGATGGAAAGAGCGTCGAACTTGACGTTATCCATGACCTTGGACTTGGGTTCAAAAGCCCTGAATCGGACAACGCCTTTATTTGGAGCATTCATGGCTCTTAAGGACCTATATGACAGAAATCACCACTCTGGTGCTCTCATGATTTCATATTGAGCCTCGGCCCCACCGAAGCGCCGAGTTTTTCACAGTTGGCTCAATATGAATTATTCAAAATCTGCCAAAATATTAATGAAGTACGCGAGCCTGGTAGTCCTCTGGTGGATTCTAGGTGAATTACTTAGGAAATCCTATTTGGACAATCAACTTACTGTATCACATTTGGCGGATTCCAGACGTTGCAGTAGGTTGGGCGGGTAACTTGACCCAAATGTGATTAAACTCGCGTCTTCGTCCGGCGGGGCCTCGTAGCTCAGGTGGTTAGAGCGTTGGCTGCGCTAAAGCCTTCCCCTTACTGCGTGGGTTCGTATCCCACCGAGGCGCCGAGTTTTTCACAGTTGGGTCAATACTAATTATTCAAAATCTGCCAAAATCCCTCTCATGATTTGTATTTATTATTGCTGTCTTGCAGTCAGGACAGGTGAGCGGAGACAACTCTCGTGTAATTTATTTAAATGAATTAAAAAGAAGCAATGGGTATGAGGTGGGAGCTGATGTGGTCTATGCGTGAACTTGTCTATCGCGAAGCAGACATTCGTTTCAATTAACATACCTCGCATATAGACTAAAAACGACCTATGGTGGACTTGCGTACAACGGCTGGCGGTGTTAAACGTTCTGTGTACGAATGTCCCACGCGTGGTCCAGTTCCAATGCCAAGCCACAATAAAGGCGGCTCGAATCTTGTATATGTAGGTGTGAGTGCTGTATAAAACCGCAGGAAGCAGGACTTGTCATAACCTGTCCTTCAGTCATGAGTAGAACCATGTTATTTTTCGTTAGTTAACAATCATCCAAGTCACAATTGCTCGCGTGTCGTGATAGTTTCGAAGCGCGATTGATGGATTATAGTGGGAAAATACCCATCGGATTCAATCTACATTGAACTCTCCGCTTCCCCCCCCTCTTCCGTAAAGCAATGACTTGTCCCAGTCAATTGGGCGACTATTGTCAAGCGGTGGCCCGTCTGCTTTCACGCTAGTTAGCACAAAGGCATTCATGCAAGGAGTTAATGTTCGGTAATGCGTAAAGTTTATTTAACGGAAATCTCCCAACCATTAGACTTAACTTTTCCGTTGACTCAAATGCCATTTTAGTTCGAAATTCTGCGTTCACAGTAATTCTCGGGTTGAATAGCACAATGGGATCCCCGGAAGATTACAAAAATACCTTTTTGTGCGTCTTTTGACACCGATTTTGAGAATATTAAATCAAGAAAGTGCATTTTATCAATATTATGTATACTGGATATTCCAGGATGTTGGGATGATTTTCACCACTGGCCCACTTACAATTTTTTGTATATAGTTGTGAAAAAACTTTCTTTGGATTCAAAGTCACCCTTTGGATTATGTTGGCGGAAACTGATGAATAATTAACGACCTCCTTATCCCCAGTCGCGTCAAGAGTTTTAGCAGAAGGCTGTTTATTTTCTGCAACCTCTTGGGGCGAACCAGAAGTTTATTCACTAATAAGCGAAGAAGTTTTAAAACTAAGATTCACCAAAAGGAGAGGGAAGATGAAGGCGCACAGATAAGATATAGATATGCAGAACTCGCCCGAATAGTCCACATTTAATGGGACGGAAAAATACACGCCATAGAAATCCCCTCACCAGTGATTTTAACTCAGACCTGCATGTTTAACTGCATTTACTTCTAACTGGTCTATGCACCATTGGTATTCAATCCAAACGCGCATGAGGGGCGTCTTTGTCGAAATATTTATATACATATATAAGCGTAGCTTATGAGGCATACGTATGCTTTCGTGAGCAGTATTAAGCCTAGAAAAACAACTAGTCGATGATACCTCCAGGTTGCTTACCTCATGGACACAAGGCAGTGGGTATTTTTACCACCCTAGCCTTGTTCGTGTTTTTCTGCATAATGTCAGACAGCACATGTTTGTGAGGTCTGAGTTTTACTTTTGCCCTTCGAGGCCTTTTGTTTTACTCACGTTTTGCAAGCTATATTTTGCGCCCGTCTGGGCAGAACTCCGAGGCCATACCGACGCAGTAGTTAGCCTCCTTATCTGATTGATGTTCCGAAAGACCCATGGCTATTACCCACCTTCAAAGAGCGCATGTTCGCATTAGAGCTAGCAGCAGCAGAGCAGTGCCGAAGAGAATTGTACGCGCACGCGCAGACGGTTTGCAAGTCGAACGCTCGCTGAGCATGTATCAGGGCCGGAATTGTGGGAGTACTTTCCAGTCCCATAAAACTGTGATATCAGGGAGCAGGACACCTAGTGCACTGACCAACAGAGTTCGGAGTAAACAGCTGAAAAAGTATACCTCAATTGGCTTCCGCTTAAAGATATCGATCGCCCCCCCTCCCAGCCCCTTTCCCGAAGATTTGTGGTAATGTTGTAAGTGCGCCCGTTCTCGACTGAGATGTATTGATTTTCTCTAATGGAGTCAAGTGTTCGAGTTCACAGTGCACGCATGAGTAGGAGAAAAGACTAATTAAGCAGCAGAGCAGTTTGGTACAGTTCGCGGGCGGTGTATTAGTTTAAACTCTTAATCTGTGCAACATTAGTCAGTCCACACCATATTCGAGAAGGTTCTCGTCCTCTCACGCATCAAATGACGGAACTGTCAAAGAAAATTCTCCATAAGGAGGAGTTACCTTCGTGTGGAAGGCTCCGCATTAGAATGTTGTGCATTACAAGGGCAAAATTACTGGCAAAAATTTCGGAAGTAAAACTAGCTCACCCAGGTTGAAAGGACAGGAAATAGGAGTTTCATTTGTAAAGAGAGAATGGTAACGCCTTTGTAGGTCGAAGGAATTATTGTGCTTCTTTGAGGAAGTGGGGTTAAGTAAACGTTTAACATCGCCGCACCACAACAACCACTTTTTGACCGCATCGAAAGGTTGACTGAAATCACGCAAACTTTTCGCTGCAAGCTGCGACTCTTAAAAATAACGCCAGTTCAAATAAAAAATATTCGTCGTACATACACTGACAATTTTGGTTTTGAAACTCGAAGTAAGCAAAAAGCTTCTACCCATCTCTAATGTTACCTGCGAATTCCCAAAATAATAAAAGAGATGTCTCGTCTGTTAAGGGGACTTTATTTCCCTTATAATTAATTATTTTTCCATGTCATTTGGTTTGCTGATAGACTTTAATGGTCCCCATTGCATTATTTTGTTGTTCTACTTAATGGACAACTGATACATCTCATCGTACATTATTACCGGCAGCTGTGCGAAAAACATGTCCATATTTGATTGTGTTGACTAATTCATGTTGACCCAACTGTGAAAAACTCGGCGCCTCGGTGGGATTCGAACCCACGCAGTAAGGGGAAGGCTTTAGTACAGCGCCAACGCTCTAACCACTTGAGCTACCAGGCCCCAACGGACGACTCGAGTTTAATCACATTTGGGCGGCTAACTTGACCCAACTGTGATTAAAATCGTGTCGTCCGGCGGGGCCTCGTAGTTCAAGTGGTTAGAGCGTTGGCTGTACTAAAGCCTTCTCCTTACTGCGTGGGTTCGAATCCCACCGAGGCGCCGAGTTTTTCACAGTTGGGCCAATACGAATTATTCAAAATCTGCCAAGACATATATGTTGGCTAAACTTGGAGTAAAAATAGCTGAAGGTTACCGTTTCCTAAAGTTTGTGTTAGAAAACTCGATGTCTCGTTGTTAAATTCATGGGCAGTTGTATTTTTAGTTTCTGATTAATAACTTGTATTCATTTTTAGGATTTTGCAATAAACCGAATGTACTTTTAAGCCCTACTTGGCATCACGGATTGCTCACCCATACCACTTGACTCGGGATGCCGATTTTTAGCAACAAAACGGTACTATCGAACGTGACCCTTGTTCACATGGCCGCTTACACTATTTGGCGCGCTTAGATTTTCATGATATCAGTAAGGCGATATGAAAATATTTTAAATTTTTCTGAAACTATGCACTGTTAGCAATTCAGAACTTCGTCCAAAGTCATCGAACAAATGAGAAGTAAAGGTGTTGGAACCGGAATGTCAGCTGCAGTTCCGACTGCCATGCGGAACAGTTTGCCATCATCACAACCTCGCTTTTAGGACACTGACTGTTTCTTGTCTTGCAGTAATCGAAACACTTTGTGGAGCGGGGAATGTGAGCTAGAGGACTCACACAGGCGGAAAATGATGGATACAAATCCGAATTCAAATCCCTGAACTCGCGCTGGATGATCTAGCTATGTCTGAGCATGCGTTTAGAAGACTTCTTGATGCCCACTATTATCCCATTACGTGGTAATTTGATTGCGTGCATGTTTTTCCTATTATGCCTGCTTTGGTAAAGAGTGTTTTGGTTTTCCCATGCCGTATTTGGTTCTTTTGTGTACTGAAACGACTTTTAATTCTAGAAGGATGAAAATCATCTGGGACCTCTCGGATGGCTGGAGAAGGCTGTTTAAAACAAAACCGTTTTCACGATTGGTTGCTTCCAGGTGGCATGTTCATTGATCGTTATCAACTTCAAAAGGTGATCCTCTGATGTTTCCGTGAGGCCACTTTAATTACTTGGGGCTGGAAATTTTCTAGATCAAAGTATTTCTTGATTGCATGTAAGATGCTAATATTCAGGTAAACTGGTCGGGATAGTTGACAAAGCCTTGTCTGCTTTTGATACTTTGTTTGAAATTATCGCATTTTATAGAGACGGAGGAAAACTTACACTTGTTCGACAAAAATTTTTGCACTCGGCGAATTTCTGCGCGCTATTTTCCATGTAGAAGACTTTAGCGAATAGCTGAATTGTTAACGTTCACAAATTTTCTAGACGAATGTAACTTTAAAATCTTTAAGGAGACGATTTCTATATCTGCAGTCACATACTGCGCGTAATATTTACATTACTTATGCAATATAATTCTTCATCTGATAAAAATTTCCAATGGGAAATCGGAAAAGCAGCTTTTCTGACAACTTTGCTATTTGATTTACCGAATAATAAGTGCGTTTGTTAATTGTTAGAACTGATGAGGGAATTTGTTTGGCTTTCTTACTGGGAAATGTCACCCCCATATTAATGACCTTGTGAGACGGGGGATCAGCTTGCATCACAAACTTATTACCGGTCTCCTACTTTTGAGAGGTCTAATGCCATAAAAACTTCAACGACGAGCGTCGAATCTTAGCTTCACCAAAGAGTTGACTTCAAATTTAGTCCGATGGTGTTTACTGGTTTGACTGAAGGCACGAAAATGAGTTCTAAATTTAATTTTGGTCATTTAATCTACTCCGTCTCAAGTGGTACTTCTTGAAACTTGCCCCAATGCTTTTACTCACTGCGGACGCTTGTGAAGCAGAAGCATTGATGAGCGTGTAATACATAGCCAGGAAAAAGATGCCGATAAATATGGTCAGCTGTAAACGAGAATTAGTTGGAGAAACTACGATTCTGTTAATCCGTCTTCTGCAAATTCACTCCACAATTAGGTAAGATAGGTATCGACTCAGATGGCCACTTTGTTTAATGTGGCTCATAACTTGTTCACTATTTCCAGGCATCCATGCTGTAGGCCTTAAATAGCCGCACAATAAATTGCATTCCAATTAATACTAAAAACGCTTTTATTAAACTCTTATACATATACAGAGGACAAAAACTCATGAGACGCTGGATAGATAAAAATATAACTTGCCTGGGATTTCTGTGCTGGCTAACTGACGACATTATGTATAGTCACATTATATACTTCGGTGTACTGCCCTTTTGGTGGACATTTTCCACTTTTTTATTCAAATTACACAAGGAACAGAGGATTTTTCACTGCCATACGTCTTTTCCATCAACGTCGGAGCCTTATAAACAATGTTATAAAAAATAATTAACATGTGCAAATTATTTATTTCTGCTTATTTCATAAAAGACTACGTTTAGTTCAAAGTTTTGCTTGAGTAAAGATGTATATGTGAGTATTTGGAAGTCTGTATTTATAATATTTTTTTCGGCTCCCTCATGACCGTTCATGCTGGCTGACCTCCCCATGGCTATTCGTGGTGTACACAAAATCTCCAACCCGACATATCATATCGATGTTTTTTTCATTGACAATATGCAGCAATGTTATGTTTCCATTAGTACAACCATGAGCAAGCTAGTTAAAAATACAAAGCTATATTTACCAGAAAAATGAACTTGCAGGAAACATGGGTACATAACAAACAAGCATGAGGTTGGATTTTTCGCGCATCCCATTTACGAAATGTAACTGAATTTTTACATGCATCCAAAAATAGGAGAACCTGGTATTATTTGGGTAGCTGTTGTTTTCTCAACCGAAATCACTAAGATGGCTGGAAAGGCGTTTGGCCAACAGTTACCAAGCTGATCAGCAAAATATAACTTCGGCTTTATGATCTCATCCAAGTACTCCTTTCCATTTGCCAGCGTATCTAAATCTCACGATCAACTTTTCTTAGAATTAGTCGGAGGCTGTTTGTTCAGCTGGCTGTTTCCGTATGATTTGGAACCGCAGAGTACTGAACTCATTAGATGAGTCCTCAAAACTTAGTAAAGAAAACATATTAATCTCCTATTCAAACTCGACTACTGAGTCTTTATGTCTGTCAGTAGTAAAATAAATAAGCTGACTGTGTTACGGTTTTCCTGGAAGGATTTTCTATATCTCATTTGTCATTTTAAGGGTGAATTACGCTCTCTGGTCGCGAAACAAAGACCAAAATACACACTTTTTGTCTTCGAGGATTTTTCCAAACAATCAGCTGAAGTGGCATAAAAGTTTACTTTGAAAAGGGCTTTAATAGAACTATGAATATATGTTCCGACTAGACCTAGCGAGTGAGTCCCGTAAGAATTTTTACTTCAAAGTTCCACGAGAAAATATTTTACAGAAAAGCTTGCGAAATGTCAAACCTTAGACTTCAGAATTTCTTCAAGTTTTGGATGAAATTAAAATAATGTTCTTTAGACAAGATGCCTTTGTTTGAACGTCTGTCTTCCTGTGGATAGGCAATTTAGAGATTATCAACCATACCAATATAACTGTTATAGTCTCCACACCTGCCAGATCAAGCAGTCTGTTTATACGATCTGTCTTAACCTTACAGCCTTTAGAGCAATACCGAGGAGATAAAATCTTTTTAAAGTTATAATAACAAAAATTAGTCCAAAATGCTACTAAGGAAGAGCACCAGTAAGCAAGCAAAATAAGGCTGCTATCTCATTTAGCGTAATCACGTCTACTTTAAAATCCTTTACCCAGATTTTGAGAAAAATAATGATCTTATTAGGAAAGTATCAAGAACTGACTTGATTAACTTTATGTTCAGTAGCCAGTACACATTCTCCCATTCATTGTACAAACTGCTCTTTTAGAGTACTGGTACTGTGTCATTGTCTTGTTTCGTCTCGCAATACGGAATGTCTATCTTCAAATCCCCTTGCTACGATCGAAATTTTCGAAATTAGTAAATACGCCCAGTTGATATAATATCCAGTCATAGATGCCTGTCGTGTAAGAAGGTTGTCAAAAACATCCTTCATAGGCCCCGCAGGTGAGATTCCCCCTGGCCCTCAGGACTATCTACAGGTTCGGTATACTGTAAAATCCAGGTCTGCTGCATTAGATCAGGCAGGGTTCACGAATCGTACTTTTTAATTTACTTACTGACATGCGGATCACAAAAAGAACCCCCAAGCACTACTGACTTGTAGAATTCAGTTACTAGTAATCATAACCGTTGCAATTGAAATTAACAGTGCTGGCGGACGCAAACGAAAGGCAGGGAATCCAGATAGACCAGGCTTGCTATCTTGTTAAGGACTAACTTGATGGTAGTTAAGATCTAAATGCTTTTTTACGGCATCTTAATACTCTTCTTAACGAATACAATATCCGGCCCATTCCACGAAGTGTTAACCGAAAAGGTGAAATGCGCTTCTTATTTGAAATGGGACCGCAATGTTGTTTAACGTGAAACATAATCCCTAGATGTTTTGACCACCCCGGGATGTCGGTCTTTGAAAGAGTCTTTTACCGGGCGCCTGCTAACATGACATTTTGCAAAAAGGGCCATATACGACTATGAGTTTTACCATCAATTTTGCATACCCGTATAAATTTAATTATATTTCGTGGAAAACGCACACAAAATCTTTTTATGCTAATTCCCTAACAAAGCGCGCATTGCTTAAAATTGTATGCATGAAAAGACTGCGTCCAATTAGGAGATTTTCTAAAACCACAAAATGCCACTTCATACAATATCGCATCTGTCCGTTTATTACTGCTGTTTATAAAACATACAACATGGTCTAAATCCAACAAAAAAATCTGTTGGCCCTATAAACATCTTCCTAAGAGCTTAGAGAAATGTATTATTTGCGATACAAGGGAGGTTTACAGAACGTAGTTTGAAAGTCCTAAGTTCAGACGCAATTTATTGTCTGGTTCACATGTGTTCGGGAATTTGGAGTGTGTTTATAATTAAAAGATTTCCTCTCTTCGAGCATTTGATTTGGAGAAGACGCAATAAGCTAACCCATAATCATAAAAAGAATACTTTTGCACGAGTTCTGCATAGAATACATTTTAAGGTACAAAAGCATCTAAAATCAATGACAGAAATTTAAACTGCTTGGGCGGTCATTTATTGACAGGTGTAACTTTTTCAGGCAACCGGAAAAAAGCCTATTCAAAAGGCAGCATCTCGGTACCATTGAAATAATTCAGGATTATTCTACACAATTTTACCTATTACAATGTGACTTGAGTAATCCCTTATAATCAAAAACACTTCAGAATTTCGGTCAACATAGCATGATATGGCCAACGAATGTAAATTCCTTAATCCGCAGGTGGAGAGTCACAGATCTTTATCACTAAAAGTCTTCGTTTATGTCGACAGGGCAAGGTAGTCACAGAAATCAAATTTATTTAAGTAACAAGATTATGGGTAATTGTGAAGTATAGTGTTTTCAATAAGCATGGATACGTCCACTCGCCAGACTACCTAACCAAAATCTATTCGGGAATGTTAAATTTCCCAGAATTCAATTGCGTTGTTTGCCTATAACATTAATTGCATAAACTATTGTCTCCTCTGTGAAAATCTTCTGACTCTGGGGGTCTCTATTAGCCTTTTAGGGGGCAGTGCCTTAGTCGGTCTTCAAAACGAACTTATACTTGTATAGTTGCGAAAACTCCCACGGTAGTATTCAGAAGACTAGTTGGCGAACTTGTGTTTGCTTTCGATAATTTTCGTCAGTCATCAGTATGCATCTACTTCTTTACTTGCTCCTTCGGGGCAGATTATGTTGGTCGCACGGCTTGACACCTATCCAGGTGAATGCGAAAACACCTCCCGGCATGGTTGGAAAAAGGCCAAACTAGGAGCATAAACAGCACCGTTCTCGCGCATGTTACTGATTCCGGTCATCGTGTGGACCCCAGCGAAGCGTTTCGAGTGATTAAAAAGGTCCCATCGAGCTACCCCAAGCTACTGGACCAGAGCCTATTAACAACGACACAAGTGGCCGCCATTACATTTCGAAAACCAATCTTGTGCGCTCAGAAGAACGACATTTGGACTCCGTACCCACGGTGGTCAAAGGTTGACTAACCGTTCAACTCTCCGAACTCTTCTGTCATCATCCCTTCCCTGACACTGACTTCTATTAGACCCCCCCCCCTCCCCTACGTTCCCACACCCCGCCTGTGTTCTGAAACGAATTTTAATCGACGTATTTTAACTTCTACGCCGTTCCCATATAAATGTACTGATCTGACGAGAATTTATCGAGAGCAGACATGTACTAGCCAACTGGTCTTCTCATATTTTTAGACGAGGTTGCGGGGTTGACAACAGGTAACACTCGGGGGTCACCTAATGTCAGGAAACCGCAGTTAGGAGATCCTAACTGTCAGACCTGCGGTAGGTGTCGAAAGCCGTGAAACAGCGTTAGGTAGCCATTATTGTGCTGGCGAGTGGGACGTAAGTCAGCAGTGCAGGCAAAATGCGGGCTGACCTGGGAGATGACCCCAGCCGAATCAATTAACTCTGATTTATAGGCTTCCGAGGAAGAGGCCTTCCGAGAACAAGGTCAGGAAGGAATCGCCTGAGCATATATTGGATATGTAGGTTTTCAATTTCCGATCAATACATAACGTTGGTTAGTAGCGTGCTGGAACTATTTATTTCTTCGAGTCATTTTTAGTGAACAAAAATCTTGGAGAACTTACAGCCCTAACAAATAAAATTTGGCCGTAAATTTTGACCAGTATCTATTTTGGCTCATAGCTGTTGATAAGTAAGTCTTACTAACGGAGCCCGCAACTCACCTCAGGCATTTTTGGCCATTTATTAAAACCTGCAATGGTTTTGCGTGGAAATACAAGAGTGCATTTGGCGATCTGAATAAGGAAATCTTAAAGTAAGTGATCCATCAGAAAGCATTGAAACTATCCAATTATCTTAAGGCCAGAATACTACGTCTTTTTAAACACCATCTAAGTGATACGGGATTTTCTGAACGGTGTCCATAGAAAATAAAAACTTGCTCAGTTACTCCAAGGAAATATTTCTGATTCCTGATAATCGTCAACCTTGGCGATACCCTCTACTCAATAAATGCTTTGTTTTTAGTGGCATTTGCCTAGTTAGTTGCAAATGCCACTGATGAATAGTCAGGATGTCACGCCGTAGAGTATAACCGAGGACTCCGTTCTGTCGGCAGCAAGTTAGAAATATCTTTTTGCAGAATATTTGAGGATTAAAATCACTGGTAAAGCAGCCTTGTAAAGTCAACTACCTTGCCTTAAATCGTCAAGTCCCTTCCACGACTTCCTCTCTGCGCGAATCTCATACTTTTACATGCCGCCCCTTCATCAGACGAGGGACTGCATTCCACTTCCAAATATTCTGCGTTGGGACAAACCCGAAGTTCAGTTACTTGGCCATTCTTTGAGACTTATCTTATACACCTCTCTGAAGGTATCTTGACCAAACTCCAAATTAACTTTGTGCCAAAAAGTCTCCCGAACAATTCTAATTCAGGAGGAGTTTAAATCGGATATTGCTCTAACATATACTCGGATTTTGTATGATTTCCGAGCACTCATTCAAAAGGCGTGACTTAGTACCGGCGGTTCGTGCTTTGTCTTCCATCGTCCTTTGTTAAACTCAACACAAAAAACCCCTTTCTCATCTTTTTTAAAAATGACTCACTAAGTGACGCAAATGATCTTTTTAACGGTTTAAAGTTCTATTGTCCCATCAGTCATTTTTGTTGACAAATTTAACTTTCCTATCAAAAGATGAACTTCGGAAATATCGGAAAATAAACTCTCTACTTATCCATGTTGTACTCAAAGTTATTCCTGCGAATAACGAAGGTATGGGTGACAATGCATGATTTCCAAATATCCCACTCGGTGTTGATCATACAAATCACCCACACGATGTTGATATTTACAATTACGTGGCCTTTGGAGCCTTATATATATTTTCCACGTGCGTTACCTCTGGCGAGACCACCAGATTTTTAACATCACCAGGCGTATTAATTGAGGACTAGTAGAATGTCTGTGGATATCAAATCTTAAATGACTCAAGCAATAGCAGGGTAGTTAAAATTCATCAAACAAGGTTCCCGTCAATGCAACTCACTCTCCTGTTTGCTGTACTCGCAGTCCTTCGCTTCGATCTGAGTTTGAGCTGGAGGAAATGGAACACAAGTACGGCCGAAATGGGATGGTCAATAAACGTTCCAATCCGGTTCCCTGAGCCTATGATAAGGAGAATCGTCTGCTTGCAGCCTCAGCATGTGTGGGGAATAGGGGGATGCGTTCATGTATTTCATATAGTCCCTAGTTAATTGCCAGGGCGTCCAGAGCTTGCGAAATGACACCAAAGTCGTGACTTTTGTGGTCGCTGTTAAAAGTGAACCTGGGGAGTTTTGTCCATTGCGGAAGAATAGCCCCGTAGGAAGGATTCTACTTGCTGTACAATCTAGTGCTGGTTTCGTGCCTAGGGATCCCCGTACAACAGTGGCTGATTCGCCATGGCCATCTGGGGACAGTTGAAGGACGCACAGAGTTGAAAGGGTAGAAACAAGACGGACCGAGAAGTGGACGTAATAACGTTACTGAATGTATGTTCGCCTTCAATGCCTGTGTGTGTGTGTGCGTGCGTGTGTGTCTGGGTGCTTGCCTGCCTGAGCTGAATGGCAAAAGAGAAGACGGAAATAGGTAAGAGTGAGCCGGCCTGATGGGAGACTTCACCTCCCGTCCGTCTCTGCCATTCACACGCACACATACGCATACACAGCCGCACACAGGTGAGAAAAGCGCGAGCCGGCGCGGACGCACATGCCGGTGGACTCACGCACGCACGCACGCACGCACACCTGTCCAGCGGCGCGTTTACGCGAGAAAGAACACGTGCGCAGCACCAGGTGGAAATGGCTGCTATTCGCGGCCCATGTGCATACGGAGGAGTGCGCCGCACCTGGCACGCAGCGGGGGGTGGCGGTGGAATCCGGTGTCGCGTGCGCTCCCCTTCGCCCCAGCTTCTTGTCAGATTTCCATTGGTGCTGCGCGGTGTGATTGAGAGACCCTCCAGCCTTCAAGGGAGTATCTTCTCACAGGGACGTGTGTGTGATAGAGCTGGGGTGCCTTGGAAGGGATGACATTCGGACATGCAGCAGGTGGGCTAACTCATGAAACGTCAACCGAAATTCCGAAATGCGTTTTCTTTTCGAAAAGATTAATTAAGTAGGACTGTAAAATTAATCATCGTGCAGTCCCATTCTCTAATAATTCAATTACCTCAGGAAGCTGGCTTTCAGACTAACTCCTTTCCAATTGCATGCAAAAACTACACTCTGTAAAAATGACTACTTAAGTAGCATGAATTTTTCTTATTGATTTTCGATGCCCCTAAACGTCCAATTATATTTCATGGAGAACATGCATAAAAATATACACTCTTTTGCCTATTCGGTAGAAAACGACGTCTTCTTCCAATTTGATACTGAAAGGAAAGGTATAATTCGGTTTTGAAAAAAGTTTCTAATTGTGAGATTGTTTAATATCGTGAAATGGCCGCTCGTAAAACTTCATGTATCTGCATTTACCGATGTGGCCTGTAAAGCTAACAATATGGATGAAATTCACTGCTAGATTTTATGAACTACCGCAGAGAAATGCATGGTTTTCCGTACGCGGAAAATATACGGCTTCTAGTTTGGGAACCCTGAACCCAGGTTTAGCGGTAGAGCGGGTTCAAAATTATTCGAGAATTGGAAAAATTTTGGAAAACCGAATTATACCCTTCCTTCGAGTGTAAGATTGGAAGAAGACATAATTGCCTACCGAATAAGCAAAAGAATAAATAGGCAGAAATGATATTACCGACAAAGACAAGACGGACCGAGAAGTGGACGGTAATATCATTTCTGCCTATATATCATGCGCCGCTGTGCGGCTGCTGGTTGGGCTCGAGAGAGAGCTCTTAAGGCACAACGGAACGAGTGAGTTCCGTATGAACGATCGGTGAGCGCCCCCTAACATTGTATATTCCCGATCGAAAACCGACAAGGCAACGGGCTCGTGGCCCGGTGAGTAGAGGCGTTGACTTCTAAACCAACAGGTCGCGAGTTCGAGGCTCGGGTGTTCCACACTTCGGGCTTGGGTATGGCTGGCTGACGACGGCTAATAAGCCAGAAATGGCCATTCCAGTCTCCCTTGTCTTTGTCGGTAATATCATTTCTGCCTATATATCATGCGCCGCTGTGCGGCTGCTGGTTGGGCTCGAGAGAGAGCTCTTAAGGCACAACGGAACGAGTGAGTTCCGTATGAACGATCGGTGAGCGCCCCCTTACAAAAGAATAAATATTTTTATGCCTGTTTTCCATGAATTATAATTGGACTTTTAGGGGCGTTGAAAATCTATGCGAAAAATTAGTGCTACTTAAGTAGTCATTTTTTGCAGAGCGTGGTTTTTTCACCCAGCCAGAAGGAAGTTCATTCGAAAGCCGGCATCCTGAGGTAACTGAAATATTATAGAATTATGTTGCGGGCTGGCAAGTTTTACAACCCTACTTAATTAATCTTTTCGAAAGGAAAACGCATTTCGGAATTTCGCTTGACGTTTCATGAGTTAGCCCACCTACTGTATTTGAGCACACAGGCAGGCTGCGTGCTTGATGCAGCGCCGCCAGAGTTGAAGTGACTGGTTCCTCGTCTGTATGTGGCCAATGGCATCAGAGATTCGGAAGTAGCCTGCTCTGGAAAACTGCATCGATGCGTGCACGTCTGCATTTCTGCGTCAATACCTAGTTGAGAGCTGACAAATGAGGGCAAACTGACGAACTTCGTTCTGCTGGTACTAAGAGCTCATCAGTTAAATCCTGGCGATGTGGTTAAGAAATTTGGTCAGTGTTTCACAAAGTTCAACGCATACCGGATTTTTTTACCCTCGGTCAGTCACAGAAGCTGCGCGAGGGCTGTCCTCGGCTGTTGGCCCCGCCAAACCCCTCTCGTATATCTAATGTGAAACTGCATGTAACGCATGTAAACAATCCATTTTTGTCGCCATCGGGCCTGCTGATGGCCGGTGCTTTACGTTATCGAAATTTTATGTTGATTCACAATAAGGGCGAGGGTATGATATGTAACCCCAGTGGGGAGACCGTAGTCAGCTACGAACTCAACGCCAACCATGGTCATGCCTTCCATGGGAAATCTCTAACGCGTAAGCGTTCAAGGAAGAGTCGGACGCAACCGTAACCTTGAGCTAAGCCCTAAAACCCTGACTCAAAACTATAGTCCAGGCCTGGCGCCCCTAGCCCCGAGAATAACCCGACTAACACCAATTTTAGCTGTTGCCAAAACCCTAACCTTGGGTTCAAAACAGGCAACTTAGAGGTCGATAATGCTATTTTAGGTCAAAATCCTGTATAACCCCTTTCGCGATCTACCGCCAGACAATCAGTAGTTAAGCACACCAACTACTTAAGGGGGGTTACATACCCTAACCTTGCCCACAACGACAAGCGACAACACACTACCATCCCACCCGGAACGGTACTTGCAGCGTTAAGGAGAGAGTGTGTCAGCAGTGGCTCAGAGCAGAGAGCCAGTGACTTGTCTGTGTGAGTGCTTAAATACGGCCGTATTTCCGTGACGCGTATGTACATGGTGTCTTGCGCGTTATTTTAGGCATTGCACCAAGGCGGCGGAAGCGCTCGGTATGTGAAAGATGGAAGATGCAGTCAGTGACCTATCTCATTAAATTTTAATTGAAATGCCGAAATGCGGCCTCGACTGGAAAGGATCACTTAAGTGGGGTTGTAACTTTGACTATCTTGCGACATAACCCCGTGATAGTTCAGACACGCCAGGGTGTTGACTATGGAAAGCACTCCTTTTCGGACGCATGTAAAAAACACACTTGGCAAAAAATAACTATGTACGTAGTATGAATTTTCTTAGTTAATTTTTTATGTCCTTATAAAATCAAAGATATTTTGTAGAAAGCATGCAGTGGCAGATCACATCTTCAAATTTTATTTTCAAAAAGGGTTTCTTTTGGCCCTAGAAGTTGCTGTTTATGAGATTTTTTAAGACGATTCAAATAGCATCGTATTTGTCTGCTTAATAATACTGCTCATTAGCCATACAACACAGTCCACATCCGTTGAAACATTTCTTGAGATCAATATTTTATTTCCCTAATGACATAAAAGAATGTATGTTTTTCCATACATGGAAATTATACAGCTTGTAGACTGAAAATCCTGGAAAAAAATGTAACTGCAGATCGAGGTTAAAGTCATTAGGGGAGTGAAAAACGGATAAAAACCAAGAGATACTCTTTTTTCAGTGGAACATTCGAGGGGATATGATTAGTTACCAAATTAGTACAAGAAACAATGTTTATGAAAGTTTTCTATAAGATCGGTCTGAATTTACAGGGACATCGAAGGCTGATAGAGGAAATGCACTCAATTTAAGTAGTCATTTTTTACCGAGTGTTTTTTTGCATGTAACCGAAGTAAAGTGCATTCGAAAGCCAAAACCCTGGAGTGTATGGAATGTCATCGGATCACGCCGCAAGGCAATAAATAGTACGGCCCCATCTAAATGATCCTTCGTAATCGAAAACACATTTCAGTATTTTGGTCAACACATCTTGGGATTGGCTATTGACTGAGAGTGAGACCGATCACCAGTGCGTTTAGTCATGTAGATTTCGTTTTCTTTAACAAACCAGGAAATTACTGGAGAGTAGTAGGTGGTTAGGTGAAAGGATATATGAATAAACAAAAGACCGCGTCAGCCTAGAAATTGCAGAAAACAGGACTTGATATTGACTATAATATGCTACTTTCTGGTGTCTGCTCAAGGCTGATTCACTGTGAGGATATTAATAAATGTTAAGCGGTATGTATCACCAAGATTAACTTCATATTACAGCATACCTGCTCGCTGTTAAGCAGAGGCCCGCGTAAAATCAACGAGACGAGTATATTTCACACACTGATTGATAAATATTCTTCCCATACTAGTTGATATTCCCAGCTGTAGCAAACAGGACACCCAGCCCGTGACTGAATGGCAGAGCGTTAGATTTCTTACTGCCCACGGCCAAAGAATCCGAGTTCGAATCGCAGGTCATCCACAGTTGTGGTTGGTTATGGCCAGTCGACGAAGATTAATAAACCGAAAATTACCCTCCCGTTCCATCTTGCTTTGTCAGCACTTTACGTGTTACAGCGGTGGAGAATTGGCACGGACTAAAGTAGCCGTACGGCAGACAGCCTAGTGGACTATTTCAAAGATAGATATCTGTGAGCCAGTCCAAAAAAGCCCTCCTTGAGGATACAGCTTCTGAGACTCCCCTGGTTATTTCCCCATTTTCGCGTTCTCTGCATGCTGACTGCGGCTGAATTCTGGAAATGAAAAACCGATTGACCGTACGCATTCTGAATAAAGGAAACAGGGATATTTGGTCCGTAGACTTTGCCGCAGTGCGTTTTTAATGCTGTAATCTTTTACTGGCTCTCATGAAGAGAGGAAAGTAAGTTACATACTTACTTTTATCCATCTCCTCAACCGCTATTCACCGAGGCATTCATCTTCGCATTTATGAGTTGTCTGTACGAGAGCTAGTTGAACTCAGCAATCAGAAATCAGTACAGTGTGTGTTTCGATTGCGACCCTCTCCCATTCCTGAACCTTTGGATATTCTTCCCAATGACGTATCTTCTTTCCGGTACCCAGGTGTTACTTTATCCTCAAACCTCTCTCTTTCTCTTCATATGGAAACCCTTTTGACAAAAATTCAAAAACTTGTTTATTACATTCGTCGTCTACGTTCATAGCACACACCCCAGTCCTTAATCTGGCGATTCATAGATGGCTGTATTCTTCCACTCATTCTTTATTGTTCTCCAGTTATTTTTCCAGCTTTACTTAAAAAAGATCTAATTATTTCTAAACGTGTCATTCGAATGCTCGCCTCTGCTGCTGGTGTTTCCTATCATCTTTTAGTTGATATCATCGTGCAGCGACACTTCAATACGGTGGAGCAATTCGCTGACCGAATTCTGAATGACACCGTCCATCCCCTTCATAATGAGTTAATGGCTGCGAAATCCTTACGCCCCATGCTTCCGCCACATCCCTTGCCGCACTTCGGCCTATCGGAATTCCATACTGCCATTTCTAGCCCGGTATCTCACCTGCAAAGATGTTGAAAAACAAAAACAAAAACTCGATCTTTCACCTTAAAGTCCTTTTTTCTTCCTATATAATTATGTCCACCTGTCCACTGTGTACTGGAGAACCGTTTTTGCTGAAAGTTTTGAAAGTTATTTTCAAAATAAAGCATTCCTCGCTCTCTCTCTAGGTGTCGCACCTGGTCAATGATGTATTCCGGCATTAGTTGAAAATGAAGTGGATGAGCATTAATGAACAAAAATATGCCTTGGATATTTGCTTTATTTCGCCAACCACGACTCCAAGATATCTCAGACAACTTTCACCGCATTCTTCCTGTTAGGAAGAACCCTAACAGCCGTCACCTCTTCGGGAATGGTCTTGGATGCCCTGTGAGCTTTGAGAGTGTTCCGAATGCAACCCTGCCAGTGCATTTTTCCTTATTTTAATCGGAATAACGGTTTAGTTCAGCTCAGTGGTTAGAAAGTGAAGATGCCAAAAACGCCTGTGGAATTAACACTCTGCTACATAATCTAAGACGCTCAGAGATACTCCCATCTCTGAATGCCTGCGTAGATTCCCTACTGCAGACAAAACTGTTGCCTGCCTTCGTTGTCGTCGCTATTTTTGTCTCCAGACCTGAATGGCGCTAGGAAGAGTAGTAAACTTTTACTCCCAGGTTCACAGTGCTCCCAGGCATGCGCACTTTCGGGGGCCACATCAGCCCTTAAATATTTAATTAGACCAGAAAGACATATTTAACCAGTTCAGAACAGTAGAAGGAGCTAAGGGCGGGGGTGGGGAGAAGGAGGAGGAGGACTTTGCTGGCCTAAAGCCTTTAACATAACGCCTGGCTAACCACAGGACTTTTCTTCACGCTCCAGGCAGCAGGTAATGCCGTTCATCGAATGGCGGGTGGCAACGATCGATTAGATTGGTCTGCTGAATTCCCGGACCGCACGTCCAGTCGCATTACAGATTCATACACCTTCCCTAAACTGGATGTCTACTAATCTCCAGCCTTTTCACATACAGTTGGTTGGCCAAATCCCGTCCTGCGTAGGCAATTGGAGCATGTTATTCATGTCATTGCACGGTCAGTGACCAGTCTCATGAAGTATTGGCCAAAATTCTAAAATACGTTTTAGACTAGAGAAGATCACTTAAGCAACATTGCAATATTTATTATTTTACGACTTAATCTCATAGTATTCCAGAGAGATCAGGGTGTCGGCTTTTGAATACACATCTTTCGGCCGCCTACAAAAACAGAACTCGGTAGGAGAGTGACTACTTATTGTGCATGCACTTTTCCTAACAATTTTCGGTGTTTTTGTAAATTCAAACATATTTTACAGAAAAAACCTCTAAAATAGTATTACTCGTTTTGTCGTCTTGGCAATAAATTATGTCTACCCTAAATTTTATACTTGAAAAGCCTGCCTTCTCGTTTTAAGGGGTTTTTTTCAACGCCCGGATAATTTTGAACTCAATCTGCCATTATATTTTTGTTTAGGACATTCAATCTGCAAGCTAAATAATTTACAAATAAAGAAAACACATTTCTTTATGTCATTAAAAATATCCTACTGGACTCAAAAAACGTTGTGGTGGATGTGGACTATGTTGTACACTTAATGATGAGCATTATTAAATAGACAAACACGATGCTATTTAAATGGATAATGCCTGATTAGAAAACCAAAAGACACTTTCTATGAGTGTAAAACTTGGGTAAGATAATACTTACTGCCAAGTAAGCACATGAAAAATGCTTTTGTTCATGTTTACTGCAAAGTGTGTTTTTATGTTTATAATGGCATCGAAAATCTATTGAGGAAGCGTATTTTTTTTACCGTGTGTGGTTTTTGCAGGAGACCGAAATGAAGTGCATTCATGAGCCGACACTTTGGCGTTTCTGAAATATCACGGGTTTATACCACGAGACAGTCGATCCTACAGCCCCACTTACTTACTTCTTCCAAGTTGGAAACGCATTTCTGAATTTCAGTTAACGCTTCGTGAGATCGGTCACTAACTGCAATTCCCGATTCTTTACTTCTGACCGTCACACTGGCAAAGTCCTACATTCTCGCCCTCTAGTTCTTTGCTCTTTGCCTACTCTCATCATCCAAACTGAGCTGTTAAATTACGACTTTGCACCATTCTTTGTACAACCAGTCAAAAAATCCAATTTTTCCCGCACCCTTTGTTCGTTTTCATTTTGCTCAGCAACAGAGGGTGGTGCCGCGTGATTTTTTGCTGTTACTAATTACGGTAATTTTGCGACGTCCTCTCTTTCTTTAATTTTACTTTTAGACCCCAAGGATTCCGCCCAAATCCTGTCTTCTTCTCAAGCATAATTTTCGCAAATTGTAGCTCGAGGGACTGCAGTTAAAAACACACGGAGGGGGCGGTGGACAGGGGGCGGGGTGGGGAACAAATAAGGGAAAACTAGAGGATAAAATGGGAGGACAGAGGGATTTAGAATAAAACAGAACTGTGAGTAAAGCAAGGTTTAATATATCTCAGTGCACAGCGCCTGGCAACCCATCTGGACCGCCTAACTCTGAAATTGGCTAGCTGAGGATGCATATGAGCCAGAAATGTTCATTAGTGTTCGCTGTACTTCTGTTGGCGCTTTGTATAGATTCCAGACTGTCATTCGCTATAGCACTCCCAACGAGGAATTCAGACTGAATTCCTGGGAGGGAACTCTCTCGTACAATTGTGCAGTCAGCCTGACCGGCGGTAGTCAGTCTACACGGCTTCGCACATCCTGAATAACATCCCCGATGGGTAATCTGACTCTTACTCAAATCACAGCTCTTTTAAAACCGGTGACTAAGGTGTCGATGTCTGATTATGGCAATTTTACTGGAATCGCTCATTCCAGTCCCTCTTACCTACATATCTTGAATACATTTACATTTTACGATGACCTGCAATTTAGACAGTTACTGTACTCCTCCCTAAATGCTTGTTTTAGCCAAATTCGCCAGTTTTAAAACTAGGGAGTCAAAGCAAAAAATCTAAGGGCTTTTTTAATTAGGCTCTGCACACTCCATTGGTTTCTAGACGACTGTCTGAAGTTGACGAGATATGAGCGAAGCGTCCTCAGACCGTTCTTTTGTTGGGTTGCTGGTCACAGCGAGAAGCTGTCTTAGGACAGGACTTTGAGGTTAGTAGAAATGTTCGAGTCGGGAAACATTGTTTGGTCATGAAAATTTGTTTCCAAATCCCGATACCGCAGTGGAGAGCGAGAATTAAATATGCCGACCTACGGAGTCTTTTGTCTATGTGGAGACTCATTATGCGACTCCACGCAGGGAACAAAAACCAGGCCATCGTGGCATGTTGCATCCTGACCTTTGCAGTTGACGTTTCCGCGCGTTCTCGTAACTACATGGAATGCAATCTACCTTTTTGTGAAAACAAACTGCGAAAAATGCTCAACTTTTCCTTGCACTGTCAGATATCGTGCAACCCGCTTGCACTACTCAGGGGTCGGCTTTCTGGTACATATGCCCTTCTACAAGTATCTGTTTAAAAATCTAAAGCGAGGACGCATTAGGCCACCACAACATTTTATCCAAATGTTTGCCCACTGCCGCGCCCTCCTTTCCGCCGTCTGCACCCCCCACAAGGCCCGTATTACACGATGACCTAGTGTTTGTTCCCTGAATTGGGTCGCATACTGCGTACCTGCCTTCGTCCGTCATGCTGGTGATTCGCATGAGTATCTTATAACTAAAGAGGTTGAGGGAGAGAGAGAAAGAAAGAAATTCGCTTTATTTTGAAATCATAAATTCAAAATTTTCAGCAAAAAATTGGCTCCATTCACTATGGGCAGTAAATAAGTTAATAGCTTATTCCCGAGTCAGAAATGTTTAACACAAAAGGAACGATTATTATGAGTATTAGCTTCTGTATTTCTATCTCTTCACACGTACGATAGCGCGCCAGGAATGGCAATACAGAAGCTCGAAAAGCCGATGTGCGACAAGACATAAGTCGGAAGCTGCGGCGCATCGGGCGAAAAGACTTCGCAGAAATAAGATCAGAATGCAAGGGATGGTCAACGTCATATATAATCCGACCAGTAAATTGCTTGACCGTATTGAAATGTTGTTGTAGAATAATATCGACTAAAAAAGATAAGAAACACCAGAGGCAGAAGAGAGCATTCGGGGACTCGTTTTAAAATTAAAAGACCTCTTTTGGGCAAAGCAGGAAAAATGACAGGAGAGCAGTATAGGATAAGAGGAAGAGTGCAGTCATCAATAAATCGCCAGACTTAAGGTTAGGGTGTGCGGAAGGAATGTAAACGACGAATGTAAAAAAGAAGTTTACGAACTTTAGTAAATAGGGACTCAGTATGGAGGGAAAATGAAAGATTTGATGACAAAGTAACGACAGGGTGCCTGAAAAAGAATACCTCGTTATGACGGATGTCAGAGGATCCAGGATAAGGAGGGGCCGCAGCCGAAAAATACACTGAACTGATTTTTGGTTGTTCATTAGGAGACCATTTTCCTCCGACCATACTAGGACATGGTTTAGGCCATCCTTTATAGACTGGAGGTGTGTCTGACTCTTGAGAGGGTGTCCAACAAGTACATCATTAGCATACTTAACCAAAAGGCAGTGCAGATTACGCGTTACGATATCTCCTCTGACACGGTCTCTTAGTAGAGGCGAAACCTTGCCCAAAAGACAGTCGTTAGGGGATCCTAGATCGTCGTTGTGGAGGAAGAAAAGGTAAGGGGATTGAATGGAACCTTGAAGAACTCCCCAGTCATTTGGAAGGACTCTGAACTTGTTTTCAAAATGCCAGAAGCGCTTGAACTGTTTCGTCGGTATGCAAAGATCTTCGGATCTATTTATGTACACGTTAACGCCACTCGCATCCAAGGGATACTGCTTTCATAAAAGCCACAAAGAGTTTAATGCTTTGCCGCTTCCGAGAAGGTCGAGCGGACATAAATCCACTGTACCCAGATAAAATCCCGTGCTTCCCATGCTTTCCGCAACTGACTGATATCGATAATGTCAAGGACATTATTTTGCACCAGGAAAAAGTTCTACCATTGTGTTTCATTTAGAAAAACAGGATTAGAATTATTAGGCAAGAAGGTAGAAGAAGAAGAATGTGAAGAAGAAGAAAAAGAAGAAGATGAGGAAGAAGAAGAAGAAGAATTAGATGTGATCGCCGGAACAAGGAGCTTGTTGGCCTGACGTTTCGGAGCCTCACTCGAATTTGTCATCAGAGACAGTCGCAAATAAGGGTGTTGGAGGCACAAAGACTGAATTATTTATACTAAAGATCTGTCGCGGGACCACATGCGTACTATAATCCACGGTTCTCGCAATCACCGCTGGGGGTCGTAATGGATGCAAAAATGAGTCGCTAGTCCGCTTCCGAGTCGTTAATTGCCGCAATTTCATCATCCGTTTTGGATGTTAGCATGAGAATAACTCAGCAGTTTGACTGGCTGTCACTGGGATTGTTGCTCGCTCGCGCCCTCCCCACCTGACTGATTTCCCTGCCCAGGAAACATTTAGACACTGAATATCGTTTGGGGGAGGTATTGCGTTTGCTGATGAACTGCAGACCTCAGAACCATGACTCTAGCAGCTCGAAGCTTACGTGCTTGTCACCTCTCGTCAGGATTTCGACCTCTTGAAGCTTTGAGACATGGCCAGGTTTCCTGGAATGAGTCGCCACCTGAGAGTTAGCGTCTTTCTTCCTCACCGCTACTGCGTGCTCGGCCATCCGCGTCTGAGATAGTCTCCCAGTTTCTCCGACGTAGTTGCTTGGTCTGCAACTGCGCCAAATCCGGTAACTCCAGACGTTTCTTGGCGTGGCAGTGGGTTTTTCGACCTCATGACTTGACACCTGACGGTTACTTGCCGGCCTGTGTGCAACCCCAATTTCAAGTGGATCGAGAAGGCGGCTGACGACTTCCGAAGCGTTCTTCTCGTACGGACGAGTTCGCTAAAATTTAGGGCCGGTTGGATTTGGTCTCTAGTGTCGTCTGCGCATGCAGTGGTCGACAGAGTTGCGCGGATAGCCATTGGCTCAGTACTCCTCGAAGATATTTTATTTCAGCAACCTTGTCTCCCGGTTCGCTGCAGTGCGTCTCAACACGCCGATATAGCGTCCTTACGCAAATGTCTTCTGACTGATCGGGTGGTTTCTGTTGAATTTCAGCACTTGCGTCGTACTTGTCGCTTTCCAGAGCACTTGGATTTTTAGGTTACCGAAATCGTTGCGGCAAATGAAGACATCCAGAAAGGCCGGCTAGCTGTTTTCTTCCTCCTCAGTCGTAAATTGAATGTCCGGAAAGCCAAAGTTAAGGCGTTCTTTGAATGCCAACAACTGGCTCCATTCGATGCCAACGGTGATGTCATCTACATACTGAGCGCAGAATTTCAGTCTGCGGTGTTGGAAGACCAGCGACTCCAACAGTTTCAGGAACGCCTCATCTATGAGTCTCGTAATCGGCGAACCCTTTGACATGCCTTTCACCAGTCCATAGATTGTTCTGACGAAAGTAAAGTACGTCTTAAGACAGAACTTCAGTGATATTACCGACAAAGACAAGGGAGACTGGAATGGCCATTTCTGGCTTATTAGCCGTCGTCAGCCAGCCATACCCAAGCCCGAAGTGTGGAACACCCGAGCCTCAAACTCGCAACCTGTTGGTTTAGAACTTTAGTTTCATACTGATATCAGATTTTGGCCCAATCTACAGGAATGTTGGTTTTAAACAAATGGCGGACGTTATTTTTTCCCTTCTCACTTATGCCGGTCATTTTCCTGTGACGGCACTTCCTGCTGCATAAACTGATTCCTCGGATAGGAGGTCATTATATGTTTTCCTCCATAAACGGGGTAATATTTTTATGGACGGCAGACTTCGTTAAGTATTCATCTACGCTGCCTGATTTACCTACTTGCAAACTACTGCTAATTCCATACGTGTACAATGCCCTGGACTTATTTTTAATACAGCCGTTACGAAATCAGTGTAACTTGCACTAACAGAGCAATAAAACAATACCCCCAGTGAAACACCCAGCAGTGTGAAGCCGCTGTCTGGTGCTATGGAGTAGATTGTTTAAATTGCTCTTATATACTTTTCGTATAGTCATTGTTAAATTAAATGCCGTGCAGTTTCTGATTATGGACTTGCCCTGATTTCATGGATCCAGGATCGCCTCAAACCTTTTTGCCTCTCACACAGTACATTCGATTCAATTACTTCATTGTTCCACTAAAACTCAACCCTACTGGCACATGTAACATGCGCAGTTCGGTCGCCTCTAGGACATTTTTTCTAACCTAAGGTTTTTTTACCCGAAAGGCGAATCGTCCCGGCAAATTATATTATCATATTTTTCATCGGTTTTCACAAGCTTAGCATATTTTATAAATTCAAATCATATGAAAATTCACTCACAGTGAACACCCATTTAGGCAGTTCCTGTTAGGTCAAAAGGGTTCCTACTGAATAAGGTCCCTTGATGTCCGTATCCTTTCGTTCATGTTTTGGTGTTGGATTGCTGCTTCAGTGTCCATTGGGCAGCATGTACGTGCCTCCCAGTTTGTCCTCCGGTCTCGCCATATGCATGGTTACTAATGCGGACATGTCGGTTCCCTGCATTAGCTGACAAAAAATTACATTATCTGGCCTACTCGAGAACTATGTCTCCAATTAGGAAGTAATACTTAAATGGGTTTTAATATTGACCGTCATGCAGCGTAATTCCAAGATGTTTCATTCATGCCGAGATGTCGGCTTTTTAATGAGTATGTTTCCGGCCGCCTGCAGAGACCTCACCCAGTAAATTATTATTATTTAAGTATTATGATTTTCCCACTGGTTTTCGATGTCCATATGAATTCAAATACGTCCTATTAAAAACATGCATATAAATGTTTTTTCTTGCACTCAATTAGTTGCAAAGCAGGTTTTGTTTTAACTTTATGCCTAAAAAGGACACATTCAAACGAGCACAGCCAGTCTTAAAAGAAAAAGGAACTGCAAGTAACGCCAACCATCGAATTTTCTGCAGACGCGGTTAATTGATTAATTGCTTTTTTATACACCACCTACGGTTTGGCGACGAGCTGGGGAATCAGTCCCAAAAATTCCCAAAAAATGTCACCGCTTCCTAAGTGAATCTCTTGGGATGCCCGTTTTTCAATATATACACATATTCGATGTCAAGATATCTTATCGCATTCATCATACCATAAAAAATACGAGCAAGAAGAGAGGGCGGGTAAATGAATCAAATTGTACTCGTATTGTCATTTTGGAAACTTCCTCTTTTCCATCATGAGGGTAGTGTGGTTACTGTTTCCGCTGGTTCTCTGTTATTCTGCCTTGTCATCCGTCTCGTATTGTAGTAGTGCTCGACGCCCAAACTTTGACCCACCCGTTTGATGCTGACTAGCTTCTACCTCTCCGAGGTGGACCACTGACGGGCTCGCGTATTTGTAGCTACGTCGGCATGTCTGTTGGCCACCTACACGTCAGTCGGTGGACAGAGCAGCTGTTGATGTTCGCGTGAGTTGCTTCCAGCTTCGCGGGCCCGTCGGTGGAACAGTGTTCGACGATGGTCACGTGGCCTCCGACCGCCCCCTCCCTCCTTTCCGTGAGTGTTGGCTTTCGGTTCTGCGTGCCCGTATGTCTTATTGGCCCTGTCCAAACTGATCTGAGATTTGGGAGTAGCACCTGGTAGGCGGGATGCAGGTCTGCAGTTCACTCGAGAACCAAATTCCAAGCACCATACTGGCCATCCCCTCCCTGGTTAGGTCGATCACCCTTGCTTTCTAACAGACGAACCTGTAGTTTAGCTGTTGAGTGTGGTCACAGACTTGAGATAGTTTATCCATGTGGTTGCTTGCAATTTCGTGTGCGTGCAATCTTGTGCCAAGGCGCATGTCCGTTTCACTAACATGCATATCTTGCATCACGGCTTTAGCACGATATACTGCACACCCCTGCTGATTGTTCTGTTAGTGGTGGCGGGTCTTTGGGTCTTGGAACGAGGAAGTTTCCGAAACGTCAGCACAAATACAATTTGGCTCATGAACTCGCCCTCTTTCCTCTTCGTTTTCTTCGGCGATGATGAGAGCGATGTCTATTTACTCAGGAATGGGCGCACGCCGATCCATTGGCTTCCCAAAGCAGACAAGCCTCGAACAGGCAACCGTTTATCAGGCCAAAGTCGGCCGAGTCATGATAGCAGAGGGGACACGAGAGAATCTGGGATTTAGATTGATGGAGAACTGTTTCGGGCTTGTTTGCCTTCTTTCAGCCAAACATAACCCTGACCACCTGCTGAAACCGGAAACAAAAACACGCGACCACACAGCTGGCGCAGCCGATCCACCATTGAGGTCTACCAAATGCATATATATATTCTAAAACTTGCTCTCTCCAAATTTCAAACTGGAATCTTGAGTGTATTTTAGTCTGAAGGTTTTCGTAATTTTGAATTGTTTTCATACGCCGGCGTTTCTGAGTGCCATATACCGTTGCCTTCAAAAGGTTCCAATGCGATTTCTCTGCATCGAGATATTGTATGAATCAAGGGCTGACCCTAAGTAGCCAAATTATGAGTGACATAAGTTTAACGTGACATGTATGGCCTGACAACCTCTAGCCCAAGTGAAGGCACAGATTACATTAAAAAGACACGGATGGTACTGAACTCTCCAACACTAGGGCTGTTCCTTTCTTGATGGGCAGACCCCTAAAAGATGTAGTTTCTTTCAAAAAACGAAATGAAAATGAGTTTTTCATGCGATCCCGTTTCAGAAATATGACCGAATTAACACAGGTATCAAAAGACAGTGAAAATAACGCCCATTAAGTAAACCGTGATTTTTCTGCTACTGTTGTTTATGCAGGTGGAATTGATTTTGCACAACAAAATCCACATCGCAACTAAACCGCAATGAAATTGTGATCCTGGTGTAAACTGACCAGCACTGCAAAATCAGTTGAGGCAGATTTTATCTGAAAACATATGTGGAAATTTCTGCACGAATAGTTGTTTAAGGAAAGTACACAGAGCACTCACCACATCGGCGAGCTGGATTTCGCGTTTCAAAAGAGGTGTTGTCGGTTTGTAGATTAGCAAAATAAAAATGAAGATGGCGAGCATCTTTTTCGAGA
This sequence comes from Spirometra erinaceieuropaei, assembly GCA_902702965.1. NCBI lineage: Eukaryota > Metazoa > Platyhelminthes > Cestoda > Diphyllobothriidea > Diphyllobothriidae > Spirometra > Spirometra erinaceieuropaei. The sequence continues at coordinate 3,832,492 of CACRXP010000002.1, forward strand.
TAAATATAACTGTAAAAAATCGGCGGAACGGATAATTTACATTCGGCTTTCCCGTTCCGACCGTTTATATTGGACTGAGTTTATGGACCTGTCTCCAAAAAAATGGCGCCAATTTTGTCGGTGTGAACATTTACCACTAGTAATCAGTGCAGTAAAGTATTTGTTAGACTAAGCGCGAGATGCACCTGTCTTTAGGGCCCCTTCACTGTTTCAACCAACCTCATCCGGATATTCGCCGAATTGTTTGCCCCAAAGTTGCCAAGGTCCGTCCCCGGTATGCCAGTGAACTCTATTACTACAGTCTGCCCCTTGCTTCAGCTTACGCGCCTTCTCAAGTAAATGTCTCTGTTCCGTGATGGGGCCGACCGGAAGCCTTCTTCTTGGCAATGGAAAGGCGCTTTCGAAAGCAGCATACAAAGCTAAGGCGCATTTTGACTCCTGCAGGAGGAGTTTGTACAATCTTGCCCACAGCTGATCCACGGATAGTGGTCACTTTCCAGGCCGGCCACGCAAACCAGCCGATGCATGCTGGTACGCGTGTTAACGTTTGTAAAAAAAGATGGATGCGGAGACACCTGCAGAACCGAGGTCACACAGAACCAGAGTATGGCCATTGAGGACCCAATTAATCACCATTTCCATTTGTCGGGCTCGATCCTCAGCAAGGGCTTTTGACGAGAGTCGCTTTGGCTGTCTGCAGAGCCTAAACTCGAATTCTCCAAGCGCTCAGCAGCTGGAGATGTTTAAGTGTATGTTGGTGGCCAGTTTTGAAATTCGTTTTGTTATTCCTATTTCCACCTCTCTCTCGGCCTGACACTTGGTTTCTACCATTTTGTCCCTTTACAGTCACGTGACCGACTGAAAAACTAAACCAACTAGTCAGCTACCCAGTCAGAGTCAGAAGCTTGAGGACTCCTGGGATTAGGCGTGTACTGCTGTAGGTGTATATGCCGCTTTGCTGACATAGTCGTACCACTACGTACGCTGGTGGTAAAGGACACAAATTCGTTTGGACTGACGAGTGTCAGGCGGCTTCCGACGAAATGAAAGGTCAGTTGACACCTGCACTCGTTCCTGTACTTCCTCACATGCAAACTAACGTTCCACCTTTCGCCTGTGACACTGACACCAGTGGATTCCCGTCTGGCGGCTTACACTCGCTGATGAACGTAACCGGTCAGCTACGATCGGTATCTTTTTCCAGCAAAACCTCGTATAAATTACAATAGCATCACCGTGCTTACTGTTGGAAACTTCTCGTCACAATTGCTTTGAGCAAGCAGTGACACTCTTTTTACTGTGCAAGACTTGCATCGTCCGCTCCGACGCTTGTGCTCTTCAACGTTTAAAAGATATTTAAAAAATCTAGAAATAGAACTGGTTCGTTGATAGATATCACTACAGAAGTATAGCGCAGGTGACTTAATGGTTGAAATGTGTGCAAATATAGAAAATAATATCTAACCAGTCGGAAGGTATCGGGACACATTCTCAGCTAATAATTAACACCTTCAGTTATATAAGTATACAAAAAGGTATTGGGGAGTAATAGTGGGCCGGCTAGAAATGACAGCTTGCTTAATAAAAGTGGGCATGTCGAAAGTGCGAAAATTCGCGTCCAATCAGTTACCGTCTAGTATCTGGTCTATCTTACGAAATGTTAATCAAAATTCTGAAGTGAGTTATTTTATTAGACAGGATTACATGGGTAGGGTTGTAAGATTAGTTATCCTGCATCCTAATCCAAGGATATTTCAGTCATGCCAGATTGGCGGCATTCGAAGGACTTTTCCACTGCCTGTAAATACACACTCGACAAAGAAATGGCGGTTTAGGTAGTTTTCATTTTTCCAGTGTATTTTGTTCGATGTTTTTTTATATATTTTAATGTTTTTGGAGATAGAAGATTGTGTATTCTTCAAAGGTTGCACTTCAAAGAGTGCATTCCTATAGAATCTCAAGATTGTATGTTTGTAATCGTGAGATTCTATAAGATCTTGAAACGTTTATACATACACCATCGAATCCGTTCATTTGCTAATGCTGCTTTGGGAGTTAGCATGTATGTTCACATACACTCCAAAATTGTATGAGATCCGTTGATATATTTTTAGTAACCTAGTGATATGTATGACTTTTCCTCCGCGGAAATAAAACTACATGTTGTTTGGAAACCTTAAGAGCAAGTGCTGGTCAGATCCAAAATTATTCAGAAGTTAAAGATGCTTTTTCAACCCAAACACAACCTTTTCGCAAGCATAAAATTCAAAGAAGACATAATTTTTTTACCAAACAAGCATAAGAAAAGATATTTTATGCGTACTTTCTGTAAGACTTATTTGGATTAATAAGGACATCGGAAGTCAGTGAAAAAGTCTATGCCATGTAAACAGTCGGTTTTTACCGAGTGATGCTTTTTCAGGCAGCCAGAAAGAGGACCATTTAAAAGCCAGGATGCACGCGTGACTGAAATATCTTTGGGATTATTCTGCATGAAACTCAGTATTAAAACTCATAAATTATTCCGTTCTACTCGTAGATATATTTCAGAATTTGGGTTATCTCTAGAGATAGGTCGGATACTGTACTTTGGTAGTTTACATCGTATGCTCATGCTAACATTTGGGTAGTTAAAATATCATATCTAGTTCTCAGTGTGAATGTCTTCCAATACATAATGTAGGATGCAATATGACAACTCGTTAACTGCTTGAGGATTTAATATTTTAAAGTTTTACCGCATAATTCGATTCGTATTTTCGCGTCTGCATTATTTTGGATACGCTTAACTAGGATTTTGGCATTATTATAGTGAGTATTTTAGGGTAATAGGCAGTGCCCTTGACGACCCTATTGAAAACGGTACATGCAATAAAAATGTTAAATGCACATCTGGCTAAAGAATTTCACTCGGTCTCGCGAAGGTCCTGGTAAAGCCATATTTCGAGAGATCAGTCGGCGACCAAAGAATTGGAATACAATTAGCAGCAGCAATAATAAAGATGCCATTTTCTATGTATCACGCAAATTTTCCTTCCAAAAATGTCTGAGTGCATCAGCGACGGATACGTCACTTGCTTTTTTGAAACCTACAAAATAAGCTAGATTTGAGAGCTTTCATTCATATGGTGAGTTCCTAGACTGTTATTTCTATGCACTTGACGGCTTGGGACACACCGTAGGTGTGCTAGTTCATAAACTGTTGACTGAAATTCCGAAATATGTTTTCCATTCGGAAAGATTGCTCAAGCAGTGTTTTGAATTGTTAATTACTGTACAGTATAATCTCAAGAGATTTCAGTTATATTAAAATTCCGGCTTTTGAATGCGCTTCTTATTAGCCGTCTGCAAAAGTTACGCTTTGTAAAAATGACTGCTAGAGTAGTGGGAATTATTCCCACCGGTTACCGAAGATCTTATATGTTTAAATATATTAGGTGAAGACACGAAAAAAACATCCTCTCCTGTACTCATCTGGTAGCCGATCGCATCATCAAATGCCTCGCTTGGAGAGAGAGAAAATATTTCGGTTCTTATTAACCTTATGAATTCACAAATAATTTTCGCCCCCACCTTTTCTTTCTTTTGCATTCAGGTTTTCCGAAGTGAATGCCGTGCATATTACGTCAAAGCAATATTACATCTTGATGACATATAGGTTTCATAAAATTTTGCGAAACCGAAAGATACTCTCTCTTCAAGAAGGAAGTTTGGAGAAGACGCAATTTGCTGTCAGATGAATAGAAAAGCGAACATTTTATGCGAATTTTCTGGGAGATATAATCGAATTTATAAAGCCGTCGAAAATCGATGAGAAGGAAATTATACTATCTAAGTCGATATTTTACAGAGTATGGTTTTTGCAGACGGTAGCAATGAAACTCGTTTAAAAATTGGCATAATGGCGTGACTGGAACATCCGAGGATTATACTGCATGATAATGAATACGACAACACTACTTGAGTAATCTTTTCAAATCGAAAATATATTTCGGAATTTTGGTTAACATTTTATGAAACAGCACATTTACTGTATTCGTAGACTCATCCCAACAAAAAATCCAATCGCCGAAAAAGGTGGATATGCCGCAACACAGGACTGTGATGGGTAAAAACCCACTCCGATAACCTATCTCTTTGAAAATGTTCGTGACTAACGTACTTTTGCCGATAAAAACCTATGCTCTTCATCCTTTTATATAGGAAAATGGGGGGGGGAGTGAAACATTTTGCCCGTCTATCCATTTCCCTGGCAGACGCTAAAATATCTTCTGTAGCACGCAAAAAAATTGTCTTTAACCTTTTTTATTGGCAATGTTTTTCTCATTTTTGCCTACTCCTAGTTCCTGTTCAACGATTTTAAACGTACTGCGGCGTGCTTACTTAAATACTGCTGTATCTCTCAAAAGGTCGATGTGATGCCCAGCAAATTTACAAAGTACGTACCGACAGGAACTGGATAACACAAACATTGTCCAGGATTGTGTTTGCCGTTCAGAATAACCGCCTGACCATGCGTCTTTCTTGACTGCCTACGACTGGGTCACACGCGTCTGGAAACTAAAAGGGTTAAAGGCAAACGATTGACTGATGCTTGGGACGTACAATTACACAGGCCATCCCATCAGAATTTTCAATAAATAAAGAAGTTTCTACTTTTCCATAATCAACCCCTTTATTTACATCTTGTTGTACCTGATTTAGGTGGAGTGTCTTGGCAAGCCCTTTAGGTTAAGTGGGCACCCTCTACCAGGAAAACATGTGTAAATATTCAGATACGATCTACAATGATTGTTAGCAGGGGAAATTCCTCGAGAATAAAACTATAGTGATCTGTGCCCAAACTTATAGACCTTTTCGGCGATAAAATAGTTTTGATAGTATAAATCCGGAGAAGGTTTTTTGGATCGCGTCCAACTAATCAAGAAGATTCACAACGCCCGACGTACTCCAAATTGATTGTTTAGCTTTCGATCGCCACGTTAGACGCAAAATTCAAAAAACTTTATTGATATTTTAAAACTCACTTTAAAATAAAGAAGCTTATAAAAGTAAAGTCATACTTCTTTGATGGCATAGAATAATGTGCCAAGTCACTAATATGTGACAGGATGTGTGCTCTTGCTTGAGTAACCTTTATGAAAGGAATAAGTGAATAAAAATTCGCAATCTAATATCATATAGTTTTCACTGAATCGCGATACTTGCTTGAAATCAAACAAAATCTGTTGTCTATAAACGGTACTTGTGTGATCGGTTCGCATGACGACAAATGCTTGTTCCTTTTGTCTTTTGTTCTAATCCCGCATCTTCGAAAGTTTTCTCTTACCCAATAATTTATCTCTGCAACCTGCTGTAAGGGTTCTAGGTTCAGCCTCCAATACAGGATAGATAGGGCCTGCTCTGCTCTGTAACCCGATTAGCATAACACCGCTTTCGGATTAAGCAATCCTTCTAAACGCAGATGGCAAGCCAAATATTTCTGGTTAAACGACAGATTTTCTGACCTGCAGATCGAGAAGCCCGGATTCGAGCTCTTGGATATCCATTCTTACAGTTTGGACCGACAACGCTTTCAATCCAAAAGAAACCATTTGGGTCTTCCAGTGTCTTTATTGGCATCACACTGATTATAACATGTATTAGCATAGGAGCAGAGTTTGTCCATCTGCGGAAGTAGGCAGAGAATGCAGGAGCACCAAGACAAAAGAGAGTAGCATGTCTTTTACCCTGCGGTCAATACAAGTCGGTGTACGCCAGTCTCGTCTGACCACGAATATTTCGATTGCAGTCTACGGATAAGGAGGATTAGCTCCCATTTAGACTTTAACTTAATCTCAAACTGGACCGGCGTTTAGACATCGAACCTGTATTTATTCCATGGCTGGCTGTCAGGCAGCGAAAATCAAGTCCCAAAATGCTAACTGCAACGTCTTTTGTCCTTATTTGCAATTGCTTATGTACATGTGACTTTCACTCTCTCTCTCTACGGAGAAGGCGCAAATAAGAGTACACCTGGTGACAGTTATTTCAACAATCCAACCGCTCAGAGTCGAGTTAGGAGAAAACGTGTAGCGTTTAAGTATCAATTTAATTGGAACAAAGTGTCATCAATGCCGCCACCTTTAACGGCCTAATGAATTCTCCGAGATCATTGTTAGATATGTAGAACTCTTTGATTATTTTGAACAAGAAGTAAAATCGAGAAAGCGATTGGTCGAGACAGGGGTATCTTACCCTGGTATCACAAATAATCTAATCTTTGATAAAAAAAATGATAATTTTTTGTGGCTTTTTCAGATATACGCGTTAAGACGACAGTAAACTGTCGCGTTATACTTGCTCTAGTAAAAAAATGAATTTCCCGCCGAAGTTGCTCAGTGGATATTTCGGGCTTATTACCCACGCCGTGCTGCCTACAGAACATTTGCTTAGGGATGCAGATAATCTGATTTCTATGCACTTTTATATCCGAAGGCGTTTTTGCCTTATTTTTACAGATATACGTGACTTACGGACTTGGAAGCTTTCTTCTGTGTATATTACTGATTTATTTAGTGTCTTTTTTAGTTTTCTACACAGTTCTGCTAACTAACGGGCCCGCTCTAAAATCTAGACAATACTATTCGCGGAAAGAATTTTCTCCAGTTCTCTGATTAAAACGCACTGGAGCTGAACATCGCACAAGTCTCCTTCAAGATTCCAAACAAAATCAAAGTGAACCGTTAACTGCCTTCTATTTCTGGTTGCCTCTGGATTCTTCTCTTCCTCCCTCACCTTCTGTATATGTATTTGGAGGTGCAACTCCGAGGAAATATAAGGTAAAGGGAATACTTTTTTAGGGAAAGACAACAATTTTTGTTTAATGACCTTTCGATACTGGCTCCCCAATCCATCACCAGGCGTGCAGTAGACGCTCTAACAGTTGAAATTTTAAGCTTGTTTAAAAGAAATCAACACCGGTTTCCCATTCCTGACAATGGATGATTCCTGTCGGTTGTCATCCCGTTCGTATTGGCTCTTGTCTTTTCTAATTTTCTTGAGACTTCGTTTCCCGGCGTCAAATTTGATGGGTCGATTAATGAGTGGATCATCGGAGTACATGACCTCCAGATATTCTCCGTTTTTCTTGAATGGATGAGTACCGTCAGTGTGAGTTTTGTCCCAGCAATGTAGCCTACCGGAGTCAAACTGACAAATCGACCTCTACACACTGATGCGAACATTAATTGGAGTGAGTAGGCGAGGCCACTTTTGTTTAGTTGCTATTTATTCATTGGAAACTGGTCTCACAGTTGCTTGGGGCAAAACTAGCACTGGCCGTGACCGTTCATTCAAGAGAGTCGGAAAATTTCTTCAAGCCATGGACTCCGATGACCCCTTCATGAATCGATACTCGAATCAGACGCCGTATACTAAGACTTAGAGGGAATGCAAAAAGCGAAAGCCAGTACGAACGACATGGCAGCCCACAGCAGCCTCTTATTGTCAGAAATTATAGACTAGTATTTAATTTTTAGGCATCTTCAAAATTTCAACTGTTTCGGCGTCTGCTCCATATCTGATGGCCGTCTGGAGAACCAGCATAGAAAACCCACGAATCAAAGTTTCCTCCTTCCCTTAAGAACTTATATTCCAGAATGAGATTGCCGACAAAGACGAGGGAGGCCGGGACGACCATTTATGGCTTGCTACGCGTTGCTAGCCAGCCCTACCCAATGTCACCTTTTGGGGCCACTTAACGTCCTAACCCGCATTTTATTGGTTATTAGACGTTAGTAAGTCCAACACTGTAACCACTGAGCCTGATCGCAGCCGATACGACAACGAACCCTTGGTTCTATGGTTGGAGACTACGACTTGCTAGCATCTTATAACCAAAAGAACGCGAGTTTGAACCATATGTACCCCCATTAGGCACGGTTGGCTGACGACACCAAGTAAGCCAAAACTGGCAATTCTAGTTTCTCTCGTCTTTGTCGGTAACCTCACTCTGTCTGTCTTATTAGTCGATGTGCAACTGGTTGTAGCGCTCTAAATCGAGTCTCAAAGCACAACGGGACGATCAGGTTCCACACCTTAATTGGTTGACGCACCTCCAGCTTATATGTATATATGCGCATATACAGTACGTGGGCTAACTCATGAAAAGTCAACCGAAATTCCGAAATGCGTTTTCGTTTTGAAAAGAGTAATTAAATAGGGTTGTAAAACTAACCAGTATGCAGCATAATGCCATAATAATTTAGTTACCCCAGGATGCGGCTTTCGAATCAGTTACAATACGCTTGGACACAACTTTGAATAAGACAAAGAACACGCACGTGCACTTTTACCTGCTGACGACTTTGTTCTTATCTAATAGTTTGTAACTGTTGGGGTACTGCTATTTTCCTTTCCCGGATAGCCTACTTACCGTGCCAAACTAATGGCTTTATCACTTACAAGCTAGCACACCTACTGTATGTGCATGTATGTACAGTGCGTGACCTATCTCATGAAATGTTGGCTGAAATTCTGAACTGCGTTTCCGATTAGGAAGGATTACTTGGTCGCAGTTGTGATACTGATTATCTTAAGGCATACTGTTATAACATTTTGGACTTGGCAGGATGTCGGCTTTTAAATGCGCTTCTTTTCAATCCCCTGTAGAAAGCGTGCTCGTTAAAAAAATGACTACTTAATTTGCATGCATTTTTCCCATTGATTTTCGATGGTCTTGGAAATTAAAATATATTTTATAGAAACCACAAACAAAAATATGCTTTCTTTTAGTCAATCAATAGAGAATCACGTCTTCTTTATATTTTATACTTAAAGAAGGAGTATAAATAGGTTTTAAAAAGTTTTCTAATTGCCGAATAATTTGGAGCCTGATCATTTGTTGCATTAGCGCTTAGTGATTATTCTCTACAAGGTGCATACGTTCCGCGTAAAGAAAATCCCATATTTTTCTGTGTCATTAAAGAGATATCATACAGGGTCCATAAAATTTTGCAATGGATGCGGATCATGTACATTTCATGAGGGGCAGTGGTAAACGGCCAGGTACGATGCTACGTGAATGGACATATCGCGGTCTTACAAAGTCTCATAATTAGAAATGCATGCAAATTAAGTAGTCATTTTTTTAACGAGCACGCTTTCTACAGGGGATTGAAAAGAAGCGCATTTAAAAGCCGACATCCTGCCAAGTCCAAAATGTTATAACAGTATGCCTTAAGATAATCAGTATCACAACTGCGACCAAGTAATCCTTCCTAATCGGAAACGCAGTTCAGAATTTCAGCCAACATTTCATGAGATAGGTCACGCACTGTATGTATGAATGCACTGTCTCAATTTTTCACTATGTATGCATATGTCAAAATAAATTGCCGTGGGAATCCTCGCAACCTCTTGAAGGAAACCTCAATATAGCATATAATTGTTGTGCTGGCCAAAGCTTCTACATGTTGATAGAAAAAAAGCCAAATAATATATTACCGTATCTCATTGCAAAACTAAAGTCAAGCCAAACAACCGCGGCATCTTAAAAATGGGAACAACCGTAAAAGCGCTGGTTTCATAGGCACTGCTGATACTCGGGTCAGTTTTATCTTCTCATTGGCCCGCAGAGTCATCCGTCTGCCCTAATTTCAAATCTGAAGCCTTTTGACACCAAGATTTCAAGGCCCTTTGAATGAAGTCTTCAACATTAAGGTTTCATTGCAAAAAGTCCGTAAAATGGACCATTCTTCTATGGCGTCGCCATAAGGCGGTATTATTTCAGAATTCGCCCCTGTCTGCAAAAGTCTATGAGTACTGTGCCTACCCTTGTGTCAGTCGTCGCCCTCAGTTGTTCGCTTTGGGGCCCATCAAACTTAGAGCTTTGAGGTTTCGTCCCGGTTGTTAGTACAGTGAGTGATCGACCTCATGAAATGCTGGCTGAAATTCTGAAACGCGTTTTCGATTAGGAAGGATTACTTGGGCGCGGTTGTAATAGCGATTATCTTGCGGCATAATTCTATGTTATTTCGGACTCGGCAGGATGTCAGATTTTGAATACACCGCTTTTCATTCTCCTGTGAGAACGTACTCGGTAAAAATGATTACTTATTTAGCAGGCATTTTTCCCAGTGATTTTTGATGGTCCTACAAATTCAAATACATTTTCTAGAAACCACGAAAAAAATATGCTTTCTTTCAGTCGTTTGATAGAGAATTGCGTCATCTTTATATTTTATACTCGAAAAAGAAGTATTATTAGGTTTTGGAAAAGTTTCTAATCGCCGAACAACTTGGAGCCTGATCAGTCGTTGCACTAGCGCTTAATGATTTAAGTCCACAATGTGCATGCGTTCCGCGTAAAGAAGATTACACATTTTCCTCAGCCTTTAAAAGGATATCATATAGAGTCCATAAAATTTTTCAACGAATGCGGACTGTGTTGTACATTTCATGAGCAGCAGTGGTAAACGGACAGGTACGATGCCATAGGAATAGACATTGCTCAGTCCTATAATTCTCCGAATTAGAAACTCTTTTAAAACTAATTGTACTCCTTCTTCGAGTATAAAATATAAATATGACGTGATTCTCTACCAAACGACTAAACGAAAGCATATTTTCGTTCATGGTTTCTAAAAAATGCATCCGAATTTGCAAGACCATCAAAAATCAATAGGAAAAATGTCTGCTACATAAGTAGTCATTTTACCGAGTACGGTTTTTACAGGAGATTGAAAAGCAGTGTATCCAAAAGCTGACATCCTGCCGAGTTCGAAATATCATAGAATTATGCCGCAAGATAATCGGCATTACAACCGCGCCTAGGTAATCCTCCTTAATCGAAAACACATTTCAGAATTTCAGCCAATATTTCATGGAACCGGTCACTCACTGTATGTATTAAATTCAGAACTGTGCAACGCTTAGTATGTGCGGCTTCCTCCTGAAAGCAGTTAAGTTTACAAAAACTATTTCTCCGAAAATTAATGTTCTACAACTTCGCCCCTAGTACAGTTACCCTACATACTATACTTTCAGTCATAACGATTAATATATTTTAAGAACACTACATATTTTTTTGTAATGTTTCGGGCTAAAACAATGTATTCAGTATGGATGCCCTACCCTCCCCCCCATAACTCTCTGCCCTACAGTCAGAGTCACAAGTATCCTGAGCTGAAAAAGGACGTTTCTTTCTTCTCCCTTTATAGAGAACATGTCGCAATGATAGCCGTCCATCAGATCTAGAGAAAAATATAAATTTGCCCGATTAAATATATCCGGATCACGGAGGAGGATAAAATTGCAGAAAGGCAGTAGAAATTATACAAAACCGCACTGGTCGCAGACTGCGAAGTGGCGGATAACCAAACCCGGACTCCTGGTCGGTGCCGAAGGGAATGACGGCCGATTTTGCCCGTGTTTCAAGTATGACCATTCAACGAAGTCTCAACTACCCTCTGTAGTCAGTCATCAAGACTCCAAACTGTGCGAAACTATCGGCTGGGCCACCTCAAAACAGCTTCTGATAAAAAGACTAAATGCTAAATTACGCGTCATCGTCAAAGGCCAGTTTTTCTTCTGTGGAGTGGGAGCTTTTTCCAGAGCAAGATTAGCCCAGGGAAAATTTTCATTCTGTCGTCTGGCTTAAAAAAGTCAGGCAAAAATCCCAATTTTATAGATGAATGTCCATCTACTATAGAGATAAACATTTTTCTTCGGGTCACATGACGATTTAACTAGCAAAGGCTATAAATGAAAGTACCGGAAGTTTTACAGTTGGTATAGAGTTGAATGCAGCCACTTCAGCAGGGGGAAATAGGTCTTGTCGGAGAACACCCAATCCGCAAGAATGTTTATTGGGTGACATTTAATGAAATGCTCTCCGCTTAAATTTAAAAAGAAGTTGAGTGGGTGTATTACTAAATTTCCCTGACAAAGTCATCTTCACGCTATTTTGCACGTGAATTGGCATACTGAATGTTTTCTGACCAGGGATCGTAAAAGCCATCAAAGACCATATTGAAAGGCAGTACGTACGGGATAGATTATAAGTTTGCAACTTTTCGACATTGCAATTTCAGACTATGAAATTCATATCTGTCTAGTCTTATAATGGAATGATATAACCCAAAGAAGCAAGTTAAGGTTAGCTTCTTTTTTTCAATGTGACTTTTTACCCCGCCATCACTCATGCTGGGAAGTGGGACTTTCGAAGCCTGGAATTTAAAATTTAAATCAGCAACTTATGGCTCTCCCTGTATAAGTCAGTTTGTGAGGTAATGGGACGACAGACTGTTGAAGAAAACTCAGTTAAATTAAAAGTTTTTTTTCATTTTCTGACAGACACGCCTGACATTAAATGACCACGAAATATCAAGAGATAGGGAAAACGAATTAATTATTTTCAGACAAACCAACTATGCCAAAAAATTTAAAGGCCCGGGGTTGCATCATTGCACCACTTAATAGCAAAACATTGATTTTAAGGAACGATGCAAAATTAATTCAATCAAACTTTTTCACCCAAGCCTAGTTACAACTTCCCACATGATGAGGTCGAGGCGCCTGAAGATTCGTGCCCAGTTGGATTGTGTTACCCAAAAAATCGAGCTGGGAGTGCTTTTTAGCGTAAAACTGACGGAATTCATAGGAATGGAGCTTTCGTTTACCCCTACGTCTGGGAAACGCCTCTGACGTGTTCATTACTACATCAACCTCTGGCCGTCCCTTGGCGTCCGTCCACACACGGGTACCTTCTGATTGACATCTAGGTTTTTTCCATATCCGGTGTGAATTCACAGCTTCGAGGTCCAAGGCACTGTTTGAGTTCGTCTTTCGAGGAAAAAGGACACACCGGTCAGTGATATTGACGCCAGGATGGTGGGGGGGGGTAAATAAATGTCAATTCGACCACTGCATGGTAATGTTCCCTAATCTCCCTATCGTCTGATCTCATCTGTCCCCGGTCTGAGTTCAGGTTATGGTCAGATGACAATTAAGTTATGCAGGAGTGGATCACTCCAACCATTCTTCTTGTTCTTTTTGTTGTTGTCTTCGTTGCAGTTGTTGTTGTTAATAGGATTTCCCGAAGTCCGGCTAGGTGCCGAATGATAAAGGAAGTCCAACAACTGGTGCCGACCTCTTCTTCCTCTCACTAGTCGGTGGAGCCGGTTTTAACTTGTGGACTCCCACCTGCCTTAGAAAGGCAACAAACGGACTATTTTAGAAGCTTGTATTTTGGCAGATTGTCTTACATCAAGACTATTAATAACCGCGTGAATATGTGAGACCACGACTATTTTGTCTGTAGTAATATTACTCGAAAGCTAGAATTTCCGGAAACCAGTCATGGAAAAAAGGGCAGGAAATCTCCAAAAAGGGACGTTTTAAAGCCGAAAGTTTCCGGCAGTCAAAACGACTGTTCATTGGTAAAGAGTTTACCAGATACTGTCCACGATCAGTCAAGGGGGGAAAATAGACTGGGGATGAAGGTTGACCGATGTGGAAGACCATTTAAAATTTGTTCGGATTTTGTTGTGCACTCCAAAACATAGAATTCGACAGCAGTCTAAGCTATTGGAACATAGGATGGCCAGCAGATTGGTTTCAGATATATTCTCTGTGCCATTCTCTCTCCCTCGTTGTTAGCCTTCTAACCAGACAAGCTGGCAATGTGCCTTGTTTTATTTCCGAGAAAAGCAATGCGCGAACTTGGAGTAGGTCTTTCGGAACAGACGGTTTCAGGTGCGGTTCGGAATTCGATGTAAATATTTGAATAAAATCAATCAACTACTGCGGAATAACCGCGTAATATTCACAAACAGCCAACAGACAGCCAGTAGTATAGAATTATGTAATTACTTGCCGTACTAACAACACAGGTATTAGCTAAAAGTTTAAATATTTATATCAAATTTTGGACCGTGCCTGAAAAGGTCTGTTCCGAAAGATTTATGCAAGTGCGTGCATTGATTTCCTCGGAAATTAAACATGGCAAGTTGAAAATGGAGTTCATATACTAGAAAACACACGGGGAAAGTGGAGGAACCCACGGATGAGCCAAACCCCTCGCAGCTGCGTCAGGCAGCGGTACAAGATCGACGAAACACGCGTGACTGGTCTTTTGATAATATCTGTTTGTTAGTACGGTAAATAATTACACAATTGTCGCTTTTACTTACACTATGGCAGATGCCAGCTTATAGTGAGACTTTCTTTCAACATACCTCGGTATTTAGACGGTGGCCAACTTATTTGGATGCAACTTTAGGACAACTTTTAGTCCTGCAAACGGTCCATACCGGAAGTATGGTAGAAACATCTTCGTCTACGTTAGGCGTTACTGGCACATTGCAAGAATAACTTTTCTTATTAATGCAGCTGTAAATGTTAAAGAACTGTCTCCATATTCTTCAGGTGAAATGTTTTGTTTTATATCTATAAGTGAAAGAAGGTAACCCACTTATGTACTATCTGAAAAGGTCTTCAAATCTTACTGCTCATAGCCTGTACTGGCTGTTCATTTACATGTTCCCCATGCGTTCCGTAAGAGCACAAATCAGTTTTACTTCGTTGCCTTATTAGCTAAAAGCCGGGGGACCTACTGACGAGCCGAACCTCTCGCAGCTGCGTCAGGCAGCGGTACAAGATTGGCGAAACGCGCGTGCCTGGGCTTTTAGCTAATACTTGTGTTGTTAGTGCGGTGAATAATTACACAATGCTGACAATGATTACCCGAAACACAAAAAGGACAGTCTGAATTGGGCGAGGTGAGAAGTCCCTCGTAAGCGGTTTCTTGACAATTACCAAAGTGCCCGTGATCAAAGTTGCTAAAAGAAATTTAATTTATTAACTCGTCCATCCTCTGGAGGGTTAAATAGTGTGAAGGAATAATTTGAACATGCACAGGCACGATGGAAGAGAGCTTTAAGTTCTCGCTCCAAGGACCTATCCAAACGACTCCTGGCCAGCTTATTGCCGCGGCCGACTGGTCAGTTCGTTTGCATATTCCCACGTTCGTGACCCAATTAGGTGGGATGTGGTTATGTAGCCCCGCCTGATGGACACAACACTATTGGCAATTAGGCAGAATGATATTACCGACAAAGACAAGTGAGACTGGAATGGCCAGAAATGGCCATTCCAGTCTCCCTTGTCTTTGTCGGTAATATCATTCTGCCTATATATCATGCGCCGCTGTGCGGCTGCTGGTTGGGCTCGAGAGAGAGCCCTTAAGGCACAACGGAACGAGTGAGTTCCGTATGAACGATCGGTGAGCGCCCCCTAACATACTATTGGCAATTATTTGTCAACCACTCAAAGAACAACCGCGCATTCCCAATAGCTTTTCTTCTGCATACAGCTACTTCACCTCGTCACCTGTGCGTCCCCCCGCTCCACCTGTAAAAACCCCCCTACTACCACCGGTTCCGTAATACAGGTGACTGGGGTTTGTTTACTTCAGGTGGGGCTACATAACCACATCTGACCTCCGATTATGATAAGTGCTTTTTTCATCGATCAAGGTTGTTCTAGAAGGGTAGGGAGCGCTTTTCATATGCTGTCAGCCTGCTACAATGTGCAAATACAGGATTTCGTTGTTAGGACCTACGTTAATGACATTAACAATATTTAGAAATTATGTTGATTGGGAAATGGTGAATTCTCCGTTAATGAGGCCGATCATGGAGAGCACGCTTTGACTTGCACAGAAATTCACATCATGGACATATAATAGGGAGGCGGAGACTGCTTGAATAGGAATGCAGGAATACCCTAGGGGAAGGTAGTCTGACAAAGCAAATTCGCCAGCTTTAACCATCTAAAACAAATTAGTTCATCTAAACACTTTGTTCGTCACTACTGAAGTCAGTACTATGTTTTTTTTATAATTAGGCACCTTCTTTAAGCATATAAACCCTCAAAATGCATTGATACTAACTGGCTAGAAAGGGCTGTCAGGAATGTCATTTGATTTACATGGTTGTCCTTTAATTATCACACACGCTGTACTTTAACTCGCGTTATCGTGGCGTACGTTGACCTTAACTGATTGCAGAACTAGGTACTGACACTCCCCGTGCCCTCGAGTTTATCACAGAAACCTAGCAAGTTGTAACACAGAGTCAAGCAACCATTGATCATTATTTTTTTTGACATACACGGGGGCTTGGACAGTTGAGAGTTCGGGCCGAGCTGTTGTCGTCAGTGGTCATACCGCCACCCGCCATCTAACCCCGTGCCCAGGGGGGCCGGGGTCTTCAAGGACAGTACCCGTCACCCCCCAAGTATGCAGTGAGGCTAGCTCGCTGTCGGAAAGGGGTAAAATTTGCCACGACAATCGCAAATATATCGGCGGAAAGTATATCCTGCGCCCTATCATTCTCCCTCTCTGATTCAACTGCAGTTAATCCATTTCCTCCCCGGGGCTGGAAAGCATTAAAGTTCACTGATTTGAAAGTAATTAACATTAATTAACGTGTGCTGGTCAGCCTGTGGGAGGTGGCGGCGGCAGCAGCAGCGGTTGCGGCTGTACTGACAGTCGTTAATTAACCACAGTATCCCGAATCTCGCGCAAGCACAAACGTTTCGAGTGTGCATTAACGTTCTCGCGCGCACGACCGCCTGTCCGCCTGGCAGTGCTTGAGCAGGTGAGTTCGCGTGCTCGCTCGAGCGATCTGATTCGTGAGG
>CACRXP010000002.1:3849247-3884730 GCA_902702965.1 Spirometra erinaceieuropaei
GAGGAATTGCTTAAGGGGTTGGGGGAGGGGATGAGCGGCATTACCTCGGCAGGCGATGTCTAAGGGATTCGTTGTCTTGCTGACCAGTTGTCTGCCCTCGTGTCCGCGATCAAAATTGCCGGCAAACCACCGGCGATCGCGGACAACGAACAGACTCTCCATACTGCACCCCACACAGACTTGAGACAAAGGTGGGCTCTAGTGGGCAGACAAATAGTAGTGTACGAAGCTGGTTCCTTCTCTGTCACAGTGTCTTGATAGCGGATCGGTAAGAGTCGAATGCAGCGGCCGTTTTGCTCCCTCGCGTCTAAAATTTTAGATGGCATTCCGTTTAGAATGTGAATGAAAACAAGTTTATTGTTCAGCGTTTTTGGAATTTATCGAAAGTCCAGTCACACATTTATGCGGCAAGAGATAGAACGACCATCAGGTTTTGAGTTAGGCTAATCAGATGTGCTTCATGTCCCTGTGATTGGTTATATTGGCTTCGGGTGCAGGCACCAATCGCAGGGCTGATTAACGGCATTCAGCCTGATTGCGTAGAGCTTATTAGGCGGGGCGTTCGACGAGTCAGTTTATTGACTACTGACTGGAGTTCCATTCCTTCATTACCTCTGGCGATGTCTCGCTGTGAGCTAGGACAATTGCCCTCGCGGCAGAAAATCGAAGGAGCTGCTTTATTCCAATCCAAGAGAAGTTTCACGATAAGGGATCCGTCATCGAACGACCTGTTAACTTCTGCTCAATTTGGTCTCTGGTTCTTGCCCCGTTTATTTTTCCTGTATCGTCTTAGAACCAGTCAGTGCACTTCATCGGTAGATGTTCCCCGGGATGCATTTCGTCTCATTATACAGTTATTTCCAAAAACCGAGGCAGTGGAAGATGAAACTCGTGAACAATTCTAACCTCCTCCCAAAAGTCATCCGTCAGTTGAACTTCATCATAAGTTAATTTACTTTGAAAGTGTAACAAGTTTAAAAAAACACTAGACGGTCTTAGTCGAGATCGAGTTAGTTCATAGATATTGATAGCAACCTTTAAAGGATTTTAAAGAGAAGAATGGGAAGATGGCAATAAGTACGAATGGAAGTAGGGCGATAGGATAGCATATTAAAACGCACCACTGCTTTTGGAAAGGAAACCACAACTATGATTGGCAGAGGGGACAAACGGACAACTTTTCTACAAACTGACAAATAGCACAGAAAGGGAGACATAGTCGGATATCCTCTTAAGATGGCATCGCAAAAAAGTATAGGAAAAGGGAGAAAAATCCGGGAACTTTCTAACCACCCGAGTTGCGTTTTCCCAACCAGGAGCTATGATTTGAAGCGCTTATGGATCAGGTAACCCACCCAGCCTCTTGCAACAAACGAACTCTACCAATTCCGCGATGCAATAAGCCAACTGTCCAAGCAGGATTTCCTAAGTAATCAATATAGAATCCACCATAAGACTACTAGGCCTGCTTAAATAGTAGGTGTTTTGACCCATTTCTAAAAACAAGGCGGTTTCAATGGGAGCCGAACCCAAGACGTCAAGGGCAAGGTCTGTGTACAGCCAACGTTCTAATCATTTGAGTCACGAGGCCACGACCAGAAGCCGTGAGTTTAATCACTGTAAGTTACCCGCTCGATGCCTGCGGAAGAATGAACTGATAGATCACCTACGCAACTTACACGGATCCTCCATGCCACCTAAAACATGTGGGCGTAACCATTAGATAATGTCCTCGAGTTACACAAGTAAGTAAATAAATAACCTGGGAAACTTTGAAGAAACAGGCAAATTTGCACACTAAAATGGGAAAGCAGCCAGAACTTGGTGAGGACAAAAGATACCGACGCGCATCCAAACGTCCCCCTAGACATGATGATAAAACCGAAGACGTCGCTTCTTTTATAAATAGACGCATTTGTCGGGTAAATAAATTGAAAGAGTGGTTTCTATCCATAAAGCCGATCCGCTTTATCCATCAGTCCGAATCGTAACTAACAGGTGCACTTGTATTTGAACCAACTCCCGGAACAAGAGTCCCTTACTTTCCTGCAGTGATAACTTGAAAGCCCAACACATAAAGCACACACTGCTACAGTCAACAACAACTTCATTCGGGTAAACAGATAAGATAAACTCTTTGATGGGCAGTCTTCGAGACAATTGTTTCCGCTTAATTACACCAAACGACTGCATTGTAATTACATGTCTGTCTGACATTCTTGGGTTACAGACTGCGCACCGTCCTACACGCTCCGCCTGGAAGTGTTCTCATCGAAATAAGATTTCTGGTCCAGTCTAGTCCTGCAGTCAGGAGGCGTAGTTACAGTAGGTGGGCTAACTCATGAAACATCAACCGAAACTCCGAAATGCGTTTTCCTTTGGAAAAGATTAATTAAGTTGGGTTGTAAAACTAATCATCTTGCAGTCCCCTTCTCTAATAATTCAATTACCACAGGAAGCCGGCTTTTGACATACTTCTTTCCAGCTGCATTCAAGAACAACATTCTGTAAAAAATGACTACTTAAGTAGCATGAATTTTTCTCATTGATTTTCGATGCCCCTAAAAGTCCAATTATATTTCATGGACAATATGCATAAAAATATTTACTCTTTTGCTCATTCGGTAGAAAACGACGTCTTCTTCCAATTTTATACTTGAAAGAAAGGTATAATTCGGTTTTAAAGAAGTTTCTAATTGCGAGATTTTTCAATATCGTGAAATGGCCGTTCGTAAAACGTCGTGTCTCTGCATTTATCAACGTGGCTTGTAAAGCTAACAATATGGATGAAATTCACTGTTAAATTTTATGAATCCTATATAGTCCCCCATTACTACCGCAGAGAAATGCACGGTTTTCCGTACGCGGAAAATATACGGCTTGTAGTTTGGAAACCTTGAATCCAAGTGTAACGGTAGAGCGGGTTAAACATTATTCGGGAACTGGAAAAGTTTTTGAAAACCGAATTATACCCTTGCTTCGAGTATAAGACTGGAAGAAAATATAATTGTCTACCGAATGAACAAAAGAATGAATAGTTTTATGTATGTTTCCCATGAAATATAATTGGACTTTTAGGGGCATTGAAAGTCAATGAGAAAAACCCATGCTAATTACGTAGTCATTTTTTACAGAGTGTAGTTTTTGCACACAGCCAGAAGGAAGTTCATTCGAAAGCCGGCATCCTGCGGTAACTGAAATATTATAGAATTATGTTGCGGGCAGACCAGTTTTACAACCCTACCTGATTAATCTTTTCGAAAGGAAAACGCATTTCGGAATTTCGTTTGACGTTTCATGAGTTAGCCCACCTACTGTAGATGTCACTCTTAATCGGCGCTGCCTACTCGTGATCTCGGCCCTGGTGGCTCACTCGAATGGCGCATCTGACTTCAAATTCTCAAGGACGCACTGAACAGGATCTCATGCCCGGGATGCAATCAGAAACTGGTATTGAGGTATCACTGCTAGATGACGGCCAGTGATAATGCCCGTATAACAGACGCACCCAAAATAATAGCCAACACTGGAGGTGTAGTGGGAGACCAAGGTGCAGGCTTACGCCACGCCCATTGGAATCCGAGTCGCCCCGCTTTGCTTTTCTGGTATAAAGTTCCAGTCATTGTGCGTTTTAGATCAGGGGTTGTGGCGGCACGTCTAGACGCGGGTTTTCACCGTGTCAGCTACCTGCGGCCTCTTCCGCCTCCGGGATTCTTGACTCTGTCCTGACAGCGGGCCCACGTAGGGGAAAAGGAGAGAGTGCGGTAGATGTTGCTCAAGTCCACTATCAATATAAACTAATGCATGCGTAAGTCACCGTCCCTGACTTAACCTTGCTGTGGAGCACACGGCGGATATTAACCAGGGCAATGACCTTCCCCTTCTGTGTTCGGTGCTGAGGCTTCGCCTAGGTGGGATAATTAGTCACGCGGGGAGCGCACAGGCAAACACCGGTCCCGGCGCCAAGATCGGCGGGTCAAATGGTTGAGCAACCATCACACCAACACCCAATACCCGTGATGAAATTGCAATGATTAACGACGTAAATGTCGGCCATCGAAAAGTCATCACCCCAAGTGCAACAATCCCTGATTAAGGGGGGAACCGTGCATTTTCATACGTATGCGGTAGCAATGGCGATAGTATCCCACAAATACTGCAGCGTCTTGTGTATGAACTACCCGTATCTGCCATCCTCTCTGGTGATGTGTTCGAGCAGGGATCTGAAACGTCAGGCTAATAAAGCTCTTGTTTCGGCGATCCCGTCTCCTTCTTCACAGTGAACCTAGCCTGTCACGATGGTCGAACTACTGTCCCCTAGTCTTTGTTGGTAACACTTCCCAGAGTGCAAACAAAAACTCGATTCTCGTTTCACCTCCCAAGTGCCTGCAAATTGCAGCAATATCTCGAAAAAACAAATTGCATGTCTTTTCGAACGTGTGCGCGCCCGAGTACTACAGTAAAGTTATCCGCAAAGATCAAAGTGCTTTTCAAGGAGTAGAAATTATCTTATGGTGGCCAAATAGCGTTTGGGAGAAAAAGGCATTACGCACGTCTTAAAATGCTAATCTTAGCTCCCACCCCACCGCCAGTCGCTTAAACACTTTTGTCAAGCTCTGCCAATGGATAGTGGCGAGGTAACCTGGGCGCAGTTTGTTCTGCCTTTTGGAGGAGTTGGGAAAGCAGCTAGAAGACCAGCGTATTTTTGACTGCCTCGGATTGCTCGCATACAGTGTGACCCAGGCCATGCTTGAAGCTCTAAATTAGTAAACTGGTGTGAACAAGACAGTTTTCGGAGGAAAGGCACTGAAAATACCGCATGGACACCTGACAGAGTCCTGACTTTAACAATTATAATGTGAATTGAAGCAATGTTTTCCCGGAATAAATTTGAACAAGAAAAAGGCGACAAAGCATGCATGTCGCCTTTGCCTTGTTCAAATTATAATGTGAATTAAAGCCGAACGTGGGCATGCAGGAGAAATCACACAGTTAAAATTATTTTTCATAAGATGGGGTCGAACTGCTGACTTATTCGTCAAATTCGCGCCATGTACTCTAGTCACGAACTATTGTTCTGGCTGAACCGCTGTCCTGCAATCTTAACGGAACAGTCGTTTAAACTAAAACAACCTGACTTTGCTCGTTGGGAAGAAGGGAAGAGTGAGTAGCTCGAACGACTGGCCGGCTTTGATCTGGAGGACTGGGTCGCGTTAACGCGCCGGAAAATTATTTGTTCCGTCTCGTCTCGAGCACACGCTTTTTGCCTCGGTGAGTCCGTCATGGTCCTAGTTCAAGTTCTTCCTTAAACATGTTCATATTTGTGAAAATGGGCCAGTTTACATATCCATACACAAAGGAAGCCATTTACTTCTTCTGACCACTGTTTCATAACTGTCCAAAGAAAGGAAGCCTGAAATTACCCACTGCTTGCTAGTGAACAGTCAGTTTGTGAAGTGAAAGCCACTCCACCCTGAGGTTTACAAGAGACCTTGATAGCCGCGGGGCTCATTTTCGTGTGAAGACTTTTTGGCGAAGTTTGATCCTGCAACCCCACCTGAGTGATACCACAAGGTTAGATTTTGAAAAAATTGATAGATGTGAATATGCTGACTTTAGAAATATCACGTATTTGCATTTTCCCTGTCATTTTAATCCAGTGAGTGACTGTGCCACAGGAGGAGTGCTTATACAGCCTCAGTAACTTCAGATATCAGTTTACACGCGGTTCCCTGTGCATGCTTCGAGCCCTACCTGCACTCTCTTTATTATCCTAATCCAACGAGTGGCCAAGAAGACTTGCTAATGGAATTGTTCCGTCGGTGTGGAACTCCATCAGTTCCATCGCAGTGGCCATGCACTGCGAACTGCCACGCGGTTCCCCCAGTGGCTTTCCAATTCTGACTTCACCCTCCTTATCCTCTGCATCCACCGAGTGCTTGTGCGGGGAGAGTGTACACGCCACCTTCACTCGCTTCCCTGCGCGTGTTTCGAGCTCTGCAAGCGCTCCTCTCCCTTCCAAAAACCAGCGAGTGGCTAGGTTAAGTATATTGACTAATATTATTTTAGCAGGCTAACCATACGGTATCAATCAAGAAGTGGGGGTGCAGAACCAAACTTCGCCGACTTTTTGAATTAGCAAAATGGCTTTTTAGGCTTCGTTCGGTTGAAATGAATTTGCCCAGAAATAAAGGGTCATCTGTCTCTTAAATACAAAGTTGATGCCTGTAGGTTCCCAGACAAGTTTCAAGGGTCTGACCGTTATGTCCACCGTCCTGGGAAAGTTTGCCTGCTGTTCGTATTCAGGATCAAAAAGTTACCCACGTTTGTTCTTACTAAGATTGATCAGTTAAACTTTTGTACCTACCTGTCGGGTCATAGCACACATCAGTCGTCCTCGCTTCCCTGCGCGTGCTTCGAGTTCTGCAAGTGCTCTTTCCTCCTTCCTAATCCAGCGAGTAGCTAAGTTAGGCAGGTTGACTAATATTGTTTTGAAGAGACAGTGGCGAGTGAACGTTCCTTTCGGTAAATTTTCCTCAGGCCAATACAGTTACATAGGGCGGGGTACAGTGACTGAAACAAAAATCGATAAAAGTTAGGTTTTAAATTACAGGCTAGGCAAGAGCGGAAGGGCGCAGAAAGTTGTATGTGGTTAGTCAACCTTTGACCACGGTAAGCGCGGAGCCTGAACAAGGTTCTTTTGGGCGCATGGGGTCGGTTTTCGTAACCTTATGGCGGCCGCTTCTGCTGTTGCTAACAGGCGCTGATCCAATAGCTTAGGGTAGCTCAAGGGGACCTTGTAAATTACACGAAATGCTTCAGCGGGGTCCACACGATGCCCTGAGTCCACTGCATGCGCAAGGATGGCGCTGTCTATTCTCCTACTTTCACCCTTTGCCAGCCATGCGGGAAGGTGCTCTCGTATTCTTTTGGAAAGGCGCCGACTCGTACGAACAATATAACCTGCTCCACAGGAGCAAGTGAATGAGTAGATGCACATTGAGGCGGTCGGAGGTGGCAGCCTATCCTTGCCTTCTCCGCGTAGAATAGGGTTAGTAGAGAATGATATGCGAACCCTTGTTGCTGGGACGGTTCCCGAGACAGCTTGGTCAAGGCGTCTTCTTAGGAGTTCACCTGCAGCGTCTCCTTGGAAGGGGACTTTGAGGAACAACGTTTTCTTTTCGGCGGTTAGTGTGGTGGGTTTTGCGGGTCGTTCGGCAAGGTTCTTTGCAATGAACCTGTCAGGGTACCCATTTTCGCGAAGCAAGTTCTGGATTTTTCTAAGTTCCTCCTCGATACTATCTGTTGTTTTAGCAGGCTAACCATACGGTATCAATCAAGTAGGGCTGCAGAACCAAATCTCGTCGACTTTTTGAATTAGCAAATGGCTTTTTAGGCTTCGTTCAGTCGAAATGAATTTGCACAGAAGCAAGGGGTCATCTGTCTCTTAAATACAAATTTGATGCCTGTAGGTTCCCAGACAAGTCTCAAAGGTCTGACCGTTATGTCGTCCGTCCGGGGAAAGTTTGCTTGCTAGTCGTATTCAGGACAAAAGTTACTCTCGTTTGTTCTTATTAAGATTGATCAGCTAAACTTTTAGACCTACCTGTGGGGTCATAGCACACATCAGTCGTTCCTGTTGTGTTCTTTTCGGTGTAGGCGCGTTCGCATTCTTGTCAGCATGTAATTACAAGTTAATGTTGCATAAATTTGAATTCTCCTGAACTTTGAGATAACCGTAAAACGACAGGAAAACTGGTTATAGGACTAAAAAATCCATCGAAATAAAATCACTACATGTGGATTGATTATCCAGTTGAGTGCAGCGCGGTTAGTGTTATCAACGCCTGGAAATATTATGAGGAAGACCATATTTTCCTGGTAGAAGTTTTGGGATTTATAATTTTTATTAAAAGCTACTTCCCATTCACTTCCGTTTTATGATAATGCTTCTACATGAACAAGGGCTACTCAACTATTGGAGTACATTGTAGAATCATTTTTGAATGGGACAGCTAATTGCGGGCCTGAAATCGTCCGAACAGTTTGATGGTCCTGAACCTGTTTTTGTAACCATCACCAAGGAATAGCCTGATCGAGAACTGAGTGATATCGGCAATGCAAAACCAGCATTTGAGTTCCAAATGCAGCCTTCTAGTCAGTTCTCTGGGCCTTTGTGTATTGATGTGATCGTGTCAAGAAATTCTCACAACCCCCAAAACTGATATCCCGACAACTTAACCGCCCACTTGAGACCGCGAAGGCTTTCTTCAAATGAAAACACCCAGTCTACCAATTATCTCGTACGACGCCGGCAACATTTGGGACGGCCAACTGTAGTAGGTCGTTGGCGCGGTTGACATTGTACATCTAAGAGGTACTTTTGTTTGTCATGGTAGCCCTGACTACAGAGACCTGATTTACACCAAATATCAAGGCCACACTGTGACAAGACTGTCCGCGAATGAGCATAAGATTTTCTATGCCCTCCCCCCAGTATAGGCCTATGTAAACCTCCACTTTTGCCGCCGCCTGGCGGAGAGTCATAAGAAGCCATTGATTACACGCAGAGCCCTAAACATGGTAACGCGACCTGCGCGTGTTTTCCAGGCAGACTGCGAGGTATGGGCGAACTGTAGGGACGGTTGGATCTATTTTTTTTCATAGTCGCATCAAATACGCAGCTGCATGAGATGATACTTTCACTTCCGAGCCCATCTCCCACCCCGCGCTTATCTTTGACTTCACGATGCTAACTTGGACGCAACGACCACACCCAGTGAGGACTGAAACCGTGAGATGAGGTGAGCTGTAGCTAACCTGTGTGCCTCTCCAAAGCTGAATAATTTATGTGTGAAGCCTGTTTTGGCTGTGGGGTGATCAACGATATGGTAGATGGGAGCTTGGTGTCAGGTCAGTCGTTTATATCATACGAGATAGAGAGACTGAATGCCATGACAGTTTGACCATCAGAAAGACGACAAAGTCCACAACATGCCCCTGAATGGGCGATTTAGTCTGTCAGCAGCAGTTATAGGACGCAGTAGCTACGCAACCACATGCCTACTATAATTAGCAGTTTTCGCATTCATCGTTGGGGATCGTAATTGATGCTTTTTGGTCCACATCCAAGTCGTTAATTGGCGAAATCTAAGCACGGTAGCGGATTTTTGACGCGGTAAGGACTCGACAGTTTGGCTCACGGTCACTGGAGTTGGCGATAGTACGCGCCTTCCCACACGGCTAATCACCCCGTTCAAGCTAAGTCTCAACAGAGAATACGGGAACTGGAGGAGATTGCGCTTGTTGATCGACTGAGGGTCGGAGAACCATGACGCGAGCAGTCCGCGGCTCACACGGCTATCGCCTCCTACGAGAATTACGCTCTGGTCAAATTTAAATATGTGGTCGGGTACCGTTGAATGAGCAGCGACCTCAGAGCTAGCTTTATTCCTCCACACTGTCGCTACATGTTCGGTCATTCGCATCCGGAGTAATCTCCCAGTTTTTCCGGCGCAATTGTTTGATCCATACCTGCATCAACATCCGTATACGACTCCAGATGTTTCCTGAAGTGGCAGTAGGTCTTTTGGACGCATGACGTGGCGCCCGTTAGTTTCTTCTGGTATGGCTTTTAACGCGTCAGACTTACTGTACTGAGGAATGTACTGATGCGCCGTGAGGATGGATTCTCCAGATGAGGTCCCACTCTTCCGTCCCTCACGCACCAATCAAATCTCCGAGCCTGTAAACCAACCGGTGATAGGATGGGGCGCAGTAGCTTACACGGCATGAAGGCCTACGTCTAACCCATATCATCACACCCGTGTATGGCAGTACTTTTCGAGCCGCGTGAACTCAGCGCGGACCGATAAACGCGTGCAGTGAGCCGGTCTGACTAACTTTTTGACCCAGTGCATCTGCATCATAGCTCGTTGGGTCGGCTGCTTCCCCCCCATTCATCTATACTCACCCTCGTATCCGCGGATTGCGATCGCAGTGAGAAGGGAACGTGAGACTGAAACTTGTCCGGTCCTTGTCTAACTCGGCCAGCTGTTTGGCCGTTGAGGGCTAGGAGGACCACCTCTGTCCAAAAGAGACCTCAGTGGCGACTTTCTCAAGGTGACTCTACCTAGGCTTGCTTCCCACACCTCGATGGCATGATAAAGTTAAAACAACTGGAGATTTGTGTTGGTGCAGTGACTAGCAAAGCCAAACAACCCCTCCGCGTGTGCCACACAGGAGTTTTCCCTTAATTTCACATGATTCAGATTTCAGTGAGTAGGTCTCAAATTAACTAACACCAAAACCTCTCAGAAAAACCACAATAAAGGGGGAACCCTGCAGTTTGACCCCCAGTTAAGAAGGGGATAGAGTATTTCAACTAGTTGGTGGCCTTGCAGGCTTCGACCAGTTTTATGTCCTGATAATCTGATTTCTGCAAATATTCCCATATTGCACTTGAAAAGTCAAGTTGACAGGCCAGTACAGTTACATGAAGTAATGAAAATGTACAAAAGTATCAGTGTTTATAGATGTGTCAAGGGCTGCTAAGTCATTAACACTCATCTTTCCCACGTCGCCCGCATGACGAGGTTGGCGGGTTTTGGTCCTTAGAGCTAGGGGAGGGGGGTAAGAGAGTCTTTGAGTGATGTTCTTGGATTGTGTACACAGAGTATCCATCACTGTAATTAGTGATTTGAGGCGACCTGGTGAAGAGGGTGCGTGAACATATGCCCGCCTGGTTAGACAGAGGTGAGACCCGATCGATTTAAAGTTCTATTCTCGCATATTTAATCGATACGGATCACCGAGTCGATGCCAAGGAAGCATTTCAGGTTGTCTGTCGGACAGCAACAAGTTTCTCTAAAGGCCTACGCCAACGGATACTAACAACGGCCGAGGCAGTGGCTATACGGCTAGCGAATCCGGTGTTATGCTGTTAGAAAACCATGACACAAGCGCTCTCTCTGCCGTGGCCAACGCCGACCTCAAGTGATGACGACATGCAGCCTCAAATCCCTAATTACAGTGATGGATACTCTGTGTACTCAATCCAAGAACACCACCCAAAGACTCTCTTACCCACCTCCCCTAGCTCAAAGGAACAAAACCCGTCAACCTCGTCATGCGGGCGGCGTGGGGAAGATGATTGTTAATGACTTAGTAGCCCTTGAGACACCTATAAACAATGATAATTTTGTACATTTTCATTCCTTCGTGTAACTATACTGACCTGACGAAGAAGTACCGAAAACACGAATTTGCCAATTTGACTTTTCAAGTTGATTTCTGTTTATTTGTTCCCAGTAAGGTAGCTAGCTGTTTGCCTTCATTTGAATCAATCATACTGTCCTCTCGCACACGTGAAAACAGCCGAATGGTTCACTAGTTTATGGGGCACAGAGCCCTTGAATACCATATGTTACACAGGCTCGGATCTCACAGGCATTAGAGGTGTGCCACAAAGGCCACATTAAGAGGTGAGACTGTTATTTTATGTCTACTTCTGGGAGAAGACCATATTTAGTTCGCCAGCTGGCAGCCTTCCCAGTCGCAACTCTAAGCGCCAGCGACAACATAGTAATAAAACCGCTCGCTGAATTAGTGCATCTGAGGATTGCGATGAATGAGCACATCGCATCGACTCGTGTTCATGCCAGCGTTCTTGGGTAAAAAATATACCAAACTCAGAAATTCCAGGCTGTCTACTAAATTCCCTGCAAGTTACTACGGAGTCAGGATGCTTGAGATTTACGAATGCAACTGCCACCGAGGGATTGGCGATTACTTCGTCTAGGCTTTTGGCAATATTCAAAGAAGGACTACCCCGTCTATCGCATTCTTGTTCTCACTCTAAGGTGCTCCAGTGACAAGATCTGTTGACGCAACCGAATGGTTTGACGAGAATGGTAATGTTCTCACGAACTACCGAGTTATATCTCACGAGTCCCTAGCCTTAAAGGCAGCAAGTAAAACTGATCAGTGAATAATATAGAGATTTTGAACATTAAGAGCGCGACAACAACGTATGTCAGCAAGGCGGGTTGTTCAGGTGTCTCGTTTTTCGTCGCATTCAAACAAGCAATCCGGTCAAAGAAAATGGGACTAAATTGCCAAAGGTTAATTAGTCCGGTACCTAATCACAGGTCCACAGTACTTCGTGAAAGGGGAATAGTTTGTTGAATGGTGCTCAGAAAAGTAGCCCTAACTGTTTCGGCTGCTTGTCCAGAATCATACGGACACCGGTGTCACCAGAAGGACCTGAATGTTCATGTTTTTGTTCACGGGCTGTTGTGTAGGAGCCCACAATAACCAGGTTTGACAGTTTCTGAATGCTGGAATAAGTTTTGTTTGACAGCCTAGGGCCTGGTTTTCGAGGCAAGCGCTTTCATATTTGCGCCGATCAGGTCACAAATGAGTGCTTTTGCTCAGACCTCTGCACCCGCCAATCCTTCGAGGCGAGATCTGTCTCGCTTGAGGCTCAAATTTCAATATTTTTCCAATAATTCGCTATCTGCCAAGTTAATTTACATATTTTTTAAACTTCATCACGTGCAAGAGGCTGTCGAAGTGCGACGAGTCGACCAAGGGGATGTTCTCCAAATACAATATCGGGAAGATGGAATTAAGAAGTTAAGTTTGACAAGCGTACGCCTCCGATTATTCATCCTCAGGCCTGAGCCGAAATAGCCAATAAAAAGTAAGTATGGGGTCACTGGCTATAGTCTACTTCTGTCAGGGGATTGGGGAAGGCAGGGGGGCGGGGGCAGGGAGTCTGACAATTAACTGCGTCTGTTTCGTCGTTGTAACGCGACGCTGCAGGAGGTCTCAGCCCACATGCTGGCTTCATCTTTCCCCAGATGAGCCTTACGGCCTATATAAATGCCTCATACGACCATAAGGTTGGGTTGGCTAACCGTGTGGCCACTGCCAATGCCACCACAAGTATCCGCAGGTTTTCTCAAGCACTTCAATTCTTCGCTTTGAAGGTAAGGACAGACTGTTCTTTCAGAACTTTTCAATGGACATCTACTCCTCCACTTGCCCCTGTGGGGCAGGTTATATTTTAGTCGAACGACTAGGCGTCCATCCAAGCGGATACGAGAGCACCATCCTGCCCGGCTCACTTGATTATTAGCGTCACCCAGTGGACGCCAACCAAGAATTCCGCAACCTCTGTAAAGTGCCGGCGAGGCACTCCGCGTTTCGGTATCAGCGTATACCTGCTACGGAAGAGGCAGTGGTCATAAGGTTAGCCAAACCAACCTTGTGATCGCATAATGCATTAATACAGACCCTAAGGCTTCCCTGGTGATGAAACAGGCGCAACGAATTGTCAGACTTCCTCCCCCTCCCCCTTGCCTTTCCCAATCTCCGGACAGAACTAGACTATAGCCCCTGACCCCTCTACGTCCTCAACCCTTTCCTCACACTTACTGTTTATTGGCTGTGAGTGACCGATCTCATTAAATATTGGCTGAAATTATGAAATGTGTTTTCGGTTAGGAAGGTTTACTTAGGTGGGGTTGAAGCATTCATTATCAAGGGACATGATGCTAATATATTTCAGACGTAAAAGGATGTCAGCTTTTGGATGTTCTACATTTTAATCTTCTGAAGAAACCGTATTTGGCAAAAAATGACTGCTTGAGTAGCATGAATTTTTTAGACTGATTTGCGATGGTCTTGAAAATTCAAATACATTTTACAGAAACTCCGAGCAAAAATATGCTTCCTTTCATCGTTTGATAGAGAATCACATTGTCTTTATAGTTGATACTCGAAAAAGGAGTATAATTGGGTTTCAAAAAAGTTTTCTTATTCCTGAATAATTTGGAGCCTGACCAGCCGTTGCATTAGCGCTTAGTGATTTCAGTAAACAAGGCGCATGTGTTTCCCGTAAGGAAAATCACATATTCTTCTATGCCTTTAAAAAGATACTATATGCATCCATAAAATTTTGCAATGGACGTGGACCATGTTGTACATTTCAAGAGGAGCAGTGGCAAACAGAAAGGTACGATGCTGTATGAATGGACATTGCATGGTCTTGAAAAATCTCATAATCAGAAACTTTTTCAAAACATAGTTATACCCCTTCTTCGAGCATAAAATATAAAAACGACGTGATTCTCTATCAGACGACTAAAGAAAAGCATATTTTGTTCGTGCTTTTTCTAAAATGTATTTGAATTTGCAAGACCATCGAAAATCAATGTGAAAAATGCATGCTACTTATGTAATCATGTATTACCGAATACGGTTTCTACCGGAAATTTAAAAGCAATGAATTCAAAAGCTGAAGTCCTGCCGAGTCCGAAATATTATAGAATTTTGTCGCAGGAAAATCAGTTTTACAACCACGCTTAAGTAATCCTTCCTAATCGAAAACACATTTCAGAATTTCAGCCAACATTTCATGAGATCGGTCACTCACTGTAAACTTCTGCTACGCTACCCCCCCCCCCGCCCGAAATTGTTGTGGAGGCCTGCCGATTAATAATGGAAGGCACAGGTTCGTCGAACTTAACATCTTAGTTGTTTTCATCGCTGAACTTAATGCGGACTTCGAAGGACAGCATTTACTGTGAGCGGGCGACTGCAAGCAACTCAGAACGCAGCGGCAGTAATTGTTTCAATAGGTCGAGAGCCGGCCTTAATTGTTGTCCGTGCAAGGTATGAGCGTGCGTCTAAACCATATGTGGCTGCAGATAATCCGTGAAGACCGGAGTGTCCATCGGTGTCGTGGTATCGTCAAGTTGAGGGTTGAGTCACACGCGACGCAAGCAGTCAACTGGTTAGAGGATTCAATCGCAGTCGCCATGGGATAGTTGAATCCTTGTACGATCTGCGGTAACGTTTTGATTCGGGGGAGGACGGAAGAGATTCAGTGACCATTCGGGCCTCGAAGGGCACGTGCTGGACCATGTTAGTCATAAAGACTGGACGAGGCTCCTTTGAACCTGGAGTCCCAAACGCATGGCTCCAACTGGGGCTTCTTCTTTGATGTGCTTTCGTCGTAACCTTTAGTCGAAAATCGGAATTCACTGGGTGACCTTAAACGCCTGATGTGGTTCTGCACACGCCTGGCGCCGTTAAGAACCCAGCTGTTGTTCTCCACTCACAGCTTTCCTCTCTTTTGAACGAATAACAGGCTAGGATAGATTGAACACTCACGTAGATGGACTGAGCTTCTAACAGCTCATTGGAAATCATATTTCGTCAAAGTGGTAACTTCATGATAAATGAGTATATCTGCTCATTTTGCCGTTTGTCGTCTTTGGTAGGACTGACTTATGTGGCCCCCTAAACAGGACGTGAAACCAGGACCCGCCTTCAATACGGGGGGCTTTAAGCCAACTTCCAGTGGAATTAGGGTTAGGTCAGGGCTAGATTTAAAGGTACCGGTAAGGTAAGTCACGACCAAGTATGGAGTTGAGCTGGGGGCTAGTGCTAACTGCAGAGTTAAGGTTTAGGGTAGGGTTAGGGTCAAGATAAGGGTAACGATATGCGCCGCTGTGCGGCTGCTGGTTGGGCTCGAGAGAGAGCCTTAAGGCATGACGGGACGAGTGAGCTCCGTAACACGATCGGTGAGCGCCCATCCACCATTGTATATTCCCGATCGCAACTGACAAGAAAACGGGCCCGTGGCTCGGTGGTAAGAGGCGTTGGATTTCTAACTAACAGGTTGTGGGATGAAGCCCCATGTGTTCCACTTCTCGGGGACGAGATGACCGGCTGGCAACGCCAATAAACCAGAAATTGCCATTCCAGCCTCCCTTGGCGTTTTCGGTAATGTTATTTAGCGTATATATGATGTACATGAATATGTGATATATATGAAGCTTGTGCCCGTGTTGTTAGTATGGCAAGTCATAAAAGATATTAAGCTGATGGCTGCATATCGAAAGTTTGAGCATTACACGACGATCTCACTGAGACTGATGGATCCAGCCTCGCGCATTCACATCAGCTTTCGGACTGAGACTGTAAAGCTTCCTTCTGGTCGATTTGCTCCAAGTTAGCAATTAATTCCCGGGGGTATTAGAAAACTGAAATTTCGAAATTGGAGTATCTACCAGAAAGCACACGGGATAAGCTGGGGGACGTAGTGACGGGCCGGATACCTCACAGTTGTGTCATGCAGAGAACGAATATCAGCAAAACACTCGTCTGGGCTTGAAGAAGGAGACACGATCGCCGGGACAAGAGCTTTATTAGCCTGACGTTTCGGATTCCTACTCGAATCCATCATCAGAGACAAAAGAGCAGAAACGGGTTAGGGTTTCTGCTCTTTTGTCTCTGATGATGGATTCGAGTAGGAATCTGAAACGTCAGGCTAATAAAGCTCTTGTCCCGGCGATCGTGTCTCCTTCTTCAAGACTACTTCCTGGGACTCGGCTCTTCGCTTCTATTGACTCGTCTGGGCTTTCAACAGATATCTGTACTTTCGTTGTGGTAAATCATGCGGTGAGTGATCAATTTTCATTTAGCGAAATTCTCCGAATAACATTAAGAAGCCAAATCAGGGCAATAGGGATCATCTAAACAGAGTTCCTGCAGCTCCTATGGCCATCTATGCAGTCCAAACTACCTTTCTCATCAATGAAACTACCCTCCGCCAAGTTGTAAGGAAACCACTATCGGCCAAAATTACTACCATTAAAAAGCGTTTCCTTAAACCCGTATGCCAAAGAGTGAATGGGTAGTCCCTGGGGGTCACTGCTATGTCGAGCTCCACACATTTTCGTCAGACAGCGGAAATGAACGACGAAATACATATGTGGGCTTTTAGCTTGCATTTATGCTGAGAATATTCATTAATTATATTTTTTAGTGGATAGCGCACCACCGTTAGAATGATAGGTATTAATTTGGCCTGATTATCCAGCTGCAGTTGACAGGATTTGGTCCAAATTCGCCTTTTAAATGGTGAAGCCGATCTCAGGAAGCTCATCGCGTGAACTTTACTTCATGCATTAACTGCAAACAAAGTTAGAAGATTAACATTGAACGTGTTTTGTAGAATGGAATTGATGCTAACTAATCTACTTTCATGAACAGGACTAGTGTGTTCTTTACCGAAATAAAGACCCGCACTTTGGAAGAAGCCAGGCTGACAGAAGCCGAGATTTTTCGGTTTATGATTTAGAAAATTCAGAAATATTTCCAGGATGCACTTACCAACAACATCTGTCGGGAAACAAAGGTTTCGAATACGAGGACCAAGTCGTTAAGTCATCTGCATGGGTTTGATCTTCTCAGTTATTGAAACAACTTTTGCCGACATTCCAAATGACCTCGCAGCCATTTAAAGCACACTGATTGCGTAGGTGTGCCAAATACTGAAGTCCATTTGAAAATTCAGGAGAAATTTGAAATTCGAATGAAACATTTGACTTACCAGTCTCCAGTTAGTTATAGTTGAGTCTGAGGCAGAACACTGTTGGACAAGTGGGCATTATCTGTGTGACATTTTACGATGAAAATTTTCTGGGAAAGGTTCGACGGGCAGATATGAAACAGAAGAATATACTTTAGGGTAAGATGATTCCATACCAACAACACAAGTAGTAGCCAAAAGCCCATACACGCGTGTTTCGCCGATATTCTGCAGCTGCATAACAGGGAATGCTGGGGGACCTACTGACGAACCAAATCCCTCGCAGCTGCGTCATGCAGCGTCAGAATACCGGCGAAACAAGCGTGTATGGGCTTTTGGCTAGTACCTCTACTGCTAGTATGGAATCACTTTACCCCAAAGTATACTACTAGCAGCCTGTTGGCAGTTTGTGAATTTTATGCGCTTATCCGGCCGTGGCTGACGAACTTAGACCTAAATATTCATGCATAAAAAATTTGTCTGAGTCTATAGACCTTAAATATACTGATCTACTCAAAGTTCGCAGTTAATTTCTAAGGAAATTAAAAAACTATAACAGAAGAATATAAATCATTTATGTTATTTGTCTGCTTCCGGATACAAGCAGTGTTATTTAGGCATCCGACACGTAAACAAACATTAAAACTTATAATACATGAGCAGCTCGCTAAGACTGCAACAGGCCAGACGCAGACAGCTGTTTCACGGTCGTTACCGATCATCAGTACGTCATAGGCCTTATGAAGTGAGGTATATAAGCATGTCCAGTGGGCGTTTGACCCTCACTGTTGTGGTTAGGATCTCACTCGATCCCATTCTGTCCGCCCGCCAGCTTCCTACTGGCGAAAACGAACGCTGTGTCAGAGGACACATACCACATATAATACATGAGCAGCTCGCTAAGACTGCAACAGGCCAGACGCAGACAGCTGTTTCACGGTCGTTACCGATCATCAGTACGTCATAGGCCATATGAAGTGAGGTATATAAGCATGTCAAGTGGGCGTTTGACCCTCACTGTTGTGGTTAGGATCTCACTCGATCCCATTCTGTCCGCCCGCCAGCTTCCTACTGGCGAAAACGAACGCTGTGTCAGAGGACACATACCACATATAATACATGAGCAGCTCGCTAAGAGTGACTACTTAATTAGCATGTATTTTTCCCATCGATTTTCGATGCCTTTGAAAATCCTGTCATAGTTCGTGGAAAACATGCATAAAAAATTCATTCTTTGGCTGATTCGGTGAAAATTAGATCTTTTTTCAATTTCATACTCGAAGGAGGGATATAATTCGGTTTTAAAAACGTTTCTAATTGTAAGACTATTTAATAGCGTGACATGGTCGTTCATATAACGTAATGTCTCTGCATTTACCAATGTAACTTGTAAAGTTAACAATATGAATCAAATCCAAATTTCATGCACCCCTTATAGTCTCCTCTTAATACCGTAGAGAAATGTATGGTTTTCCGTACGCGAAAAATACATGGCTTGTAGTCTGGGAACCCTGAATGCAAGTGTGATTATTGGGGAATCGGAAAAATTTTTTGAAACCGAATTATATCCCTCCTTCGAGAATAAAATTGGAAGAAGACGTAATTTTCCACCGAATCAGCCAAAGAATGAGTATTTTTATGCGTGTTTCCCACGAACTATGACTGGATTTTCAAAGGCAGTGAAAATCAATGAGAAAAATGCATGCTACTTAAGTAGTCATTTTTGCAGAGTATAGTCTTTGCATGCAGCCGGAAGGCAGTTCATTCGAAAGCCGGCATCCCGAGGTAACTGAATTATTATAGAATTACACCACAAACTGATTAGTTTTACAACCCCACTTAATTAATCTTATCGATACGAAAACGCATTTCGGAATTTCGATTGACATTTCATGAGTTAGCCCACCTACTGAAATTTGCTTAGCGTGGACAATCGTACAAAACCAGAAAACTGTCTGTAAAAGGTTTAGCGGAGGAGCGAGCGGTCGGACAGGGCAGTCAGAGTAAGCAACGTGAGGTCACTGCAATTGCAGAATCTGTAAAGACAATTTCGACCAAACCATCCCCCTGCCAACGACCTTTTTCTCATAGACTTTGTCGCAGCGACCTCGGTGACATTTATCAGACTAGCCGAGGAAGCTTTACCGACATCTAGGACAGAGCTTCCTGTTGCGCTCATCTCTCCCTGCCCTTTCTTATTTTACAATCGCGATCTTCCTCGACTCACGAACTTGTTGTATGTCAGCCGCCAGGATAGAAGGCGCGAAGTCGGATTTAAAAGTCTCTTTACTTGAGTGTTGTTTGCAGTAGCCCATAGAGCCTTATTATTCGCACCAATAAGCGAAGGTTTTATTTGTGTTTGTGGCAGCCCTCAGACCCGTTGAGTCAGCAAATTTAGTCGGCTAATCAGTTATGATAGAGTCTTACTTCAGGGTCTTCGTTCCCGCTACTGCTTGAACTAGATTCGACAGTTTTAATGATTTTGTCAAGTGGGCGTTTGACCCTCACTGTTGTGGTTAGGATCTCACTCGATCCCATTCTGTCCGCCCGCCAGCTTCCTACTGGCGAAAACGAACGCTGTGTCAGAGGACACATACCACATATAATACATGAGCAGCTCGCTAAGAGTGCAACAGGCCAGCGAGCTGCTCATGTATTATATGTGGTATGTGTCCTCGGACAAGAACAACAGGTGGGTGGGAGGGAGCAAAGGTCGTAACCAAGCCCAATCGAGTGTGGTGGGACGTTGGAAGCCTATCTCAGCGATAGGTCATTTGAAAGGCCTGGGTTGGCGTTTAGGGCCGAAAATTAAATCCTCCATGAGCCCAACAGAAAAACTCACTCTCTCCTAAAGAATGGTGGCGGCTGATGACGGTTCGGCCATCAGAAGCGACGAGATCCAGTGCGTGTCCCATGAACTGCAGTAGCATCGGTGACTTACGCATGAATCTGTTTATAAGGAAGCAGATTTGCACAGCGTATACCCGCTGGCGCTTAAATGGGACGCAGTGAGTGACGCGACGTGAAAGCCTACGCCCAAGGCGTGCCGGCACACGCATATACGGAAATACTGATGAACTCTCGCGGACTCCGCGCAACCCGATAAACGCGTGCCGTGGGCTAATGTGACGTCCCTTTTGACTAAGAGCATCATAGTCAGCCATCGTCGGAAGTCGATTCGCTAACCGCTACCTACTGATGCACCGGCTACCCCGCAAAGTGGCCAATAGACAGACGGCCTTTCGCAGGCTTCTGTTGTTGTTGTTTTTGGTGGTGGTGGTGGTGGTTGTGGTGGTGGCGGCGGTGGTGGTGGTGGTGGTGGTGGTGGTGGTGGTGGTGGTGGTGGTGGTGGTGGTGGTGGTGGTGAATAGCATCTCATTGCCTCCAACGCACCTCGATAACGCGGAAGAGGTGTTTGTTTAGTTAGCGAACTCCAAAATACCTCTCCATATTATACATCCACTTTCACGAAGGCCTAGTTTTCTGAGGCAAGCTTGCCTGGCATCTACCGCGTTCCCTCCCCCCCCCATCCAACTTGATCCTAAGTTAAGACAATGTCAAGATAACTAGAGGTAACGTCGGGGTATTGACTGACAATGTAACACAGCCCCTCTACGTGTCCACTCATGACCTGTTTCACATTATATTGACCAAGCAACATTCAAGGAGGCCTCAGAACTCGTATACGTGCAAATATCGTAGAGGCTACAGTAAGAAGCCATTACATCCGGACTCTCTGTCCTTCAGTCGCTCCCCAAAACTTTCACCACGGGGACCCAATTGATAGCCATCCAAACCAAGAATACTGCCATGTCGGATTTATTCTAGTGCGGGATCACTCTTCTGGGCCTAAAAGTCTGTAGGAGTCTGCTATGCGAGGATCAGCAAACCATGGCCCTCGCAGCCTGGCAAGCGCTGGCAGTTCTTCGACGTCTGGTTCCCTGCCCGTAGATGTGCCTGCGCTCCTGCTAAGTACGCAGTTCGTGAGCATGGCTGCCCAGTCATTGTCGTCTTTCTGACCAGTTGTGGTGCTGCTGTTGGTTAAAATTCTGGTCAAGTATTTATTGTGGACCAGGGGGTGTGGGGTGGAACGCCAAGGTGCGGGTCAGGCTGTGCCAGCCGCCTGCGCCCTCCCTCACCTCCGGTC
This sequence comes from Spirometra erinaceieuropaei, assembly GCA_902702965.1. Classification (NCBI taxonomy): domain Eukaryota; kingdom Metazoa; phylum Platyhelminthes; class Cestoda; order Diphyllobothriidea; family Diphyllobothriidae; genus Spirometra; species Spirometra erinaceieuropaei. The sequence goes on from CACRXP010000002.1 coordinate 3,870,781, forward strand.
CTCCCGACTATGTCTTGACATTGGAACCAGGTTGGGAGGAGCGAGTGCGGTAGATGCTGCGCAAGTCAACACTCATAATAAACTAATTCACGCGCAAGTCACCGTACCTGCTTCACCTTGCTGTGGACGACAAGATGGATGTCGTGGGACGCGACAATAAACTGATGTAGTGAGGAATGCTTTGAATGAGCCGTCAGAGGATGGATTCCCCAGTTTCCGCCCCACTCTCTCTCTCTCATCCCTCTCTCCCATGCGCCATTCGACTGTCTGAGCCCGTCAAACAACTGGTGATGGAATGGGGGCGCAGTGGATGACGCGAAATGAAGGCCTGAGTCTAAGACCATGCCAGCACCCGCATGTACGGCAGTGCATTTGGACCCGCGCGGACACAGCGCAACCCGCTAAACGCGTACCGTGAGTCACTCCGATCCACTTTTGGTCCATCACATCTACAATATAGTCCGTTTTAGCAGATAAGTGAATACTGCGAAAATATGTAGCGTCCTGCCAGATCCAATTAATTGCTGATAACACCAACCCAATGCCCCACTTCTGTTTTCCGTTGTCTTAACTGCACCTCAACTATCAAATTTCATCAGTCTCCGACAACAAAAAATAGCCAGATTATGGTGTCGACTTGTCCCGCGAAATCGTACGTCATCGCTTTCAAGAGAAACAAAGCTAATGACGGCCACCCCTCACGATGAAGCCTGTGAGCTCTGTTAACAAACCTCCTTCATATTCGGGGATGAACAACTGGTGCAGTGCCAGGGAATGCCCCTCATGATTTGGGACAAGCTACCCGCAATAACTGCCAGGTAGTCAGCGCCGTACTTGGCATTGACAAGAAGCAGCATTCTTCGATTTGTTTTCAAAGAAGCCGCCTGGTCAGCCTGACTAAAGCAGGAGAATAACAGTGGCTGAATTCCCTGATAATACCATTGAATAAGCACTCATACAGCGGACAACATTTGGGTCAAGTTACCCGCCCAACCTACTGCGACGTCTGAAATCCACCAAATCTCATACAGTAACTTGACTGCCAAGCAGGCATTATTCAAAATCTGCCAAAACATCTATGAATTACGCAAGCCTGGTAGTCATCTGGTGGATTCTGGGTGAATTACTTAGGAAATACTGCTTGGGCAGTCAACTTACTGTATCGGATTTGGTGGATTCCAGACGTCGCAGTAGATTGGGCGAGTAACTTGACCCAAATGTGATTAAACTCGAGTCGCCCGGCGGGGCCTCGTAGCTCAAGTGGTTGGAGCGTTGGTTGTACTAAAGCCTTCTCCTTACTGCGTGGGTTCGAATCCCACCGAGGCGTCCAGTTTTTCACAGTTGGGTCAATATGAGTTGCTGAATTCCCTGATAATACCGTCAAATAAGCACTCATACGGCGGACACCACTGAAGTGTAGACGGAAGAGAAATTAACACGAAGTATCTCATCAGTTGCCCAAACAAATGCCCACCGACCTAGCTCGATTTCAATAAAATTTCATCTTCTTACCTGCAGGTATGACAGAAAGCAAGGTCCCCCTTTATCAATAATTTAAGTTCAATTTCTACCCCCAGCCTGTATCTACTGGAGCTTAGGAATTCAAGCCCAGTGGAGTAGAGCCGATGGGGCCACCAAAGCCATGTCATCCCCTGGGATAAATCAGGAATCAGAATGCACTAATACAAGCTGGACATTGGATTTGTCCACTGATTCAAGGCTACCATGCACAGTGCAGTCAACAGCAGCAAAGAAAAAAACAAAGGAATCCTAGTGAGCAGAGCGCTTTTGTTTATCATCGTCATATCCCTCAAATTATGCAGTTCGAAATGAGCATAACTATAAAGGTCAGTTGCCTAAAAAAGTTGGCAATGTGGATCAACGACAAGCTGTCTCGAGTTGCTGCCTACTCCCCGAAGCCAGACTATGGCTACGGGATCGCCGGCTACAGGAAGGTCTCACAGGGCGTCCACAGGAAAAGATGACGCCGGGAACAGAAAATGCCGGTAAGGGTCGGTTATGCTGTTCTGGTCCCAAGTACAAGCGCCATATGGGTAATGCAGGTAAAGTAAGCCGAAGGAGGATGCTGGCGTCGTTAGTGGGGAAAGTGGCCAAAGCTAAAACGGGAAGAGGCAACCTGGTGGTTCGGTTTATAGGTAGAGTGGGTTTTAGGGATTGGGTTAGTGTAGGGCTAGGAATTGAGTTTAGGGTTGGGGTTTGTGTTGGGTTAAAGGGCTCCGGTTAAAGTTGGGGTTTTGATTGCGGTTTAGGCTTGGTATTTATGTTGGAGTTAGTATTAATGTTAGGGTTAGGGTGGGGTATCGATCAAAGTCAGGGTTAGGGTTGGGGTTTAGGTGAGGATTAAGGCAGGCTCCGGGTTAGGGCTAGTGTTTGTGGTAAGTTTAATGCTAGGATTAGCGTTAAGTTAGGGAAAAACTTGGATGTCTTATGCTGCCCTCTTGATAGGGGTGGGTTACGCTGTTCTGGTCCAAAGTGTAAGCGCAATGTGGGCATTGAAAGTAAAGTATGCCGATGTGGGATGCTGAAACCGTTAGTGGAAAAGTAGCCAAAGCTGAAACGGAAAAGGGCAACCTACTATTTCGATTTAGAAGTAGGGTTAATTTTTGGATTTGGGTTAGTATCAGGCTGAGAATTGACTTTAGGGTTATGGTTTGTGTTAAGTTTAAGAGATCTAATTCGAGTTAGGGTTTTGATTGCGGTTTGGGTTTGCATTTAATGTTGGAGTCGGGATTAGGGTTAAGTTTGGGCTATGGTTAAGGTTGTGGTTTGAGTAACGGTTAAGGCTAGACTTGGAGTTTGGGTTAGAGCTAGGGTGTGGCTTAGGGTTGAGGCTAGGGTTTGTGGTAGATCTAGGGTTTAGGGTTTAGTATTGAGGTTAGGGCTAGGTCTAGGTTTATAATTACGTCAAGGATTAGGTTTAGGTTACGGTTAGGTTTACAGTTAGGTTCTGGGTATTGTTTCCCCGCGTGTCCTGTCAGTCAGGTCTTTTGCGAGGATTATAGGCTTCCTTCAATCTCGCGACAGATATTTCATACATCAGGTTACCTTTTCCGTTTCTGTCCCGGCTACTTCCCCACTAACAATTTCAGCTTTTCCTTTCGGCTTCCTCTACTTCCAATGCCCACATGGCGCTTACATTTGGGACCCTTGCCAAAATGCCTACTAGTGCAGCGTGTTCACCGTCACTATTGTGTTTTTACCGATGCGCTCGTGTGTGAATCCGAAACCTTGGTAAAGTAAGTCTTCCGTCCTGCGACTCGGAAGCCCTCTTCTTCTCCTCCCCATTCCCCTCAACCCTTCTCTCCTTCTTCTTTTTCTTTTCCTCTCCTAGTCAACATCATCACTTTTTGTTTTGTCCCCAGCCATTACTATTACACCACCGCCACCACCACCACCGGCAGCACCAGATGAGCACCACAAAAACCATTACATAATTTCGATAAGAAAATAAAATCTAAGGGACGATCTTATTCTAAAATGACCAAAGTGACAAACTCATATCCGCCCTGGAACTCTTAAGGTGCGCGGTCAGTAGCTTGCTGCCTCCTAAACCAAATTTCTGAAGGTTCTACCTTTTAACCGAGTCCAAACAACTTCTTCACTCGCGGTGGAACAATGGACCAGGTTGGTTGTCAAGACGACCTAGATACTGACCTCCCCCTGGTCTTCTGAGGCATAAAATGACTGCATGCAAAGGTGTAGGTGGTTTGTCATTCATAATTGCATGACACAGCGTGAGGCGATACTGTCGGGCGGGTGGACAATAAAGGTCTTTTCTGTGGCCATTAAAAGTTCAAATGTACTTGTTTGTATTTCCACATTATGTCATCTAGAAAATGTTGACTCCAGTAATAAATCTTCCGCAATGGCCTTTCTTTCGGTGGAATATGCTAACAGTCATGAAAGGACATAAAATCGCGTTCTCTTAAAGCATTAACGACGAAGACTGACCAGCATCTGGCGTTGCACAACCTGCTGATGTTTACTTTATTCGATCTTGTGATGGATAAAAAGGGCACTAGGGGATCATGCGGGGATCCGCCAGGCTAAACTCGAGGAAACACGCTTTGCATGGAATCATATATAGAAGGAAAGCGAGAGCTTTTGGTAGGACTGGCTTGTATGGCCCCCTAAACAGGACATGGGAATAGGAACGCCCCGCCCAAGTAATAAAGGTGGATCTGCGCATAATTCCAGAAGGGGTAAAGTATTTCCGTGTCCTAACCCTGAACAATAATCTTAATATAAAACCAAACCGTTGCCCAAATCTTAGCCCAAACCCTAAACCTTAACGCTGCAGTTAACACTAGTCACCACCTTAACTCTAAACCTGATCCTGACTTACTTTATCATTAACTTTAAATCTAGCCTTAAACCTTATCCCCAACCTAACACCAATTTCACTGGAAGTCGGCTCAAAGCCACCCGTATTGAAGGCGGTTCCCCCTTCTCGTGTCCTGTTTAGGGGACCACATAAGTCCGTCCTACCTAGCTTTTAAATAAACACCTTCAACAGGTGACGAGGTAAGCGGCAGTAAGAGTGGTTTTGTCACTGTTATCATCTAAACCTGTTTCATAGAGTTAGCCGTGGATTCCAGTGTTGAAGACGCTCTAACTGAGCCGGATGCATATCCTTTTTCTTTCAATACAAGGTAAACAAGAGAGAAGATTGCAGGCGGTTGTGAATTTGAAAAAGCAGCGGTTTGTACTCGAAGAGTTAATTGTAGGTGAAGGGCGGATCTTCTGGACGCATCTTTGACCATCACCGGCACGTGGGTCGTACACCATTCAGACAAAATCCACATCAGGTAACCGAAACGGAAACAGAACTATGGATAAACGTTAGGCGAAAAGGTGCTTCAGAGCTTCCACACAAGATTTTTGTGTTTGGCTATCTGGGCGAAGAAAATGAATATTCTTCACTATGTTGGAATGAAAAGGCGGCGGGTTTTGCAGCTAGGGTATTCGTGTGCTTGCCAAATTACTTTAGGAAATGGTTATGTTGGTTGTTTCATAGGGTTTCTAGAGCGCACTATATTTTTTTAATGACTATGCTCTCAACAATGAAATTTACTGTTAATATTGCATAAATACCCCCCTTCCCACCCCTTCATATCGTGGAATGGCTTATGCGGCGTCCGCCTACGATATGCATATCGAGGTTAAAAGGCCCGTGAGAACTCGAATGAATTGCCAATACAGGCGAAGATGCGAGTTCCAGGTACTAGTTGATCAGAAGGAGAAGAAGAAGAAGAAGAAGAAGAAGAAGAAGAAAAAGAAAAAGAAGAGGAAGAAGAAGAAGAAGTGATAGCTGGAACAAGGACATTATTCGCATGACGTTTCGGATTCTCACTTGAACCCATCAACAGAGACAGAGACAGATGATGATGGGTTCAAGTGAGAACCCGAAACGTCAGCCGAATAAAGTCTGTAGTGACATTTAAGTCTGTTTTGTTTTAATCAGTTACAATACGCTTTGACACAACTTTGAATAAGACAAAGAACACGCACGTGCACTTTTACCTGCCGACAACTTTGTTCTTATTTACTAGTTTGTAACTGTTGGGATACTGCTATTTTCGTTTCCTGGATAGCCTACTCGCTGTGCCCAACTAGTGGATTTGTCTCTTACAAGTCCTTGTTCCAGATATCGCTTCTTCTTCTGATTAACTAGTTCCTGGAGCTCGCATCTTCGCTTGTATCGACAATTTGTTTGGGTGCGATGCGCTCCGATCGGCGCGACAATGGGAAACTTTTGTCCTTCGAGAGGCCTCTACTTATGCGCAACCTTTTTTCCGCCTCTGTCTCTGATGATGGGTTCAAGTGAGAATCCGAAACGTCAGACGAATAAAGCCCTTATTCCAGCGATCGCTTCTTCTGATCAACTCGAATAATTGTCAAACTTGCCCGTTTGTACTTTCTAAAAACTTTGGATTTTTATGCCGAGAAACTTCCTCATCGTACTGGATCAATGCATTGGGTGCGTGGTTCATTTGCCTCCCCAAATGCCTTGTCACCTCCACTGGCATTTTTGCTTTAACATGGGGCAAGCTGGTGAAAGAATTTGATCTCAGCTTGCATCTTTAAACTCTATCTGATTACACTATCAAGAGGATTCTCAACACTATCAGGCGCAAATACCTAGCAGAAATTTAATTTCCCTCCTTTGGCGAGAGCATTCGTGCGCAATCCGTACCTCGAAAAGTATCCTTAATTGACGGTGGACTATATTTTACAACGAGAGGAGCACTTGTTTGCACTCTTTGCACGAAATCGTGTTATAGGTAGATCTACAGTAAATGTACTAACTCATGAAATGTTAATCGAAAATCCCAAATGCGTTTTTTGCCTCGAAAAGATTACTTCAATAGGGTCATAACATTACTTACCATGCAGCATCATCCAAAGATAATTAAGATACTTCGGGATATGGGTTTTTGAATGAACTTCTTTCCGGCCGCCTGCAAAATCCACACTCTGTAAAAAATGGCTACAAAGGTAACATGAATTTTTCTCATTAATTTTCCGTGCCCTTATAAATTCAAATGTATTTCATAGAAAACGTGAATAAAAATGTTCATTCTTGTACTCAATTGAAAGAAAATTACGTCTTCTTGAAAGTTTGCCCTTGAAGAAAGGGCATAGTTTTTAAAAACCTTTGCAATTCCCAAATACTTTTGAACCCCACCTACAATTACACTTGCATTCAGGGTATCCAAACCGCAGGTTGCATATTTTCCGTATACGGGAAATCATGCATTTTTATACGCCTTTGAGAGCAGACCATATAGGTTTCATAAAATTCAGTAGTCGATTTGATCCATATTGTAAACTTTGCAAGCAAAAGTTGTTAATGTAGAGACAAAACTTTTTATGAACGGTCATTTCATGGTCTTATAAAGCCTCATAATTAAAAACTTTTGTTAAACCGAAGTACACCTTTCAGGTACAAAATTTAAAGGAGATATAATCTTCTTTTAAATGAGAGGGAGAATTGATATTTTTGTGAACGCCTATGAGGAAATATATTTGAATTTATAAGAGCACCGAAAATCACCCAGAAAAATTCATGTTGCATTAGTACCTATTTTTTATAGAGCGCAGGTTTTGCAAGTGGTCGCAAAGAAATTCTTTCAAAAGCCCACATCCCGGCGTAGTTGAATTATCTTGGGATTATGCTGTACGGCAAGTAATGCTACGACCCTACTTAAGTAATCTTTTCGAGGCAAAAAACGCATTTCGGATTTTTGGTTAACATTTCATGAGTAAGTACATCTAATATATGTGGCTCAATGTCGAACAACACAATGTTCTCTTGAGTCAGACCGTTAAATGGCGGAGAGATGATATCGGCTGACACCCAGAGCCCAATCTAGCCCTCAAACTTTGGTGTGTGATGAGGCTTAATAAGGATCGAACCGTCTCTTATTGTCCAAGAATGTGGGTTTATTTTATTTGAGGGAACAGCGCTTGTAGGGGGATTAAACGCCTGGTCAGTCACCGTGTCCCAGACCACTTCCAGTCATCTGTGCGAAAGTTTTTCTCACGATGACTCAAATCAAACATAACCTAACCTTGTGTTTTTGGGATAGGGGCTATCCTAGTCGTAGTACTCTGACTAGATGTCCTGTCGACCGCAGCCGGACTGGTTGTATAAGGCAGTGGAGACGAAACGAGCGGTTATAATTAAACAGAGACACACCCTCCTTCATCTCTCAGACGGCCTAGGTCTGCGCACAGACCTGCTTCAGCCGGTGCTCAGTAAGGGCACAGCGTTATCAGATTTCCATGCTCACCCATCTCATCACTTTTTACTGGGAGGCTTTTTTGACTGTAAAACAGTCTACATATCCTGCATGATTTACAATATTGACAGTTCAGACACGTCTTTCGCCGGTATTCTGTCGCTGCGTCGTAAGTTCTGAGGACATTAAAAAAATCTGAAATCCCAAAACTGGAGCATCTACCGGAAAGCAGGCGAGGGAAGCTGGAGGACGCGGCGGTGAGCTGAACATCTCGCAGCTGTATCGTGCAGCGGCAGAATATCGGTCAAACAGGTGGGCCTGGGCTACCGGCTAGTACCAGTGCTCTGTGTGTGGTAAATCACGTGATATCTGTAAACTACAGGCTGTACATTCGTAGTTTGTGAATATCACGCGGTTATTCCACTGAAGTTGCTGGATTTCGACTCAGATACGGTGAGTGACCGATCTCCTGAAATGTTCGCCAAAATTCTGAAATGCGTTTCCATTTAGAAAGGATTAATTAGGTGGGGTTGTAATATTGATTATCTTGCGACATAATCCTATAATATTTCGCACTCGGCAGGATGTCAGCTTTCGAATGCACGGCTCTTCAATTTCCTATAGAAGCCGGGCTCGGCACAAAATGACTACTTAAGTAGCATGCATTTTTCTCATTGATTTTCGATGGCCTTGCAAATTCAAATACATTTTATGAGAAACGTTAAGAAAAAATATGCTTTTTTCAATCATTTGATAGGGAACCACCTCATCTTCATAGTTTATACTCGAAGAAGCGGTATAATTATGTTTTAAAAAAGTTTCAAATTATCAGATTTTTTAAGACTGTGCGATGTCTATTTATCCAGCATCACACCCGTCCTTTTACCACTGCTCCTCATGAAGTGTACAACATAGTCCGCAACCATTGGAAAATTTTATGAACTTTTTTATAAAATCTTTTTAAAGGCATAGAAGAATGTGATTTTCTTTGCGCGGAACGCATGAATCTTGTAGACTGCGATCACTAGGCGCTAATGCAACGGGTGATCAGGCTCCAAATTAATCCAGAATTGGAAAACTTTTTTATACATAATTATACTGCTTCTTCGAGTATGAAATATAAAGATGAGGTGGTTCCCTATCAAATAAGCAAGCAAAGCATATTTTTGTCAATGTTTCTTATAAAATATATTCGAATTTGCAAGGCCATCGAAAGCCAAGGGGAAAAATGCACGCTACTTAAGTAGTCATTTTTTGCCGAGCCCGGCTTCTACGGGAGATTGAAAAGACATGCATTCGAAAGCCGACATCCTGCCGAGTCCGAAATATTATAGGATTATGCCGTAAGATAATCAATTTTACAACACCACCTAAGTAATCCTTTCTAATTGGAAACGCATTTCAGAATTTTGGCGAACTATTCATGAGATTGATCACTCACTGTACATATTCATATTGACTGTCGGATTGAGCTTCTAAGGTTTCATTCATAAAGAGCTATTTCAAACTAATACATTAATTTCTGAGGCGACAGTTTTCTTGAGTTTACCAGTCTGACAGTTTTAGGAGGTCCAAGCAAGCGCCGTTGCCTATTGGATCAAAGTGGAAGAAATCTTTAGGCAATTAAGTCAAAATAAGCTGCGGAATGAAGCCTTGGAATTTCTTGACTATGAGGTGAGGTTTGTCTCAGGAAATACGCTTAATTCGCTTATCATTATTTATCCAAACATAAGTATTTCAAATAGATACCGCGGAGGTAATTATGTCGGAAAAATACACCGTACATTTTATAGTCAGAATTTCAGCATTAAAGGTTTGCCGAAAGCCTTTGGTTTACCTGTTGTTCGACCAGTCATGTTACTGGGACCTGGGTGAACTTTACTTTCAGGTCAGTCAGAGAGGTAGAGGGTTTCGGAACGCCGGGCTGTAATTAGCAGCTCATATAACCTAACTGTTAATTAGCTGACCTGATTGCATACATGACAGTCCCTCGGCTCATGTGGCTACGAGAGTGTGAAGGAATTGATATTTTTGCCCAAACTCTGCGGTGAATCGGGTCACGCTAGTACCCTGAGGTCGTTATTTCTGTATGGTTAGTCGTCAGAAATGTAGACTGCCATTGGATGGTCACCTGTTCGATAAGCCCTATTTCCTTTGATGCGATGATCGGTGGTCGACGACGTGTAAAGCATTTACAAGAGTATGCTATGTAGGCGTCTGGCTGGTTTTGTGGGAAATTGCTCCAGCCGTCCTTCTTTGATGTTTCCGGTTGCACCCAAAAAGAACGATAATTTAAGGCTAGACCGAAGAAATATTCATGTCTGCCATAAACATGAAAAAGTTTCTGACGTACGACATAAGCAAACGGTGTCCAAAGAGTATTAGCGCAATAAAAACAATTTTTTGTAGTCTAAGTTTCTTTAAAGCGCAGGTAATCCATAAATGAGCTCGCCTCTTAGACACCTCCTAGCCGATGTCTTCATGGGCAAATTGGAGAGATTCCAACTAAGCGATCAGATCGAAAAACTTAAACGTTACGGCCGCTATGTTGATGATATCTTTGCAGTTGCCACAGCAGAAACCGACGTAGATGTCCTCTTAAGCGTTGTAAATCAGGCACACCCCTCTATCAAATTCACGTTGGAGATCGAAACGGCCGGTTCGCTCCCTTTCTTAGATGTTCTTCTAAGCAGGAGACCTGACGGGAGTGTCCGAAGAAGCGTTCACAGGAAGAAAACCTGCTCTGGACAATACACAAACTTCGCTAGTTTCATACTCCTACAACAAAAACGAAATCTAGTCCCATGTTTGGCACAAATAGCTAGAAAAATTTGGTCAACAGATGGCATCGAGGAGGAATTTAGAAAAACCCGGAACTTCTTTCGTGAAAACGGGTATCTGGACAGGTTCAATGCAAAGAATATGGCCGAACGACCGGTAAAACCCGCCACACAGACGGCCGAAAAGAAAACTCTGTTCTTTAAAGTCCTTTTTCAAGGGGACGCTGCGAGTGAACTCCTAAAGAGACGCCTTGATCAAGCTGTCTCACGAACCTTCCCAACAGCAAGGGTTCAAATATCATTCTCGACAAAGCCGATTTTACGCCGAGAAGGTAAGGATAAGTTGCCGCCCAAGACCACTTCAATGTGCATCTATTCCTTCACTTGCTCCTGTGGAGCAGGTTATATTGGTCGCACGAGTCGGCGCTTATCCAAGAGAATACGGGAACACCTTGCGGCATGTCTGGCAAAGGGCGAAACGAGGAGCATAAGCAGCACCATTCTCGCACATGTTGTCGATTCCGGACGTCATGTAGACACCAATGAAGCGTTTCGTGTGATCTATAAAGTCCCGTCGAACTATCCTCAACCACTGGGACAGCGTCTGTTAGCAACAGCAGAGGCGGCTTCCATCAGGTTGCGAAAACCGATCTCGTGCGCACGGAAGAACGACGTTCAGGCACCGCGACAACAGTGGTCGAAGTTCGACTAACGCTACAACTCGCCCGCGCCCTTCCGCTCTCACCCCCTATTACCCCCCCCTCCACCCCCCTCCCCCACATTCCCACACTCAGCCTGTGTTTAAGGCGAACTTTAATCGATTTATCTTATCACTGACGTGTTTTTACTTCTACCCCTTCCCATATAATTACTGGCCCGACGAGAATTTATCGAAAGTTACGTATGCTCGCTACCTCGTCTTCTGATTACTGTTATGGGCATTTTCTCAAATCTAAAAGGATATTTGTCCATTTTCCCGGTAGTGTATGTATTGTCCTACTGGCTGGTAATTGCAGGAAGCTCGGGATACATAAAGGCATTCGGAAATTGATATTTTAGTCATGCCTTTTAGTCCATGCCAAAAGTTCGCTTGAAAGTACACCTTACAACACCCACTGCAGTTCCGTCATGTTTCTGAACAAGAAAGTTTAATCACGCTAAATCTTATAAACCAACCGGCTGAGGTGTTGATCAATACCAAGCAATCCGCTTTTTGTAAAAAGTCAACCTATATTTCCTCATTTTGGACTACAGAAATGACGAGGTGCAGCAGTTTGTTGACACTTTGACACTATTCACTTTCAACAGCATTTTTAAGATTCTGTGCGAGTTGTTCGAACTGGAAACTACCAGAATTCCACACTGACTACAGGGAGAGCACCTAGAATAGGTCTCCCTGTTTCGCGAGTGTGCTTTTTTACTAGAATGGCCGGATACGTCTGCAAAATTTACTTGCCTAACCTTCTACCCACGGTCCTGACTATTCGCCTTTACCAGGTGCCTTATTACAGGTCTCAGTTTTATTCGAGCCAGGCACTGAACTAGGTTGATGCTCAGCATGTTTGCATTGCATACATACTTGTCAGAAAATTCTCTAAGTTTTTCAGGTCCCATTTTTGTCTCCGACGTCGTGGCAGGATGCTGTGAACCAAAGTGTAAATCAATCTGCTGATTTCCATCCAATTATATGATCCGAACGCCCTGCTCACTACCTCGAAGTGTCGGCCTTTTGTGGACAGAAGGCGGAATTTTGCCTAATTGGATTGCCAACACAGCAAAACCATCACCTATCCCGGGAGTCTGCCCTTCTAGCAGCCGTAGAGATGTTCATAGCGTCGACTCCGGCCGCTGTGGCAAAGTGCCGGTAGTTTGGGGAGCGTTAAATGGTAAAAGCATCTCTATTCAAGAAGGATAAAACAGCCCACCGAGTTTCTAGGGCACCACTTATGAGATTCGGCTTAGTATTCACGAATACCTTCAGCTCCATGTCCATCTTCCGATTGTTGGTACATCTACAGGCGCATCCGGACTTTCTTCTCTTTAATATTCAAAATAACTCTTCTAATATGGTCAACTGCTTTCATTTTGTCTCGATATTGTTTGTACCTCTGAACCGAAAAACTAAATTTGCCGAATCCCGAGTACCTCAGTGACGACTGTAAACGTTTTGGCCAGCTTGTCGCCTCCAGGCAATACAAAGTCTGGCATAAGGGAACTATCGCAGGCCAAATAAACGGTCACTCATCGGCTCCAGCTTGCAGGTTGGTTTTTACACACGTGGTGGTATGCTGCGTGTCACCCTTTTGGACCTCAAAGATCCTAAGCCATCTGGAGATATCTCCGAAAATATGATGACGTAGTCACGCTGCCTATGCTTCCCTGCATATGTGAGTCTAAAGTAGAATAACATTACCGACAAAGACAAGGGAGACTGGAATGGCCATTTCTGGCTTATTAGCCGTCGTCAGCCAGCCATACCCAAGCCCGAAGTGTGGAACACCCGAGCCTCGAACTCGCGACCTGTTGGTTTAGAAGTCAACGCCTCTACTCACCGGGCCACGAGCCCGTTGCCTTGTCGGAACGAGTGAGTTCCGTATGAACGATCGGTGAGCGCCCCCTACCACTGAGTCTAAAGTGTCTGACGTCAAAGATCTGACCACCTTTATGACCTTTTCAGGGCCGAGTCATAGCACTATACGGACCATTTTACGGGGACATGCATGAATGTTGAGCCTTCTCACTTCTGAAGTGATTTTGCTGTGAATCGGTGGCTTCTAAAGAAAGACAAAGTGTCGCCCTGTTAACCTTACGAGGAAATTAATGCGCAAACTTGGAGTAAATCCGTCGGAAAGACGTACGTAGCTTGACATGGCGGCGGCGGCGGCAGCGGCTGCGCTGGTATGCTCCCTAAAACGGGCCACGCGGTTGGTTCGCTGGGCGAACACGGGGGCTGCATCGTATTCCGAAAGACGTTATCGGGAATGCGCACCCATTGCAAATGTCAACATTCGGAGTGCAATGGCAGGCCCATTTGCAAGCTGAAGTCGCGCCAGCTGGGGTCCATGACGCTCCCCCACTTTTTGTTATTGAAAATCCTGACAAAGTGTTTGTTGCGGACCAGGAGGTGTGGTGGTACGCCAAGGTATGGCTTTGCGCCATGCCAGTCACCTGCAGCCTCACTCACGTCCGGTCTTCTTGGCTTAGTCATGGCACCGGGTCCAAATGGGGGTGGGAAAGGGAGTGCGGTAGGTGCAGCGCAAGTCCACTAACACTATAAACTTATTCACTTGCATGCTGCCGTCCCTGCTCCAGCCTGCTGTGGAGCACACGGTGGACACCATCGAAGTCGACGGTCGAACTGTCGGTGGTGGTGGTGGTGGTGGTGGTGGTGGTGGTGGTGGTGG
>CACRXP010000002.1:3884864-3896223 GCA_902702965.1 Spirometra erinaceieuropaei
GTGGTGGTGGTGGTGGTGGTGGTGGTGGTGGTGGTGGAAGAGTAGCAGTAGGGGAACTGGGTAGGCCAGACAGGCGTAGTCATTACATCGGCAATTCCATACCAGACTACCAGTGAAGCAATTTTCGCTATTTCCTTTTAAATGCAAGTGAAGGATTTACGACAGACAGCAAATTGGGAGGTCAGGCGAGCGTACCACAGTCTGTGCACAGCTGAAGCACGCGAGCGGAAAAATTTATAATTACGGATCTCATTCCAACCCCGGCCACAGTCACTCCGTCCTCTTCACAGGCGTTTTCGACGTCTGACAACCGCAAGTCTTAAGGCCGCAGGCCAACAATCGAAGCGTTTAGCTGCTGTCCAACGATTGTGGGCATCGCTCGATGATATCGCCTTCGTAGTACAAAAACTCATTAGTTTTGGTGAAGGAGACTGTGAGACTAGCCTCCCAGTGGATCTTTTATCATCTGATGGACTGATAGACCTGGCTGACAGCGGCCAGCTCGAGGTAAGTCTTGTTCGACCATCGTGGAGAACGAGGTCCACTGCTGCCCTAGGTGGCACAGTCGCGACTTGCGCGTGATGAGGTAGACGTCCTCTCCATCTACCTCACTGTCTCTTCCCACACTCCGGCGTCCTCAGATGGCAAGACGGCGTCGAGACGAGCGCAGACGGGCGTGGGTGTAAGGTAGACGGTCCGTCCAAGCATGACACACGCGGCCTGCATACACACTCGGTTTCATTCAGGGAATCTCGGAGCGCACAGGTGCGTGAGACTGTCACAAAGGCCGCATTAAAAAGAGGCTGATGCAGCCGGATCCGCAGTCCTGATTTAACCTGTCGGTTGGTGCGCGGTACCTGATTTCTGGCTGAGGTCAAACCGATGACACACGCACGCTCGCTGTAAAACCGAGGCTTCATCACTCCCTTCTGTTAGCCAACCTGGTATGGATCGATCACGCGGTCCTGGTCCCAAGTGTATGCGAAATGTGGGCATTGAAAGTAAAGCGAGTCGAAAGGGGATGCTGGAATTGATAGTGGGAAAGTAGCCGAGACTAACACGGAAAAGGCAACCTGACGTATGACAACTTTGCCGCAAGGTTGAAGGAACCCTAGAATCCCCGCAAAAGACCTGGTTGACGGAGCACATGGGGACAGTAATACCCCAAACCGAACAGTAAAACTAACCATAAACTCAAAAGTAAGCCCAATCCTTAACGGAATTGTAAACCTAACGCTAATCCTAAACCAACAACAAACCCTAGTCCTTACCCTAAGCCTAACCTTAACCCTGACCCAAATCCTATTTTAACCGTAACCCGAACTTTAACCCTAACCCCAACCTTAACGCTAAACGTAAACCTAAACCTCAATCCAAATCCCGACTTCAGCCGGAACCCTTAAACTTAACACAAACCCAAAACCTAAACTCAACTCTCAACCCGACACTAAACAAAAGCCTGAAACGAACCCTACCTCTAAACCGAAACATCAAGTCGCCTTTCCCCGTTTTGGCTTTGGCTGCTATTCCGCTAACGGTTTCAGCATCCACCTTCGGCTTACTTCACCAGCTATGCCCACATTGAGCTTACACTTGGGACCGGGACAGCGTAACCGAGCCTTACCACCAACCTTCCAGGGGTAAGATTGAATTCTAATTCAGCCCACCGAGCTGGTTGATGGCTTAGTGAAAACTAGGTCCGTCCTCTAATGGCAGAGGTCGCGACCACACGACCACCCTGCATAATATTACTGGTCGCTGGGCGGCTGCCTGCGAGAGCTCTAGGCGACGGTATAGAGAAGGACCCCACTTAACTGTCAGTAGACTGTGGGCTGTGTCATATGGGGTTTTACCTTAGTATACATTTGCAGGCCGTTGCAGACATTACACTGCCAACAACGATCACTTCCCACGACCTCACACCTTAACTTGAAATCCGTTATTTTGTAAAATTTATTTTTGTTTCATATTGACCCAACGGTGAAAAACTCGGCGCCTCGGTGGGATTCGAACCGACGCGATAAGGGGAAGGCTTTAGTACAGTCAACGCTCTAACCACTTGAGCTACGAGGCCCCGCCGGACGACGCGATTTTTATCCCATTTGGGCCAAGTTACCCGCCCAACCTACTGCAACGTCTGGAACCTACCAAATCTGATACAGTACGTTGACTGCCCAAGCAGGATTTCCTACGCAATTCACTTAGAATCCACCAGATGACTACCAGGCTCGCGTACTTCATTAATATTTTGACAGATTTTGAATAATTCATAGGTTGGGCGGGTAACTCGACCCAAATGTGATTAAACTCGCGTCGTCCGGCGGGGCCTCGTAGCTCAGGTGGTTAGAGCGTTGGCTGTACTAAAGCCTTCCCCTTACTGCGTGGGTTCGAATTCCACCGAGGCCCCAAGTTTTCCACAGTTGGGTCAGTATGAATTATTCAAAATCTATCAAAACATCCATGAATTATTTTTGCTTATTGTTTAATTACTACTCTTAGTTCCGTGGTCGTACAATAGCGTTGGGTAAGACTTTCGGCATAAATCCGGGCAATTTCTGTGATTTCTTTCATTTTGTCAGCTCACTGTCTAGCGTGCTGCCCCACCCATAAAACGTCCTTTACCATAAATGACGTATAGCACGATCCACAGTCTACTGACGGTTAAGTGGGGTCCTTCGCCATACCTTTGCCGAGCTCGATATTCGGCGCCAAGGCTCAACGGGCGAGCACATTCCGTGTCCTGATCGGTGAACGACCTCCCACCACAAGAGATAAGGACCATTTCGAGGGCGAGTAATGCGTATTTTGCACTACGGTTGTGTTTTTGGAAACCGGTCCGTCGGGAGGCACACAGACATGCCGAAGAGGAGCATAAAACAATCCCAGTCAGCACTAAGCCTTCACATTGGAAGGTAACAATCCAATGCTGTGCAATCCCCTTTGGGATACCGGAGATCCCTTCTGTGTGTGTATCGCATGTGGAGCACGGAGTTATCATCACAACAGTCGGGAAGGCGATGAATGCACAAATAGTGGAGCCTCCTTCAAACTTCTTAAGAAACACATCTCCTCTGCGTCAGCCAGAAGTAACTATCCCTTGCCGTCTGCATTAGAGATGTCCTGATATTCATTTCGGTTCCTTATCGGCAGGAATATTAAATGTCGATGTGGTTAAAAAAAATACCTCTACTTCACTGCTGTATAAGTGAATTTATGCATTTGAGACAGTACATGGTCCATCCAGGCATGAATACGAGGATTAGACAGCGGAAGGTCGGAAACAAAATCCCTACTTTTTTCACAAACACCAGAACTAGCAGACTCATCCTGAGTCCAAGGCACGCGAAAAGCCACTTCCAACTGCCCATTTTAAGGAAGTTTCGCAGGTGAGACCTACTTTGACGTATCGCCCAAACTTTCGGTCTCAGTGGCTGGCCACGGAGTTTGGATTCGTCCGGTTTCTGGGGTCGGCCATCGGCTACAGAAACACAACGGTCCCCCCCCCCCCCCCAGTGTACCCTTCAGCACACCGTGGGATAAATGGGAATACGGGTTGGACAACGAAACACTTGAGCCAGGCTGGTGACTGACGAAGTGAAAAGGCATGAATGCGAGACGACCCGACCAAATGCAGAGAGCAGAATATTTTGGGATTGGACAGTTTGCATTTGGAAGCATTCAGTTGGCAAAAAACGAGCAGGTAGGGGGACAGGCGGTGGACCATAACTATGTCTATGACTACTGTACAGGGCTCTAGTCCTGGTGTCCCTCCAGAGCTTGCCAACGTCCTTGACGAAGGCGTTTCTGCCGTTCCCGTACCCTCCACCAGGAGGGCATCTGAGGGTCGATCGGCACTGCCAGAGGGAACTCCGGTTGTTGGCGCGTCAGCTCGTCCGCATTCAGAGGGTTGCCCTCGGCAGCCAGGCGTTCGCGCACCACCTCGGCGTTCAGGTCCTTTCGATCGCGGTAGCGGTCCAGGTAGACGTCGAAGGAGACATCCTCGTGCACACCGAGACGGTTATTGGCAAGCGGCAGACCGTCTGGATGACGGCGAGGATGATGCCAGGAATTTGCTTCAGGGAAACGGGACTGTGGCGGAGGAAGGGGGGAGGGCCACTCCAACTCGAAAACCGGCTCGCTAAAGTCTGGGAGAGAAAAAGCCCGATTGCTGGGTCAACGAGAGAAGGACTGCAAATCTGGTAGGCGGAAGGTTTTGAAGCACTCCATGGACAAACTGGCTGCGGATTTGCAGTCACAATGAAGGAGCATAAGTAAGTATTTCAGTCCAAAGTAGGTTTTATGATCAGATTTACTTGCACAACAGTGTAGTGTCCTCCAAAACAACCCATGTGCATCTGCCTATTTAATTTTTCTGCTTCAACTTGTGGCTGTGGGCCACCCCGCCCGTGCAAGAGTGAGGAGAATGATGAGATAGAGGTTAATTCATATGAACAGTCACAGTTCGTCCCGTGTCGCTATTAGGCAAGACTAAAACCAGAACCGTAGCAGTTCATAGCATGCATTGAGTCTGGGTGAGCCCCTATTAATTACCTTATCAGCGCGTGTCACGCGTTTGATGGATACGCCAGCTGCGACAGCTCCCAGGTTATCCCTCCTCACGAGAATGCAGTGCGTGGTTTCCTCACTATAATCTACACGACTTAAAGTAGGTGTGCTATCTCGTGAGATGTGTTAACCGAAATTCCGAAACGTGCCTTTGATAAGAAAAGATAGCCTAAGTAGCCCTGTAGGACTATCCGTTGCGCAGCACAAGCACAGGATATTTCAGTCACGTCAGGATGCCAGTTTTTGGACCAGCTTCTTTCTGGCCGCTTGCAAAAACTACAACCTGTGAGAATTTGCTAATTAAGTAGCATGAATTTTTCCCATTGATTTTTGTCTCTATAAATTTTGGCATACTTCATAGAAAGTATGTAAGAAAGAATTATATTCATGCGGTTAGTTGCTAACAAGTTACATCTTCGAATTTTATGCTTAGAGGAAACAAATCTTTCCGTTTAAAAAAACTCAATTCCTGAATAGTTTTGGACTTAACCCGCTTGTACTAACACTGGTACTGGAGGTTTTCAAATCACAAACTGCATATCTTATCTAAAGGGAACTATACATATGCTCTATATATAGGGCTCATGAAACTTAACAGTAGATGTGGACCATGTCGTATACTTTACGTGCGGCATTAATGGGTGGATACGGACGATAGTTTATGGGTAGACGTCTCACGGTGTCAAAGAATCGCATAATTAGAAACTTTTAATGCGAAAAATACTCTTTCTTCAAGCGTAAAATTTGAAGAAGACGAAATTGGATACCAACTTAGCACAAGAAAAAGTTTTCCTTCGCGTTTTTCTGTGAAATAAACTAAAATGTGTATGAACATATAAAATCAGTGGAAAAGGCTTACACTACTTAAGTAGTCATTGCTTAAAAGGTGTAGTCTTTGCAAGCGGCCGAAAGGAGCCCGTTCAAAAGCCGGCATCCTGAAGTAACTGAAATGTCCTGTGTCTATGCTACGCAAGAGTTAGTCTTACGACATTACTTAAGTAATTTTTTCTAATCGAAGACACATTTAAGAATTTCGGCTAGCAATTCATGAGATAGCTCATCTGCTGTACTTTAAGGGCTGGATCGTGCAGAGTTTAAAGATCGCGTCCATAAACGGTCTGCCTAGCGTCGTCGATCAAACCGCCTGCGCCATTCTCCTGTCCTCTTAATCTTACCTTGACACCTAAACACCGTCGCACAGGCTTGTCTCCCAACAGACAAACCCGAGCGCAAGTCACTGCTATGACCTCTACGCCCCCCCCCCCCTAGAATAGCAGTGGTCCTCGTCGCCTGTAGCGGGAAAATGCCACCATGAAGTCCGCTTGTTCAGCCTGTGCAGCCAACGCTGCTCCCAGCTGCCACTTATAGCGTTTCGCCGCCTACCACAACTCCATTTCAGAGCCTGTCTGACCTGCTCAACCAGCTGCAAGGATGAGCTCTTCTCCAACAGCAGCGCCGCAACCTGTCCCAACCGTCAGGGAGCATTCGGAGCCCAGGGCGGAGACAAGCTTGAGGTCGAGCCCTAGGTCTGGGATTAGGGTAGTACAGCTTAAGGACAACCATTCCGACACACCCTAAATGTGTCTGAACCCTCGGCCAGCATCGTAGAGGGAGTGTTTTCCCAAACCGCCTCGTCTCTCCGTAATTGAGCAGTGGCTGAATTCAGACCTCAATTAAGAGGCGGCGCGACCAGAACCAATGTGTAAAAAGATCCTACATGCATGCGGGTGGGATTAAGTTGAGAGCTATGATGCGGACAAATAAGACCACAGTTCAAGAGCTGGCGGATGGGCACAAAGGCAGAGTGTACCAACACGGTAAGCCGCTTAGTTTGAACAAACTAAGTCCGTGGGGTCTACAAATAGTAGTAGTAGTAGTAGTAGTAGTAGTAGTAGTAGTAGCAGCAGTAGTAGTAGTAGTAGTAGTAGTAGTAGTAGTAGTAGTAGTAGTAGTAGTAGTAGTAGTAGTAGTAGTAGTAGTAGTAGTAGTAGTAGTAGTAGTAGTAGTAGTAGTAGTAGTAGTAGTAGTAGTAGTAGGGATTCCAGCGGATATTGTGGCAAAACATCGGGGCGGAAAGGTAGGAAACGCAGGACCGTCGTTGTTTTCCCCTACCCTCCGGTCCATCAGTCAGCCTGGTCTGTCGTTTGCGTTCACCAACACCTGCAGATGTGGCACCAAAACGGATTGCGCTGGAGTATTGGTCGTAAACTGGGCCACACACACGCGCGCGCGTACGATGTGCGTCAAACGGGCTCTACGCCACGACAGTCAGCTTAACGGGGACTTGCCACCGATAGAGAATGGGGAAGAACAGTAGAGTTTAAGGCGGGACTAACACTTAGAGCTCATTTTAATACTAAAATGATCTTTCGCACATCTACAAAATCAAGAGTCATCGAAAGTCGTGGCTGAAAAGGCTGTCAACCGGCAGCACAAATCGAACCCGTTCGGGGTTGAGGGTCGGGCTGCAATTACTTCCTCTCAATGCGACCTTTATTGCAACTCTCCTCCGTCAGAGATCTGAGACGCCCCTTTATTTTAAGTCGGGTTCGTGTGTGTGGGGTTTGTCTGTGTGTGCCCCAAACGACTTTGCATTGCAGATGAGCAGGGCGATAGCAGGAGTCGGGCCGGCTCACAACGCACGTTTATCTGGCTGCGCCGAGTCCGTGCCGGCCTGTAACCACTGCTGTACATGTGTGCGTCACTTCCTAGACGTAGGCCTAGCTTGCCAATTGACAGCGTAACCCGGTTCTTCTCAGGACTAAGGATCAGCCGCAATAGCTACTTATTAATGTGACCCTTGTAGCAGCCTTCCGCATGTGATATCCGAACCGCCCAACAGAAGTCTGGTACATGTAGTGGAAACTGGGTCGTTTTTGGCACACGTAGACGGGTTTGGCCTTATCAGCCACTGAGCCCGCGCCCGCCTCCCGTCACCTTGATATTGTCTGGCCATCGTAAGACGCTTGCTGCGAGAGGAGAAAAGGGAGAGCATGAAGCGACTGTCTACTATAAACAAAGTCACCCTCATGTCACTGCTAGACCCACCTCGTTGGGCATGGAGGCCTCATCAACTGTGACAGCCGAATATCGCAGGCGTCAGCACTTGTTTAATATACGTACAGTAGGTGGTCTAATTCATGAAATGTCAATCGAAATTTCGAAATGCGTTCTCGTTTCGAAAAGATTGATTAAGTAGGCTTGTAAAACTAATCATGCGGCATAATTCTATAATGATCCCAGTTACCTCAGGATGCCGGCTTTCGAAAGAACTTATTTCCGACTGCATACAAAAACTGTACTCTGCAAAAATGACTATTTGAGGAGCATGGAATTTTCTCATTGATTTTCGATGCCCTTGAAAATTCAATTATATCTAATGGAGAACATGCATAAAAATATTCATTCCTCTACTTATTCGGTAGAAAACCACGTCTTCTTCCAATTTTATACTCGAAAGAAGAGTATAATTCGGTTTTAAAAAACTTTTCTAATTTTGAGATTTTTTTAATACCGTGAAATGGCCATTCATAAGACGTCATGTATTTGCATTTACGAATGTGGCTTGTAAAGTTAACAACATTTCTCAAATTCACTGCTTAATTTTATGAACCCCATATGATCTCCTAATACCGTAGAGAAATGCATGGTTCTCCGTACATGGAAAATATACGGCTTGTAGTTTTGAAACCCTGAATGCAAGTGTAACAGCAGGTCGGGTTCGAAATTATTCGGGAATTAGAAAAGCTTTTTAAAACCGAATTATACTCCTCTTTCGAATATAAAATCGGACGGAGACGTAATTTTCTACTGAATAAATAAAAGAATGAATATTTTTATGCATGTTTTCCATGAAATATAATTGAATTTTAAAGAGCATCGAAAATCAATGAGAAAATTGCTTGCTCTTCAAGTGGTCATTTTTTGCAGAGTATACTTCTTGTATGCAGTCGTAAATAATTTCATTCAAAAGCCGACACCCTGAGGTAACTGGATCATTATAGATTTATGCTGCATCATGATTTGATTTAAGAGCCTACTTAATTAATTTTTTCGAAACAAGAACGCATTTCGAAATTTTGGTTGACATTTAATGAGTTAGCCCACCTACTGTAGGTGTTAACTCGGCGCTAGCGACGAAGCCCATCTCCAGCCGCCTTCGGCCACCCGAGCACCGAACAGAGGATTCTAACACAGTCCCTCAGATAGTCGTCACCCCTGTGAAAACACTAGCGAACGGTCACAAACCGAGACTAGGTTTAGAGCTGAGTGGACGCTTCAGGTGGGGTATAAACGAACGATATATGTGCGCATAGTCTGCTAACCAATTTACGGCGCAGGGCTGTTTAACGGGACGCGATCGCCGTAGGCACAGGCAATGGAGTAGATACCACTATCAAGGCGTCCGCCCAACGCCAACAAACAAATGTGACTCAACTGAGGTGGGAGGCCGTTCCCATTGGGGCGGTTGGAATACGGAGGGGAATGCAGAACACTTATCAACCCCCGTCTTCGTCCCCCCCCCCATCATCCCACTCCCTCATCACGGGCCACCTCACAGCGCTCAGTGGGTGAGGATGTTGTTCCTGCCGTTCGCAGCCAGAAGATGTAAGTCCGTAGGGAGAATGCGAATGCGAGACAAAAACAATTGATCAAGCGCGTCAATGAGCAATTACGTGAGCAAGGATATGCGTAAGAAGGTAGGGCCACGGATAAGGTATCCGTGGAAGCTCCCGTGTGGTTTGTGGGCGGGGGGGGAGAGACAGACGAGCTGGCGTACCTCAACCTCCGCCCACATAAACACGAGCTTTTAACAGGGAATGACGGCGCGGAGGGGGAAAAGACATTTTTGCCAACGCAGTCTCCGTATTTGTGAGTGGCTGTGGAGCTGCTGTTATTGAATTAGGCGGAAGGAAATAGGGGACTCGGCTGGCTTAAATACGCGCAACTCGACTCACTAGCGACCCCATTTCGCCTGATGCCATTGTACGGACTGGGGCAGAGAATGTGTTTTAACCCAGTAATATGGTAGGATGAGAACTGGCCTCAGATTTCCTCCAGATTGCCCCTCCAAAACACGAGGAGTGTTAGCAAGATCGCTGCAAGTGGTGGTGGTGGTGGTGGTGGTGGTGGTGGTGGTGTTGGTGTTGGTGTTGGTGTTGGTGTTGGTGTTGGCGCCTACGTCCATGGCATTCAGCACTGTCATGTTCGCATTCGAATGACTATATAGCACCTGCAACTGCGGCTGACAACAGTGGTGATAGTAACATTCCAAACTGAAGGTAAGAAACTCTGACGGACGGAATTCAAAGTCATGTATTGTGCACGCATTTTCATTGGTTGTAAGGGAAATAACAGGGGAGTAATAGCTGTCAGAAATTTTAAAGCAAAGAGATTCACCCTAGCTTAAATTACAAAAATCAAAAGTAGTTCAGAAGAGAGACAAATACTATCTCCGACAATATAGAAGTATGGAGAAGACCCAGAACATTTCAGAGATTGGTGAACTGGCGTTTGCCGGCAGCTAATTCATGAACTGTGCCTAAATTTACGAAACACCTCTAATCACTCGGAAGCCGCCTCATATATACCGACCAACATTCCAAATAAATAATGAAAGAAGTAATAGAAGTATGAGAATTCATCTTAAGCTACGTATGCTCGCCACCTCGTCTTCTGATTACTGCTATGGGAATTTTCGAAAATCTAAAATGATGTTGTTTAGAAATGAAAATTTTCTTCAAAAAAAGTCGGAAATGACGAAGACGCCAAAAAATCGTGTTAAATGAGTCAACTCAAGTTTTATAAGAACATAACGTCTATCTCTTCGAAAAACTGTCTAAATAAATCCGCACAAGTAGAATGGTGCTTGAAAATACTCCTTTGGTGAGGCGCGCACCTAAATACCCTTCAGTAGTTTGTGAAAAGTTAAATAAGGTGGCTAGCCAACAGCCTACAGTTTGGGTATAGATTCCAACACGGTTTCACGAGAATAAGCTACATTTTTGTTTTTACACTGTTTAAGATGCGATTGGCTAAGGCAAACAGGATTTCGCTTGTGTGCATCGAAAGGACCTATCCTTGGTAAAATTGCTGTAATGTTTTTAGTTTTAGTGACCATGAAATGTTGGCGAATACTTGCCTGATTTCAGCGTTCCAAGTCAGCTGCCCATAAAGATATGGTCTGTGCTATATGTCCAAACATTATATTTCGCGAAAACATTAACGGGGATAGCGGACACGATTTTTAACGCAGATGGCCGCTTGGATCAACCAAACATGAAATGTCACCGCCGATAAAAACGGACGATGAATAGGCTCTGAATCAATAGAAGAACTTTCAATAAAGCGCTTTATTAACGTAGTTCGCCGACAGATGTCTGCATACTTTGTCCTCTTCTAGGGCAAAGCAAGGCTAAAAATTGGGACGTTTGGCCGGTCTTTTACATCGCTGAAAAAAATGCTGATATTTTTGGCAGAGGGGCATTCACCGATCGCGCTTCGGAACTCACTCATCCCTTTGTGTGTTGGGAATCTCGGGTTCCGCCAGCAGTCGCACAGCGGCGCATGATATAGGCAGAATAGCATTATCGACAAAGACAAGAGAGACTGGGATGGTCATTTCTGGCTTATAAGCCGTCGTCAGCCAGCCATACTCAACCCCAACACGTGGGTCTCGAGCTCGCGATCTGCTGGTTGGAAGTCCAACGCCTCTAACCGTTGATTGGCTATACTTAGTGGTTGAGAGCATAATTTCCCGCTAGGACTTGTGGTCTGCTCGAGTCTTCTGCAG
>CACRXP010000002.1:3896314-3912253 GCA_902702965.1 Spirometra erinaceieuropaei
TGACGGCATGGCTGCGACAGCTTAGGGGTAGGCCGACCAACGCGGGGTCGGAGGTCTAGGCTCGTCTCACAGAAGTCGCCTCCTGATTGTGCTCATTCCGAAGCTAATTTATAAAGCAAAGCAGGAGCCGAGTAAACAGACGACGACCTCAAGAAGAACGACCGGAAGTCTGGAGGGCTACTCCTTACATTAAAGGAGTCTGCGAGGCCGTTTCACGTCTGTTACAACCCTCCAGGGTAGGCATTGTCCATCGACCCCAGGCAACAATTCGTCACCGTTTAATGTAACCCCAAAACATACTGCCCCCCACTGAAACCTCAGCGGTTGTGTATCAAATACGTTGTATAAATTCAGACTGCGATTACGTTGGGGAAACTGAGAGGAAACCGCAGACCCGTCTACATGAGCACAAACTGGCAACTCTGAGGCTAGACCCAAACTCACAGCTTGCGACTCACACTGGAGAAACTGGCTC
Organism: Spirometra erinaceieuropaei; assembly: GCA_902702965.1. Lineage (NCBI taxonomy): Eukaryota > Metazoa > Platyhelminthes > Cestoda > Diphyllobothriidea > Diphyllobothriidae > Spirometra > Spirometra erinaceieuropaei. Next base: position 3,896,790 of record CACRXP010000002.1, read on the forward strand.
CAGTTTTGACTTTCAAGGAGCAACCGTCTTAGGCCTGGGCACCTCGAGGACATAACGTCTCACACTTGAGGCCTGGTACTCAGATGCGAACTCCATCAACAGGTATCTAGACCTTCTTGTGGCCTATAAAGCCCTACGTCACTACATACGTCATGTCTAGGACAAGACGGTTACATGGAGCCCAAGAATACTGAGGAAACGCCGCCCGTCGACTAACTCACCCGAAACGGGGAGTACAACGCAGTCGACCCCAATTGAGGTGACGACACACAACACAGGAGGCCACCAACATTCACAAACGACGGTCAGAGGGCCAGGACAGCAAAAGAAGAAAAAAAATCGATTAGATCGCAGTTGGTAGCCAGGAATGGGGAAGCGGAAGACGACCTTAACCCTAATCCTAACCGTAACCCTAACCTCAACCTTAAACGTCAACCGTTAACCCTAACGACAACCCTAACCCTAACCGAAATCGTAAACGTAACCGTAGCCCTTAGACACAGCCGTAACTGAGAAATCTAACCGTAATACTGAAACCTATTCGTACGCTCAAACCCTAACCGTAAACCGAAAACCTAAGCCTAGAGGGCATAACCCTAACCCGAAAATCGGACACCATTAACCGGTACCCTAATCCTAACCTCAAACGGAAGCCAAATGGGTCAGCTGTGATTATGGAGCCCTATAAAATAGCCTCGGTAAACAAACTCCCCAGCCACGTGTAATACGGGGCCTGGCTACCAACTGCGATCTAGACAAAAAATCGATCAGCCCAGGGCCAAATAATTCGGCCGTCTATTCAAAATTCTGATCGATTTTTTTACTAAACGCTTTTATGATGGAAAGCCGGTCAAGCTCCCCGAAACGTCAGCAATGCAATCCCCTTGATCCGGTGAGCACTTCACTGTTTTCCGAGTCTTCTATGTTCTTCTTCCCAGGCGCATGTCGTAAGAATTTACAACACTGCTATAGTAGTCATTGTCGCCATCCCCTACTGCGTATTAATCACAAGGGGCAGCCTAATGCCGAACTTACAGACGTCGTCTCGTTGGATCTCAGTCAGAAGTGTACCCTCTTCGTCAACTACAACTACTTTAGAAGACGAAGACGTGATCGCTGGAACAAGAAATTTATTGGCCTGACGTTTCGAATTCTCACTCGAATCTATCCTCAGAGACAATCGCAGACAACAACAACAACTACCACAAATACTTTCTTCAGAATAGGAGTCACCGAAAATGCCGCGGTTTATAGACCGTCGTCTCAGAAATTAGCTACGAATTTGGGGTAGATCAGTTTATTCAAGGTCTATAGGCTCACACGGGGAATGCTGGGGGACCCACTGACGAGTCGAACCCTTCGCAGCTGCACCATGCAGCGACAGAATATCGGCGAAACACGCGTGTACAGGCTTTTGGCTAGTACCTGTGCTGTTAGTATGGTATCACCTTACCTCAAAGTATGCTACTAGCTGTCTGTCCGCAGTTAATGAATATTACGCGGTTACCCGCTGTGGCTGATGGACTTTGGCCCAAATATTCATATATAAAATTCTCGGTCTAAGCCTATAGACCTTGAATAAACCGATCTACCCCAACTTCGTAGATAATTTCTGAGGAAATTGGAAAGCGACAATTTCGAAATAGGAGTATCTACCAGAAAGCACACAAGGTATGCTGGGGGGACCCACTGACGAGCCGAACCCCTCGCAGCTGCGCCAGGCGGCGGCAGAATATCGGCGAAGCACGCGTGTATGGGCTTTTGACCAGTACCTATGCTGTTAGCATGGTATCACCTTACCCTAAAGACGTCGTCTCGTTGGCTCTCAGTCAGAAGTATACCCTCTTTGTCAACTACAACTACTTTCTTCAGGATAGGAATCACCGAAAATGCCGCGGTTTATAGACCGGTACACTTACGAGAAGCAGATAAAGGGCATTTAGTCGTTTAGTATCAATTTCCACATCGACCACCGCACCCCCCTCCCCCCTCATTTCGACCAGGTCCAGTTGCAGGCGTAGGTCTTGTTCATCCAAGGAGTCCTCTGAAGTCCAAAGCAGTCACAGTAGTCTTCCGGTGCAGACACAACTATCTCTTGCACGACTAATTTTGTCTGTTCGATACGCCCTGCGAGGCAAAAGACGGACCAAGATCATACGAAAGCCGCACGGCACAAAGACAAAAGTGTGGCTGACTGAAAGTAGGCCGGATGTGTGGCCACTGCAGTCCCCCCCCCCCACCCCATACTGATTAGGTCTCACTGAGACCACCTGCTAGGGCAAAACAGAATCTGCCTGCCCAGTTCTGCAAGCAGGACAGATCTCTGGGCGCTATCTCTAGGCCACGCCCCTGCTACACTATGCACAAAGGGTAGCGCATAATTTGTATGACAAAACTGGTGGCCAGTGGAATGAAAGTGCTTCCATGGATAGAGTTGAAAAAGTCTATAACCGGCGAGCAGGATGAACCTGGAATATTCCAGGAAGTATACACGATAATCTCATTTTTTTCCCGGCAACAAAGTTATTCTTCATCGGCGGGTGTTGTGCCCATTCACGGCAGAAGCGCCGACATTCAGTGAGTACTTTCCACTTGAATGCTGAGAGTAAGCGAGTTGAGCCAACTGCTTGATGGAGTTCACCATTTATTGCAACCGACCGGCAACTATGCTGACCAGGACAGTGCTGGACCTCGTCCCCTGCCCCTCCTGGACATGACGGCGACTTCAGTTGACGTCACGTGACGGTTGCATTCATCGATCCGAACTGACTGTTCGACAGTCGTGACCAGTGATGTCCACGGTGTGCTCCACAGCGAGGTGAGGGCAGGCACGGTGACTTACGCAGCCTCTACAGCACTCCCACCTTCCCCACTTGGGCCTGGTGTCAACACATAGTCAAAAAGACCGGTGGTGAAAGAGGGTGCAGGTGGATGTCACGGTGAATGAACCTGTATTTAGGCGTACCACCACGTCATCGATCCGAACTAATTGCAGTGCGACAGGCGGCGTACTGTTTTGCTTTGGAGCCCTCGTAGACGGCATAGAAAGGATTCAGGCCAAGTGGACTAAGCTCCTAAGAAGTGTCCAACCAGTAAAAGCTCAGACCGGCACAATCCGGAACGGTACGCCCATAACCGTCCTTTCAATACGGCCTGACAAAACTTTGGTAGCGGTAACATTTTTTTCTCCAAGGTTTTGCCTTGAACAGCGGACGCCGAAACAACTGGAGTTAGAAATCCAGTTCAAGAGTCTATTTAGCCAGACTGCTGATCTTAAACCCTCTGAGTCTAGAGAAGTTGATTATCTTAAGTCGGTTCCGGCTAAGTGCTGCCAACAGTACAGTAGATATGCTAACTCATGAAATGTCAACCAAAATTTCGAAATGCGTTCTCGTTTCGAAAAGATAATTTAAGTAGTGTTGTAAAACTAATCATGATGCAGCATAAATCTATAATGATCCAGTTACCTCAGGGTGTCGGCTTTCGAAAGAACTTATTTTCGGCTGCATGCAAGATCTATACTCTGCGAAAAATGACTACTTAAGTAGCATGCAATTTTCTCATCGATTTTCGATGCCCTTGAAAATGCAAAATGAAAAAATCCATAAAAATATTCATTCTCTTTCTTATTCGGTAGAAAATTACGTCTTCCTCCAATTTCATACTCAAAAGAGGACAATAATTTGGTCTCAAAAAATGTTTCTAATTCCCGAATAATTTTGAACCCGACCTGCTGTTACACTTGCATTCAGGGTTTCAAAACTACAAGCTGTATATTTTCCGTGTACGGAAAACCATGTATTTCTCTACGATGTTAAGAGGAGACCATATGAGGTTCATAAAATTAAGCAGTGGATTTGAGCAATATTGTTAACTTTACAAGCCACATTGGTAAATGCAGAGACATGACGTTTGTTGAACGGCCATTTCACGGTATAAAAAATCTCACAATTAGAAGACTTTTTTAAATCCGAATTATACTCTTCTTTCGAGTATGAAATTGGATGAAGACGTGATTTTCTACCGGTTAGTAAGAGAATGAATATTTTTATGCATTTTTTCCATGAAATATAATTGAATTTTCAAGGAACCAAGAGGGAGTTCAAAGGCGCTTGCCTATATTTGCCTTAATAAACTGATACTGAGTGATACTGATACTGACATCAAAAATCAATGAGAAAATTGCATGCCACTTAAGTAGTCATTTTTTGCGGAGTATAGATCTTGCATGCAGCCGAAAATAAGTTCTTTCGAAAGCCGATACCCTGAAGGTAACTGGACCATTATAGATTTATGCTGAATCATGACTAGTTTTACAACACTACTTAATTTATCTTTTCGAACCGAGAACGCATTTCGAAATTTTGGTTGACATTTCATGAGTTAGCACATCTACTGTATTTAAGGCTTCAAGAAACAAAGGCAAATTGACAAGGACCCATCTCGATAGCCTTAGGGAACTTCGAAAAAGGAAAATTATTGTGTTAACCAGGCTGGATAAGAGTTCAGGAGTAGTACTGACGGATGGGACGAATTATGTGGCGAAATTAGAGGAAATCATGTCGGAGCGTACCATGTTTTCGGAATGCGAGAAAAGATCACACAGAGGCCGTCGAGGGTCAGTTGATGACGGTTATCAAAGTCCCCCACAAAGAAGATCATTTCTCTGACAGGGTGCTAGTGGCTGAAACATGTAGGCTTGACGATGCCCAGAATGTAGGGCTTCCCAAAAATTCACAAACACGGGCTACCCCCTACGCCCGATCTTGGGTATGAGGAATTCGGCCTATCACGCCATTGCAGAATGGCTGGTGGAAAAACCAAAACCGCTGCGAAGTTATTCGTACCCTTGAAGTTTGAAAGACTCCTTTGAGTTTGCCGAGACTGTCAAGAATATTGACCTTGACAGACGGAGGATGCTATCGTCAGATGTATCATAATTGTTTACTAACGTACCCGTAGTAGAAACAATAAATCGCCTCTGTGACGTTATTCGTAATACGAACTGCCCGAGAGGTCTGCAAGTGTAAACCCTAAAAGGACTACTTACGCGTTGCGTATAAAATGTCCAGTTTTTTGTATTGTCCAACTATACAGGCCGATAGACGGCGTGGCACTCGGCTCACCTCTTGGTCCGTTCCTCGCAAATGTTTTCATGGGGAAAGTCGAGAAGATGGGGCTACCAGATACCATTAGTGACCTTGACTTCTAAGGTCGGTACGTGGACAATATCTTCTGCCTGACGGATCTCACCACCGACACTGATGCTCTGGTCCAAAAGTTTAATTTTGCGCAATCCACGCTAAAGTCCTCAGCAGTGTGGGGCAAACAACGAAATCGCGTCCCTCGATGCACTTCTGCACAGACAGGAGAATGGATCTATCCAGCTTAAGCTATTCCGGGAGAAAACCTGGACAGGACAATAAACTGATTTTCAGTTTTGTTCCCCTAAATATTAAACGCAATTGGGTCCAGGGATTGGCAGCTAGAGTGCGGTGTATCTGCTCCCCTGAAACTGTTGAAGCAGAGCTGTAGTGGCTACAGAACATACCTCGGGATGACGGATACCCAAAAATATTTATCCTTTGGAATATTGGGGAGCGCACTGCAAAGCCTACCACGGTAACTGAAGAAAATGAATGACTTGTTTATAAGACTACCTTTTCCAGGGGATGCAACAAACGAACTAGTAAGACGACGTCTAAAGACAGCGATCGCACGCGCTTTTCCCGCAGTGATTTCACGCGTGTGTTTTACAAACTCTCCCTCCCACGCTTGGGAGGTAAAGGCCGATTGCCGTTGCAGGCCACATCAACGTGGAGTGGGATACATTGGCCATACAACGAGACACCTGGAAAAGTGGGAATGTGAACACACACCTGCCTGGTGAAAACAGTTCTGTTCTTTCATATCTAGTCGATAAGAATCACCGGGTCAATGCCAAATAAGCCCTTCATGTTGTCTACCGGATACCAGGAAACTTCTCTAAAGGCCTACCTCAACGGTACAGCCGGGACAGTAGCTGTACGGCTAGCGAATCCAGTGTTGTGTTGTTAGAAGATGTCAACACGGGCGCTCTGTCTGCCGTGGTCAACGCCGACCCCGGATGGTGATCGCACGCCGCCCCAACACCCTGACGACAGTAATGTCTACCCCACGTACCCAACTTACAAACATCACTCAGAGCCTATGTCACCCTCTTCCTTGCCCCAATGACCACATCATGCCGACCTCATTATGCGAGTGGCGTGGAAACGATGAGTGTTAATAACCCCTTAGACGCTTACAGAACCTTCAAACGTCTCACATTTTCTATTTCATTGTATGAGCCTGACGATGAATTACTGAAAACGTGTGTTAGCGGGGTTTGGTCCTGCAGCCCCACTTGATTTAAACCACATGGTTAGCTTACTAAAACATCAGTAGTTAACATACCTAACTCAACCACCCTTTGAGCGCAAGCAGGACTCGAAGCACGCGCAGGAATGCGCGTGAAGGTGGCGTGTACACACTCTTCCCGCGACACAGCAACTCGCTGGATTAGTGAGATAAGGAGGGTGCAATCACAACTGGAAGGCCACGAATGGAACCACGTGGTAATTCGCAGTGTGTGGCCACCATAGTGAAACCGACGGAGTTCCACGAATGAAGGTGAAATTTCGAGTTCCAGGTGTATGCATAAGTGAAGAAGAAGATTCGAGCACCGGAACACTTCGTTTATTGTCCTGAGCTTCCAGACTCCTACGGGAGTCCATCGTCAGAGGTAGTAGCAGCAACAGAACAAGCGACAGTTATAAGGCATGTAGGCCAACCATCGACCGACGGCGCACGACTGGAGGTGATTATGCAGGACTCTGTACGCCGGCACCAGATCGATAAATCGATTGACCGAGTTCTCATCCGAGGCCCAGGCTTCAATCAATTCGCGGCCTGTTTTGTTTCCGGCGTGGGCGACTATTTTGGTGGCTGCGAAGTTAAACTCGTGACCCATTTCGTAGGTGTGGGCGGCCACTTGTGATAATGCGTCGCCTCGTCGCACAGCCAGCCTATGTTCGTGCATGCGCGATCCGAGCATGCGCCCAGTCTGCCCGCTGTAGTTACAAGGACTGTTTTGACACGAAATGCGATACACTACTCCAGATTGCTCTTCAGGCTTTAACAGGTCTTTGATTTTCATGACCCTGTTGCGCATGGTGGCTCTGGGGCGGTGTGCAATTCCAACACCTAACTCCGCAGCAATGCACTCGGTCGCTTCTGAAACACACTTGATGTATGGCGGAGGATGCCATATCGTCGGCGGCGTTGATGTTCGAGTTCTCTGGTGGCGACCGTGTAGGCAGCGACTTATGAATGCCCTCGGATAGCCATTCTGCACAAACCGGTCGCGGAGATAACGGGCCTCACGTGCTCTGCCCTCCGGTTTGCTGCGATGAGTTTGGACCCGTTTGAAGAGCGTCTTCACACAGCTCCGTTTGTGAGCCACCGGATGGTTGCTGTGAAATTGAGAAGCTGTGTGGTGTTATTTGCCTTCCTATAAACCGTCGTTTCAAGTTCACCCTTAAGGTTTCGTCAGACAGGCACATCCAAGAAGGGTAACTGCTGTTCCTGTTCTTCTTCCCTCGTGAATTTTATATCAGGGAAGACTGCGCTGAGTAGGTTGTGGAAATGTTGCAGCATGTCCTTCTTTACGATGACGAATGTGTCGTCTACGTAACGGCGCCAAAACACCGGTTTATGTTGGATGAAGGCAATCTTTTCTAACTCCTGTAGGACGAGTTCTGCCACTAAACCGGAGACCGGTGAGCCCATTTGGGTTCCCTTGATTTGTTCATAGGTCTCTCCCGCAAAACTGAAGAAAGTCCCAATCTGTCCGAAAAATTTCGTTAGCAAGCCTACTCAGCCATTTGTTGGATTAGGATAATAAAGAGGGCGCAAGCAGGGTTCGAAGCACGCGCAGGGAAGCGCGTGTGATCTGATACCTGATGTAAACGAGGATGGCGTATAAGCACTCCTCTCCTCCGTGGCACAGTTACTGGGTGGATTAAAATGGCAAGGAATGTGCAAACGCGCGATATTTATAAAGTCAGAGTACTCGCATCTACTTAAATTGTTTTAGGAAGCTAACCATATGGAATCAGTCAGGTGGGGTTGCAGAAACAAACCTCGCCCATGTGTTTGTCGACTTGAGGTTTTTTTAAAAGATGACAGAGATAGTCCTTTCTAGCATATATGCCGTCGCCAGTCAGTTGCAAACAAACCCCAGGTCCCGCAGAATCCGAGATTCCAATCCAAATCTAGTCGATCATTGAGCCTACGGATCTACCAGTTGGGCTACGGGCCAAAGATCTCACCAAAAAGAACATGAAGTCGACGCTCAAAAACTGACTGAACCTGGATCCAAGCCTGAGGTTTCCGAGACCTGGAGTTTGAGTACAACGGGCTAACTACAGCAAATAAGCCAGAAATTATCACTGCGATCGCCCTTTTTCTTTGTGAATAAAACTCCCTGATTATATAAGGTTCGCCGCTACGAGACTGCCTGCGAGGGATCTATGGGGAGGCCTCCAAGCCAGGACGGAACGCAGTGTATTCATTTCAATAAGGATAGATCGGTAGAACCGGGAGCCCGTAGCTCAAATGGCAGAGTCTTAGGCCCGATGACCGACTGCAGACAGGTCCAAACTTCAGGTTTTAAAAACCTCAGAGACAGAATACGGTTGGCCGATAAAGACGAATAATCTAAAAGCTGCCGTTTCAGTCTCTCTTGGCTTTGTCAGTAATACTTTCTCATGTCAATTTTCAAACGACGCGAGAGCCAGTCAGTGCTTGCGTACCTGTCAGCTGCTCGCGGAAGTACTCGCGTACACTGGGATCCCAGGTGGATTGGAAAAAGGCTAGACCGGCGGGTGTCAGATTGTCCTGATGAGACCGGTAGAACTCAGCGGTGCTGAAGGAACGTTCCTTTGTCGGATCACTGAAAGTGAAAGTATACAACCTCTTTAGCCGTTTTCTACTAAACAGCCTACAAAAGATTGTATTCCACACATGTCGGTAATTTTGAAAAAAGAGGATAAGACCAAGAAACGAGAACAAAAAGAACGAGAAAAAAAGCATACGGAGAGGGGTAGGGGTGGGGGAGGGGGGGAGGAGTAGGAGTAGGAGGAGGAGGAGGAAGAGGAAGAGGAAGAGGAAGAGGAAGAGGAGGAGGAGGAGGAGGAGGAGGAGGAGGAGGAGGAGTAGAATAGGGACAGAGGTGATATGATTGTGCAATCTATAGGCGTGGAAGCCTCGGGCCAAGGTCAGACTAATATTCCGTAACTAACAACATAAAAAGAGCTAGGACGTCGGAACAAAGACGAACAGGGAACATGACGAGGCGGTGACACTCGGGACATGAACTGCTAGTGAAAACTCCGATTTCCCTGCCAAGGGCATGGAAATGCATTAGCATCGACGATGGCAGCAGCAGCGACAACATCAGCTCCCCTGTGAACATTGATGGGCATGCACACCTACGGCAGCGTAGAGTTCTCAATCAGACCGTGAGCCAGAATTCGGAAGCCGGTAAGACAGAGGTTACTTATCACTGTTATCCCCCAAAGACAGGCAGGACTTCACTGCTCTGACGGTCATACAAATCACGTCCACATGCGCCAGGCTGGAATTTGTAAAATGCGCAGTCTATAAGCAACCATGGGAGCCAACATTAAAAAGACGTTGAGCAGTCAGATAGGCCGCTAGTCGAGGTGAGCGCTCTTGACTGAAGCCCCCTATATGAAGTTTCCAAACGCCCACTAGACGCTTATGCGAAATCCGGGCGTCGGCCTAGACCTGACTGTGCGCAGACATATTGTGGAGGGCGCATCTACAGATGGTAGATATCCATCCGACGACGACACTTTGGCGTGACGTCTATGAATCGCCGGTCAATAAGACCTCTGTTTAGTACTGCTACGCTGTCAGGTTTCTAGCAGGCGATCACGCAATGTGAGGAAAAAAACACACCGACTGCTGCTGCTGCTGCTGCTGCTGCTGCTGCTGCTGCTGCTGCTGCTGCTGCTGCTGCTGCTGCTGCTGCTGCTGCTGCTGCTGCTGCTGCTGCTGCTGCTGCTGCTGCTGCTGCTGCTGCTGCAAGCCGCGCAAATGCTTTCGGGTGCTGAAATATGTGAATTCTGGTGCAACAACCTTGTCCACTTCGGTTTCCCTGCCATTAGGAGCCGGGACCAAGTCCTTCGACAACTTCACCAGCGACATTTGTCACAAAGTCGCTTTAAGGAGGCACTGCAGAGCAAAGACGTGTGCAAAGCAAACCCACACACGCACACATAGCACCGATCATCACACAATTCCGACCAGTAGTTGAGGAAGAAAACAGCAAATCCGCTCCTGCAACTGACCCCGAGTTAAATTAGGCTAGTGATCAATTCCAGTGGGAGCAAAAGAGGCTAACCCCAGAGTGCCAGTGCAAGGCGTAAATCAAGAAAATTGACAAAAAGTGTGAAAAACAAGCAGTCAATGCTGCCAAAATAAATTACAAATGTCTCGGGACAAAAAGTGCTTACCTCTTTAGTGGACCTCGTCTCTCCTGGCTGAGGTCGATGGGTCCCTTCTCCTGGCAGTAGAGGACAAATACGTACCGATGAAACCCCGTGCCCTGGTAGGGCAGGGGTGGCGAATACTCCACAATCAAGTCGCCTGATTTGGGAGCGCCGTCAACCAGTTCTGGGCAGATATTGCAACTGAATGGAGAACAGAAAGAACAGAATGAAACGCTTGTTTAGAAATGCCAGTAGTCAGTTGCAGCATTCGTCAGTCAGCCTAAGTACGCACTCCTGCCGTGGCGCCCATACATCCCACGCTAGAACTAATAAATCTACAAATCGTGCTTAATTTAGAAATACTGTCAATGCAAGTACCGCTTAACAGCCCAAACACGTGTTCCACTGGGTTTTCACACTCCCTGGAAGATCGATCGTTGCGCAGGCGACACTGTCTACCGCCCGCCCCAGGGAGCGGGCCTAGTACCGGTGACTTGCGCGTGAATTGGTTTACCGTGGGGCAGACTTGCACAGCACCCGCTGCACCTCCCCTTCCGCCGCCCACCTTGCTCCAATGGCAAAACAATGTCAAGGTCACCGGAGGCGGACGCGGGCGCAGTGGCTGGCAAGACCAAACAACCCGTCTGCGTGTGCCACATGCGACACAGTCTCCACTACATGTGCCAGGCTTCTGTAGGGCGGTTCGGATATCACATGGCTGAGATAGTTATAAAGGCGACATTTAAAAGGGGTCGTCGCAGCCTGACTCTCAGCCCTCCAGACACTCCAAAGTGCTCACTATGAGGACCCAGTTCGCAACCATCTAAACCCTAACTAATACTGCGCAAATTTATTATAGTACGGTTGGATCCTCCACTCTTCCCTCCCCATGCTGCACCAGTCAACTGTCCGAGCCTGATTAGTGTGTTACCGATAGCTATCATGGCTGTCTGGCGTCCTTGTTCAGGGCGCCGCTGCTTCAAGGTCATTCACCTTCGCAGCGAGCAGTTGTAGACGCGCTGACCTTCAGCCACTCGACCGACTTTAACTCGGACGCACATGCGTCCACAGAGTCGCAGTTGCTCATGCGGTCACTTGAATACACCACCACCATTCGACCAATCAACACACACCAATTGGACGCCACTTCAAAGTGATCCACAAACCTACAAAAGCAACTGCCAGCACCGTCTCAAGGGCTCTCAGACATGACTGGACGCAGTTAACATCAGTCCTGGCTTCTCCAGCGACCACTGCCGCCAAAGAGGACAACTCAGATTTCTGTACAGTGCGTGACCGATCTCATGAAATGTTGTCCAAAATACTGGAATGCGTTTCCGATTAGGAAGGCTTACTTAAGAGGGGCTGTTATACTGATTATCATGCAGAATAACCCTATAACATTTCGGACTCGCCAGGATGTCGTCTTCTGAATGCACTTCTTTTTGATCTCCTGCAAAAAGCACACGGTAAAAAATGACTGCTTAAGTAGCATGCATTTTTCCTATCGATTTTCACGGGTTTTATAAATTCAAATATATTTTACAGTGAACATGCACAAAAATATGCTTTCTTTTACTTGTTTAGTAGAAGACCACATTATCTTCACATTTTGTACTCAAAGAAAGGGTATATTTAGGTTTTAAAAAAGACCGCACATGTCCCTTTACTAATGCTTCTCATGAAATGCACAACACAGTCCGGATCCATTGCAAAATTTCATGAACTCTACGTGGTATCTTCTTAAAAGCACAGAGGAATATATGATTGTCCTTACGCGGAAAGCATGCACCTTGTAGACTGAAATTGCTAAACGCTGATGCAAAGGCCGATCTGGCTGAAAATTACTCGGGAATTAGGAAACTTTTTTAAAACCAAAATATACACTTTCTTCGGGCATACAATATAAAGGCAATGTGATTTCCTTCCAAATGAGCAAAAGAAAGCATATTCTTGTGCACGTTTTCTATAAAATATATTTGAATTTATAAGACCACCGAAAATCAATGGGAAAAATGCATGCTACTTAAGCAGTCATTTTTTACCGAGTGTGGTGTCTGCAGGAGGTCAAAAAGAAATGCATTCAAAAGACGACATCCTGGCGAGTCCGAAATGTCATAGGGTTATGCTGCATAATAATCTGCATAACAACCCCACTTAAGTAATCCTTCCTAATCGGAAACGCATTCCATAATTTTGGCCAACATTTCATGAGATCGGTCACGCACTGCATACAATAAACCCCTCATTCTGGTGACTTCTGTTTTTTCCTACAACGCAGGACTTGGCCAAATGATTGTAGCGCTCTGAGTACACTCTCTCCTGCGAATCCACCTCAATTCCACCAGCGGACGAGTCCCGGCAGGATCGACATTCACTTTTCCGTTCCCCCTGCCCAAACTAACACAAGAACATGCGACCATTCAATGTGCCTACTTGGCCATATGCGTACCCACGAAGTCTGTACGGAAAAATAACACAGGTCAGGTTCTTCACAACACCACAGTTTGACTGTCGCAAGCGAAGAGGTTCACTGCTGTGCCACGGAGTAGGTGCAGCACCAATGAGTTGCGCATGAAGCAGTTTATAATGAAGCAGACTTGCAAACATCTACAGCACTCCATCTTCTCCCTCTCTCTCTCTCTCTCTCTCACCTGCCTTGCTCCGGCAGTAAGAAAGCGTCAGGCTGGCCGGAGATAAGTGATTGACATGATTAATCAGTCACTCTACGCGTGCCACGCGCGACCCGGTCTCCACCACATGTGCTGGGCTGTGTGAGGACGGCTCAAAAATTACGCGTGTGAGCGTGCCGTGACAGACACATTAAGAAGGAAGCATTGCAGTCTGGCTCTCAGTCCTCCACAGTCACTTTAAAATGCTCACACTGTGGAGACCGAGTTATCTAGTCAGTTGGAAACCTCCCCAGCCGCGACTCTTAGCGCGTCGCGGTAGATTCAAATGCACCAGATTTATCAAGGTGAGGAATGCACCGATTTGTCTCTCTCTCCTCCCCGTCGTCTATGCGGGCCTGTTAGCCGGCTGGTGATAGGAACGCTCAGTTCATGATACATTCCCATTAGGGTAACAGAGGCCAGTCGGTCCAGTCTAGTCCCTGTTAAACGCAAGGCCCTTGAGTGAGTATAACAGCAGCAGAGCGGATCAGAGGCGGAAGTGCTGCCAACGTCGTCCCTGTTGCCATGACTTCGAAGATGCCAACTCTGGGCGAACCAGGGCCGAAAAGTGCGGTCAGGGCAGGCAGTTGTGGTGGCTTCAGTAGTAAAGTCAAGTGGTGTGAGGGGTGGGATGACTGAGCAGGTCAGTCTGACGATGGGAAAATGCTACGGGCTGTGCGTCAGCGGTGTTGGTACTTCAGTTGTGTGTGCGCTAGTCGTTTTGCTCTGGTCCCCTGTTTTCGGTTGACTTCAAAGAGAGTTCCTTCCATTTTTACGACCAATCACCATATATTTTGCGCCTGTGCGGCAACTTTTCAAGACATTTGGCTGATTTCAGAGCATTTGCGTAAGATCTTCAAAGTGTCCTTATATTGTCGGCCTTGAGTAACTTGCCTAGGATACCCGTAGCGACGTCACTGTAGAAGAGTTGTCTAGGCGGGTGTTCATCGGTTATCCATACTGAACACATCTTCAATCTCCTGGACCTGTGTGTCCAGGATGCTTTAGAGTGAATTAACCCTCAATATCCCTCGATGACAGCGTGCCATCACGCCGTCGTGTGGTTGCGTGAAATTTTCCGGAGGTCTGGATTTCATCATTCTCTTCCATAGTTCCAAAGAAAGTACTAGCTAGATGCCTTTGTCCATATGCATTTTGGGACTAAATATGAACTTTGGCCAAAGGTGGCACACTACATTTTGATGAAATTAAAACTATGGTAGGGGGCGCTCACCGATCGTTCTTACGGAACTCACTCGTTTCGTTGTGCCTTACGGGCTCTCTCTCGAGTCCAACCAGCAGCCGCACAGCGGCGCACGATATAGACAGAATGGCATTACCGACAAAGGCAAGGGAGACTGGAATGACCATTTCTGGCTTACTAGCCGTCGTCAGCCAGTCATACCTAACCCCGACGTGTGGAACACCCGAGGCTCGAACTCGCGACCTGTTAGTTAGAAGTCCACGCCTCGATAATGCCATTCTGCCTATATCATGCGCCGCTGTGCAGCTGTTGGTTGGGCTTGAGAGAGAGCCCGTAAGGCACAACGGAACGAGTGAGTTCCGTAAGAACGACCGGTGAGCGCCCCCTTCCATTGTATATTTCCGATCGAAAACCGACAGGGCAACGGGCTCGGGGCCCAGTGGTTAGAGGCGCGGACTTCTGACTAACAGGTCGCGAGTTTGAGCCTCGGGTGTTCCACACTTCGGGGTTGGGTATAACTGGCTGACGACGGCTTATAAGCCAGAAATGGCCATTCCAGTCTCCCTTGTCTCAGTCGGTAAGACCATTCTGAAATTAAAACTCTTACTAGTAGATCTGTCGAGAACTAACCCTCCAAAGTTGTGGCATGGCGATTCTAACGGCTGCAAGAACAAATTACCTTACTTATTCCCAGAGAGGCCTAAGCAAGACTTCTAGGGCGGAATTCGTGGGCACAGAAGGTTCACAACGGCAGAAAACCACTGTCTAGTGGTTTTCTGGCTTCAGTAATTGTCCCTGGAAGTCGCGAGCTGGACAACAGACCACCCGAGAAGAGGCCACCTGCGTAAAGGTGATTTCTGGTGGCAAGTACGCACACTTTAACACACCACCACGCGTAGCTCTACTCTCGCAGGGCGGTTAGGCGTTAGTGATTAGCAGGAAAGAAGTGGTTTGAGATAGAGCGAGCAGAAGATGCTGGCTGTTTTAACGTAATTACCAGCTTCCAGCGTGACCCCTGATGCGTCAGAGAGAAGAATTATAAATACTGAC
>CACRXP010000002.1:3918976-3933417 GCA_902702965.1 Spirometra erinaceieuropaei
GATAGAGCGTTGTCTTACACGTTTTATCGGGCTCTACCATTTGACGGCTATTGCAGTACAGCAGGTGATACGGTTCGCGGATAGTCGGTCTAACACGGAGTGAACTCTCTAAAGGCAAGGTACTGAATGGCGTCTTCTGGAGCTACGCCCTCGCAGACAAGGGGAAAGACTAGATGGGACGGCTTTTATGCTGACGAAAGGGAAATGCCAAAGTGGTAATTGCTCGACGAAGGAGATATTAGATCTTCAGAGCTGACAGCACTGCAGCGGCATGCTGATCGTCAACGAAAATCTCCCCCAGAATAAAGGCCTCGCCTGAAAGTATAGGTTTTCTATTGTTGGTGACTGCTCACCTCTCAGGACACCGGACATGCTCATTCCTTTACGCCTTGGATGTCAATCCAGGGTCCTCGCAAGCAGTCGCATGACGTCCGATAAGTATGCAGCTAGGAGAAGCGACAAAAGCTAAGACTAAGCTGTCACAAGTCAGTCATACCCAACCCAGGGTCTGCGCAAGGTGTGTCTGTGTTTCTGGTCCCAGCTGCTGGCCAGGGTCATGATTGGCTGAATGAACGCAGAATAAGCCCGAAACAGTACTGTGCCAATCTACACGCATTCTCTGTCGTCCCTCCTCGCTGTTATTATGACTTGGCCGACTTCCGCCTGGTAATTGGCTGCCTGTTCGTAACCTTTGCCACCCATACGGAGTTTGTTTGCTTGGTGAAGCCAATAGATCGGTGTGGGCCCATATTTGCGAGCGAGTGACTTTCCCAGCCTCATTGGGCAGTGTGGGTTTAAAGCGAAGAGTGTACAAAGACTGACTGATGGCAATCTCGCAACCAGCGTCCACAGAAAAGACTCCAGCGCCGAAATCGTCCTCAACTACGGGAGTAATCATCCTGCGGCCCACAAAAAAAGCGGCGTTCGAACTCTTTTTCACCGAGCCTTTCGATACTGTAGCAGCCAGTATCTACTTAAGAGAGAGCTAGCCTACTTATACCAATTATTCCGATCTAACGGATATCCGATTAGCTTCGTGAAAAACTGTCTCAGACGTCAGAGGCAACCACAAGATCAGAGTCCAAGTGGAGAAGCGACACAGAGGAAATATTATTCCCTGCCATACATGCGAGGAATTTCTGAAGTGATGGCCCGAAAACTAAACCGGTTTGGCATCTGCATTGCCCACAAGCCGGCGTCCTCCTTACGCGCAGCACTATCCCAGGCAAAGGATCCCATACCCAAAGAACAACAAAGTAACGTCATTTACCGCATCCCGTGCGCTAACTGCCGTTGCGTTTATATTGGTCACACGGGTCGACAACTTGGGACTCGCATTAATGAACACAAGTTAGCTATCCGCCGACGCGACCCCTTATCTCTCGTGTTTGCCCACGCTCTTGATTGTGACCATCGTTTCAATTGGGACGGTGCCGAAATGGTCGCCATGGCTAACACTAAACATGCACGGGAATTCCTCGAAGCTTGGCACCCCGGTGCAGATAGCATTAACCGCCACGTTGACTTAGATGTCCACTACGAGGGTCTCCGATCACGGTGGACTGACTGGCGCCCACCTTAAGAACAACAACAGCTAATGCGTGCCCGGACATGCATGAGCTCGCCGACACGCCATTCCTACCACCCTGCCCTACTCCCCCTCCCTCCCCCAACACGGTGAGCCACAGCTTGGACCCACAACACCTATCCTCACCTCCCGCAGCCATCACAACACAATGCACACCTCCCCCTCACAAGGTCGTCTGCTTACCTCTCTGTCTGCGTCCTCAACCAGCAGTGTGACAATGCCACCTCTCACTTTTCACTTTGTCTGACGACGGGTTGGTGCAACCAGCTCGAAAATTTACGAGTAAAACTCTATTTCCGACGGACTTCCTTCTTTCATCATATATATATATATATATATATATATTCAATCAGGAAAGGGCTCACACCGATCTATTGGCTTCACGACGCAAACAAGCTCCGTATGGGTGGCAAAGGTCACGAACAGGCAACCAATTAACAGGCCGAAGTTGGCCAAGTCATAATACCAGCAAGGAGGGACGACAGGGAATGCGGGTAGATTGATACAGTACTGTTTCGGGCTTATTGTGCCTTCATTCAGCCAATCATAACCCTGACCGCCACCAGCAGCTGGGACCAGAAACAAACATGCGCACAGACGCACCTGGCGCAGTTGATCCACCAATGGGGTCTACCAGATGCGTCTGTGCGCATGTTAGTGTTTCTGGTCCCAGCTGCTGCTGGTGGTAAGGGTTATGATTGGCTGAATGAAGGCAGAATAAGCCCGGAACAGTACCGTATCAATCTACCCACAGTCTCTGTCGTCCCTCCTCGCTTATATATATATATATATATATATATAGGCAGAATAGTATTACCGACAAAGACAAGGGAGACTGGAATGGCCATTTCTGGCTTATTAGCCGTCGTCAGCCAGCCATACCCAAGCCCGAAGTGTGGAACACCCGAGCCTCGAACTCGCGACCTGTTGGTTTAGAAGTCAACGCCTCTACTCACCGGGCCACGAGCCCGTTGCCTTGTCGGTTTTCGATCGGGAATATACAATGTTAGGGGGCGCTCACCGATCGTTCATACGGAACTCACTCGTTCCGTTGTGCCTTATGGACTCTCTCTCGAGCCCAACCAGCAGCCGCACAGCGGCGCATGATATATAGGCAGAATAGTATTACCGACAAAGACAAGGGAGACTGGAATGGCCCGGCTCGGGTGTTCCACACTTCGGGCTTGGGTATGGCTGGCTGACGACGGCTAATAAGCCAGAAATGGCCATTCCAGTCTCCCTTGTCTTTGTCGGTAATACTATTCTGCCTATATATCATGCGCCGCTGTGCGGCTGCTGGTTGGGCTCGAGAGAGAGTCCATAAGGCACAACGGAACGAGTGAGTTCCGTATGAACGATCGGTGAGCGCCCCCTAACATTATATATATATATATATATATATATATATATATTATGATAGTGGGCGCTCACCGATCAGGTTACGGAGCATGCTCGTTCCGTTGTGCCTTGGGGCTCATACTTAAACCCTCGCAGGCAGTCGCACAGCGACTAGTGATATATGTTGGAAAGGTAATACCGACAAAGACAAGGGAGACCGGAATGGCCATTTCTGGCTTATTAGCCGTCATCAGCCAGTCATACCCAACCCCAAGTATGGATCACTTGAGATTCGAACCCGGGATCTTTGGTCATGGAGTTGAACGCTCTACCATTGAGCCACGGGCCCGTTGTCCTGTCGGTTGTGATCGGGAATATTAATTATGATAGTGGGCGCTCACCGATCAGGTTACGGAGCATGCTCCCTTGTCTTTGTCGGTATTACCTTTCCAACATATATCACTAGTCGCTGTGCGACTGCCTGCGAGGGTTTAAGTATGAGCCCCAAGGCACAACGGAACGAGCATGCTCCGTAACCTGATCGGTGAGCGCCCACTATCATAATTAATATTCCCGATCACAACCGACAGGACAACGGGCCCGTGGCTCAATGGTAGAGCGTTCAACTCCATGACCAAAGATCCCGGGTTCGAATCTCAAGTGATCCACACTTGGGGTTGGGTATGACTGGCTGACGACGGCTAATAAGCCAGAAATGGCCATTCCGGTCTCCCTTGTCTTTGTCGGTATTACCTTTCCACCATATATATATATATATATATTTATATTTATGACAGTGGGCGCTCGGCGAACAGGTTACGGAACATGCTCGTTCCGTTGTGCCTTGGGGCTCATACTTAAACTCTCGCAGGCAGTCGCACAGCGACTAGTAGA
The DNA here is from genome assembly GCA_902702965.1 of Spirometra erinaceieuropaei. NCBI lineage: Eukaryota > Metazoa > Platyhelminthes > Cestoda > Diphyllobothriidea > Diphyllobothriidae > Spirometra > Spirometra erinaceieuropaei. The sequence goes on from CACRXP010000002.1 coordinate 3,922,797, forward strand.
ATGATGTAAATCAGGTAGTACCGACAAAGACAAGGAAGACAGGAATGGCCATTTATGGCTTATTGGCCGTCATCAGCCAGTCATACCCAACCCCAAGTGTGGATCACTTGAGATTCGAACCCGGGATCTTTGGTCATGGAGTTTGACGCTCTACCATTGAGCCACGGGCCCGTTGTCCTGTCGGTTGTGATCGGGAATATTAATTATGACAGTGGGCGCTCACAGATCAGCTACTGCTGCTGCTGCTGCTGCTGCTGCTGCTGCTGCTGCTGCTGCTGCTGCTGCTGCTGCTGCTGCTGCTGCTGCTGCTGCTGCTGCTGCTGCTGCTGCTGCTGCTGCTGCTGCTGCTGCTGCTGCTGCTGCTGCTGCTGCTGCTGCTGCTGCTGCTGCTGCCTCTGACGATGGACTCCTGTACGAGTCTGAAAGCTCAGAACAATAAACACAGTGTTCCTGTGCTCGACTCTTCTTTTTCACTTATGCATACACCTGGAACTCAAAATTTCGCCTTCATTCGTGAGGCGTCCAAACAGCACTGTTAAACAGCACCTTCCACTTCAGATAGCTGAGCCTAGAAATCTCAAAACTAATCCCGCCACCCGCTGCAGACCTGCCTCCCTTCCCGAGACCAGTCGTCCAAGTTTGCAGTTACGAGTACCCCGGACAGGCACGGCCTTGATTGTCAGGCTCGTCCAGAGATCAATGTGCGAGCATAGGGTTAAGTCTGCCGCACAAGCCTTTTCAGGTTTAAGCCGCATGTTCCATCAGTTTCAGTGTGATGACCACTGCGGGTTTGTGTACCAGGACCCAGATAAGAAACGTTCGGCGATAGAGGCGGCAAGTTGACAAAAGGGGGGGGGGGATAACAGAGCGCTACTGGCTGCCTCGGAAAGCCTCAAGTGGGCTTTGCGGAAGGCCGTCACTGCCTAGTAGCAACGTTCTGTCCCGCCCACTACATCAGATCCAGCGGCTACTGGGGGGGACGTCGTGTTGCCAGGACTGGTTGTCGCGGGGCGTGGAATTGTGTGCCTGGCTATGGCTGGACCAGTGCGATTGCAAACAAAAAGCCGCACCATACACACACAAGCGGCATACAAGTTCGGGAAACGATGAGGCGAACACGGGATAACCGCGTGGAGAGCTACGGGGGAAAGGGTCGGGTTCCTCGACAGGCTGACACCGCACTGTCCCACACTACTGACCCGGTTTTTCACTCCCCCCCCCTTGCTTGCCTATCCAGGAGGAAAAAACACCAGCTGGAGGCCTGGATACAGTTTTTTTTCGGACGAGAGCATGCACGCGCAGGAGTCTGCACGGTCGCGAGAGCCCACTCGCAAGCCCAGAAGGATAGCGATCGGTCCGGAGCACGGCAGTTACGGCCAGGTGATAAACTGTCCAGCAGCAAGGCTTGGCACAAGAAGTAGGCGTGAAGTGGAGAAAAAGAGGTTTCCTGAGATGGCGGGGGGGGAGAGAGGTGGTGTTGGGCCGAATGCGAAAGACGGGACAGGGAAAGAGGAGGAGGGAGGGGGCGGGTTGGTAGAAATTGAGCTGGGGGAGAAAGACTGCAGCGGACAAGACGGCGAGGAAGTCGTTACTCTTGTGCGCACGAGCTCACAGACGACACCGCAGGTGTGGATAGTCACGCTACCGCGGAAGTGGACAATGAACACAAACACGAACACATACAAGGTCGACCACTGCCACCACCGCCACGACCGCAGACGCTGGACATCGATGAACGCAGCAAGTGTGCGTGCGACGTCACAATGTGTCCGTTGCTGTTGCGGTCTGAGCCAGTACTTGCTCGAGCGGCAGTTTGGAGAGGCAGGAGTGGTAATTAAGGCAAGGCATTCAGATAACAGTTGTACGCGCACACGACCGGGGAAATGATGGGGGTCGGCAAACTCGAAAAAACATCGCGAGCGGGGGGACGGCAACGATGGTGCAATGCACACAAGCTCAAAGTCCTAAGATGGCACGGAGGTAAGAGACAGCATGAGAAAGGTAAACCGACACACCTCCTCCAGAGTCATCACTAACCAGTCCCAGCTCTTTTCAGCATCCGTTCTCTACACCGGCGCCAACATTCGCAAGAATACGCAATTTGCTGATGGAAGCGAACAGGCGAGTTCCAGGTAGCAGCTCAGAAGACGAAGATGCGATCACTGGAACAAGAAATTTATTGGCCTGACGTTTCGGATTCTCACTCGAATCCATCATCAGAGACATCCACAGATAAAGGTCTGTGAATTTCTCTGATGATGGATTCGAGTGAGAATCCGAAACGTCAGGCCAATAAATTTCTTGTTCCAGTGATCGCATATTCGTCTTCTGAATACGCAACTTACCCATGTGTACGTGTGTCGATGTGGTTTGTGTTACTGTGGTGGAGAGGGGAGAGGCTTGTTAAACAAGAATCTTTTCCGGAGAGAAGAGAGGCAAGTTGACAGCACACTAATTTGAAACCCCATAAAGGTTTTTAGCAGAGGTGATTGAGAAATCTCCTTTAAGAGGAAAACGTCACTTTGGAAAAAGCATTCTATTCCCACTTGTACTTCGCCCAACCAATCTATTAGATTCGAGGATGTCGCGAATTGCACCCCTCCTTCGCTCGAAATTTTTTGCTCATGTCGACATCAAAAAAACTGAGTTACTTACACATCTTGCAAACGGATATACGTAAAGTTCACTATTTCAGCATATTCGAGGGTGATGGGCAGCGGCGTCTAAAACTTGGGGCAACGGTCAAGATAACCTGCCTTCCAGTACGTTTCCATCCCACCCCTCAAACTACTGCGACCAACTAAACGTTGTTGACGTCGTTGTCAGAGGCTCAGTTTGTCTGTGTCGAATGTCATGATTGGCCATGCTGCCCGACAGATTTGCGCTAATTCATACAGAAGCTTAGAGACCGGAAATACCATCTCGCTTAATGGTGAGTAGTACGTGTACCGCAGGGCAGACCTCGTAGATCATTTAATTTACGGAAGTTATAGGATCTCTTGATTCTTCTAGTCGATAGATGGAGTGTTATTGGCTGATGACGGCAAATGCGCCATAAACAGTCACTTCAGACTGTTTTCGGCAACACCCCACAGCTACTGAGTGCTCGTTGCTTTGTGACAGTCTCTGGAAACCCTAGACCCAAAACGGGCTACGCTGTAAATACGATTGGCCGAAACAGGAATCAAGCTGGCACATGACACGCGTTACTCGGGTTGTGCGGGGTCCGTGTGGACATAACATTACTGTCCTACATGCGCGTACGCGTATGATGGCACGCCTTAGATGAAGGCCCTCACGCCGCGTAAACCACCGCGTCATCAGCTGATTAACAGGCTCGGACAGTTGACTGGAGCATGGGAGAGGGGAGATTGAAGCAGTTATCGGAAAATTCATCCTCATCGAAGCACTTTTAACCATACCAAATCTGACGCGCCTGAACCCGTCACGATGCGTTAAGACTCCTGATTTGGAAAGCTGCCAACTGACGGGCCAACTCGATCATCTCAAGACTCAAAGTCAGGCTGTAATGGTCCCCTCCCACTATGTGCTTTATAGCACTTTCACTCATGTGAGATTCAAGTGGTGATCAGAAGAAGAAGCGATCGCTGGAACAGGGGCTTTATTCGCCTGACGTTTCGGATCCTCACTTGAATCCATCATCAGAGACAGAGGCAGAAAAGGGTGACTCGTGCACAGGAAGTTGCAGTATTTATAGGATGTAGTCGCTATGCTACCGCATACCTATCGCAATTAACCGCGTTCCCCTTCATCAAGGATTGCTGCCCGCTGGTGCGCTAATTGCTTGATGGCCGGCAAACAAGTTGTTAATTGCTGAAATCTCATCACCCGTGTTGGATGCTGGCGTGATGATGGCTCGGTCATCTGGCTCACCGGCTTGCGCGCTCCCCGAGTGGTCAATTACTTTGGCCAGCCTATGCCTCAGCACGGAATATGGAGTGGGGATGTCGTTGCACTTGTTGATAGACTGAGGTCCCGTGAACCATGACTCAAGCAACTCGCGGCTCACGCGAGAATTTCGGCCTCTCGTCGAATGGGCCGCGACCTGAGATTCGTGTCCTTGCAGAAAACCCGGCGCCCGTTGTGGGACCAGGTCATGTGTGGCATGCGCAGACGAGCGGATTAACTCTGGCAGTCCTTGCACCCTCCGGTCGTCTTGGCATCGCCTTGCCATCGAAGCAAGATGAGCGAGGGAAGAGGGTGCGATAGAGGCTACGCAAGTCCGCCTCCTTATGAAATGATTTACGAGCAAGTCACGGTTTTGGCGTCCACTCCGTGAGGCGTCGCCGTTCGCGACGGTCAGCCCCATCCGTAATCTATCCTCCTATCAGGACAGATCGATGGACGTCACGACTCACTGAAGGCGGAAGAAGGTAACGATCGAGAGCCCCAGTTCAGGGTTGGCCAACTCCGGAAACAGGAGCAAAGGCATGACGATATTGTCGCAGCAAGTGCGGACTGTCTCATTTGAGGCGAAGTCGCTGTACTTCACTCAAACGATGGCCCTCAGGCAACAGTGATCAGCTACTTCCAGGTTTCGCTCATCCTCTGCACGGAAAGCCCAGAATTCACAACCGTAGGTGAGAACTGACCGGACGAAAGCACAGTACACGCGGATCTCTGGCGCGATGGAGATGTCGCGCTGGGTCAATAGGCACTTCTTAAGGATTGAGAAAACCCTGCGGGCAGCGTCGATGTTGAAGACTGCGTCGACCTTACTCTGTTCAGTGGGCGACAGTCCCACCCCGAAGTATCTGAAACCATCTGCTCCTTCAAGTTGACAGCCATTAATACCAGGGGGTGCACTCATCTTGGTCAGGGACGCAGCCCGAAAACACCTTGGTCTTCCCAGTGTTTATGAATAGACCGGACGAAGTAACGACTTCATTCACCTGTGGCACCACAGACCACCAAAGCTTGGGGCTAGCAAGGCGATGTCGTCAGCGTAGTCTAGATCAGTCAGCCGGCGTCAGGGTGCAAACACCACACTCTGGTCAACATGGTGATCAAGTCGAAGCTCTACTTTTGCAATGGGAACCCGTGTCACCGAGGATTACTTATGTGTCTTCACTGAACTACCCTAGACGCCACGGCTCGGCCTGCAGGCTTACATCTACTCATCAGGTAATCTAATATTATTCACACTCAAAATGTCTACATACGTAGCTGTCCAGTTGCGATAATTACCCCAACTCTGCGGGTACGGCTACGTGATATTGAGGAGGTACGGCCCGCGGGGAAGTAAATTATTGAACGTCTCGAAGAAACTACAACTGCCACAGGCTTTCGTCTGAATGCCTCGAAATGTGTTGTTGCACAGGAGCATACGAAAGCCTCACCTCAGGCGCTGTCAATTAAAACCAACTGGCTCGAACTGCAGAAGGCGATAGAGTACCTCTTAGAAATTACTAGCGCACGGTAGATGTCACCGCGCTTTAGTCGAGTGATGCCCATCGGGTGTAAAAAGGCTCCAGCTCCTCTGCCGAGATCCTTGATGTGATAGGGGACTTAGGAGCGGCTTAGCGCCTCACAAAGGCTGTCTCCCGGTGGAAATCTACGAGTACTGATCAACAGTGCCGGGTGTCCGGATGCCCGATTTTGTAAAGCCAGGTTTAGTTAGAAAAATGTAGTGCTCACATACGGCAGTGTCGTTCTTGTTATGTGTGTGAAAACCACTGCAACACCGGTCTCCTTGACATCACGTCAGAGGCTTAACGGTCGTTCCCCTCAATCGTTTGGAGGGTAGGGGTAATTCAATTTACAACCAGAAAATCCCCACTCAAGTGCCTCAAAAATGTCTGCAGGAGCGAGAGAAAAGAAATTATTACGTTAGTGACTTTTTTACAAACGTGCGTGGGCGCACGTGGTCTGCGAGTCAATCGACCTAGCCGAGTAGTTCTGGGGTAGATGAACAGGTATAGACGCAAATAACTAACTGATACGAACTCTCGCGAGACAAGCTAATCCTTAGTCATTATCTCCTCCCTCTCCCCCCTATATCTTAGAAAGTAGAGACGTCAGAAGCGTGCTCGTTTTAAACGGATCACTCTCAGAGCCACGGTACGCACTTTGTCCGCCAACGTACAAGTTTGCCAGGCAGGACTTGACCGCAAAAAAGAGGCCTACTAAATGCCAAGGATTTTAAGGCAAAAAGGATAATTTGGCCAACTACTGAGCACGGCTGAATTAGACGTAAAAACTTCGTAAGGCTCGTTGACACAGCTCTTGTGACACCTACACGACGTCCTCTTGATGCTCATAGGCAGAATTTACCAGATCGACATCCCGGTGATGCCCGGATCGAAAAGATGCTACAACATAGGGTAGAATTAGTGTACTTTTCACCACGGACGTCTAGGAAATGGAGCATTCTAAAACTAGCGTCCAGATATCGGTAACAGAAAAGTTGGCCGTTGAGTATTCCGCAGACAGATCTACCAACCTACATGGCGTTCACAGGATAGGCACGTCGGTAAGAATCGGGTGAAGGCCCCAAGCATCTGTGGCGTACAAAGAACACCTACTATACTTATTTAAGTGGGTTTTAGTCCGACACGATTATTTCGGTTTGGCTTTTTATCGTACAAGGTCGGGTCGTCTGTTGTAGGCCGTCTGGTACATTACCTACAATGGCCTCAGCTCAGAGAGTTGAGAAGCGATCGTTGTAGACAGTCTGGTGGATTATCTACAATGACCTACCGACCCCTATTACCACCTTTTTCCCGTAAGACAGGCACCTCTGGCTGGTCGCGCGGGTTTGGGGTCCTTCACCCGATCGCTGCCGTCACGTCTTTTACATTCTAAAAGGGCGTCTAGCGAATGAAATCTCATTTGGAGTGGGGGAGGCCGACTAACAAGGGCAACCTGCAAGAGTACATAACAACACTTTGCTGTTGAGCTACAGTTGTGCAGAAGCCAAAAGCTACTGATAACTGACTCTGGCCGAGCAACAGTGGTCTAGTGCAGCGTCTTGGGACGACGATCCGTCACCGACTCATGCTGTTCAATGAACACCACTCTTCTGAAGGCATACCAGCGGTCATCTACCATGTGAATCATCGCCTGTGTACGGCTATGTCGGTATGACCGATAAGAGATCGGCTATACGAATGCACGTGCGTGAGTCAGCAGTGAGGGTAGCGAGATGCGAGTTTGCCTGTTGTCAGGACCCTCTGTGGGAGAGCAACCTGACTTTGTAGTTTTAATGTGACGTTTTTCGGTTTCTGACTCTTCTTTGTGTTAAACTTGGCTTAGTTGCCGTGGTTGAGGAGAGTGGGAGAGCCAACGAGGAGAGCCACCGGAAAGAGAAGGCCGACAAGAATGTAGAACAGAATCGAGTGTGTGTGTGGACAGCTCAAGGCTCAGCTAATGCTGGAAGATTTCTATTTTTGTTAGACTCCCAATAAACGTTCCAATCGCCAATATCTCCTACTTTATCGTGCGTTTGTGTTGCAAGACAAGATGAGTGTCCAACAGACTAGATTTCAAGATCCCCAAGAGGAAGACTTAAACCCCTTTGATAATACAGAGGAGATTTGCACAGACTGCAAGCCCAAAGGAGAACCGAAGTCGCGACCCCTGCGTAGCTCGGGTATTATACCTCCCCCCCCCCTACCCTATCTGCTTTTGAAAGCGCACGTGTAATCGGACGAGCGTAAACTAGTTCGAGAATTCATTGCGGCCTTGAAATTCGACAACACGCCTAACCGCAGAGCTGATCTCCTATAGGCCTTTGGCAGTCCACAGCCATCTAGACACGGTCGGAACAGCACACAGACGCCAATCGAAAGTTAATTAACAATTTGGTTGAGAGGCCTGTCGACAGTTCGACCGTTGTTGCCGACGATGTCCACCATGCGTTCCACAACAAGGTGAGAGCAGGGACGGTGACTTATGCGTGATTTAGTTTATAGTTAATGTAGACTTGCACAGCATCTACCGCACTCTCCCCCCCCCCTGCCTGGGTCCGATGACAAGACAGAGTCAGGAAGAACGGAGGCGGGGGAGGGCGCAGGTGGATGGCGCGGTCAAGCCCGCACCTTGGCATTCCACTCCACACCCCCTGGTCCACAGAGCAAATGACCAGGCTTTGACCAACAACAACAATGGAGGGCGGCAGGGGTTCCCGTGTGCTCAACATCTGCCGGCAACCGGATCTGCCACCACACCCCGAGATGTTGGCATTTGTTATGGTACGCAATCCGATAACGCCTGCCAGAATTCAACATGGTCCCCGTGTTGGTCAAGTGCATCTACCTTGTGGCCCGTTTGGTGGACCACCAGTGGGAGATCTACTTAGGATTTGTACTGTTTTTGTCGTCTTTATCTCGAATGATGCGCTTTAATGAGAGTATGAAACACCAGGTGAATATACAATCCCAGGGCACTTCGAAGTGGGCGACGGGAGGGATGCCCACGAAACACAGTCGAAACTACTCAATACAAACTACTCAAAATAATCAAGTAGCGTAGACACTGGTGATTTTATGGCGTCTAAGTATCCTAAAAAGAATGCTGACCACTAGAAAGTCCAGGTATTGTCAAAAGTTCGGCACTTTAAAAATATGAATGTCAGTCGTTTGCTGATGCAATGGATGTTCTGTAAATAAAATGTATGAGACAGAAGTACAACTAAATGCCCGTTCCGTCTATGGAAAAATTCACAGAATTGTTGGCTGTTAGATCGGCAAACTAGAAACAAGGATCCCCAACAAGGACTCCAGTGACTGGCAAACTAGGACCGTTACGAAGCAAACGTTTTCTTACTGGGTGGCTTACCTATCTCCAACAGTCGACGGAGGAGGTATACTTATATTCGCAATTTTACACGGTTCTTAGAGATGAGAAGTCACACGCCAGCCGTCAGCGAGCAAGGAAGTAGACTCAAAGCTCAATTTCAAAACAAAGCGAGAGTTAAATCGGCGACACTTACACTTTGAATATAATTTACAAGTTCGTGATAAACGGCCAGAAGGATATCGGTTCTGAGATCTTCTGTGCATCTTGTAAACCCCGTAGATTGCAATATGTCGTTTCGGCAGCCCTTAAAACCCACCCGTCGATTTGATAATGCTTTCGACAACTACAGAGGCAAAAAACAGCTGCTTGCGACAAACAGGGAATAGGATTCACCATACATGTACAATTGATATGACCGTTAAAGTGGGGCACTTGAGGCCGGATCAACCCCCTTGCATCCACTCTATGGCAAGGAAAGTCTAACTGCAGTCATCTGCTGCGCAGGATTCTGCACAACGGGCGGGCGGACCCGACAAAAAGAGGCACCCTCATAAAAACAAATTGATGCATCAAGTAGGTGGTCAAAATACGACAAAATTCACTTACACCATCCAGTGGACATATTCTTGGGCGCGATGACCATCGACGTTTGGAAGAGGTTCGTCCGGGCATGTCATGATGAGGGTCCACAAATGTTCTTTGGGCAGCGCCGACAGGTCAACCAGAGGTTCAGACTTAAACAGATGAAAGATGACTTAGCTGAGCCAAAAAGAAATCAAATGCTCTAGTTTATGCTGTTGGTAACTCACGTCATGAAAATTCCTCTACTATTTTGATTTTCAAACTGGATGCGTATATAAGCTTCCGTCGGTCGCCTACTCCCATCTCTCCACCGTTGCGACATACTATCATCAAGTCCAATGTGGGTGAGGGCAATCAGAACGCGGACTAATTTCTCAAGACTAATATAGTTCGACCATGTGCGGGAACAGATTCAGCAATGGCAATGGACATCGCACTACGTCTAGACCCAATACAGCGTGACAGTTCGGTTTATTTTCTGTGCTTTTGGAAAAGTCAATCGCTCGACACCATGATTTTTGAAAGCCGGAGTACGGTTGGGAGAAAAGGGTTCAAAAGAGTGTTTATTATCGGGAGCCCTACAGTCCGTATATAACAGATTAATCTTATTAACTAGACAGATGTGAGAATGTGCACCTCGGTGATCATTGCTAGACAAAATACCAACATTTACAGGTAGCCAAATCCTCACAAAATGTCTCACACTCGGAGACGCTTCAGCCTACCGTAACAACTAAAATCGAAAAGTGGCGTGGCGGCGATGCTTATCGCCAATTACGATTGACAAACCACTTGGTGGTGTCAGCATAGGGTAAGGTGGGTCGGCAGGTCTGAGAGCATCCATCATTACCCTGGCATGTACGGCAGAAATATAATTGCCGTGGAAGACGGGTTGCACACTATCAGGATCCTGATCTCCCAGAGGGTAAAAGACGGGAAGAGTGGTAACCGGAAGGAAGTAGTGAGGATGACCAAAAAGGTCCTCGAAGATGCCGTAGTGCTTTGCGGCCATCATTTGTCGCATGGGGGCCTCCAAGTCCTCATCTGGCTGATGAATTTGTTCAAGAGGTACTTTGAGGATACGCTTTCGAGCGAGAGATTCCAGGTTCGCCTGTCTCCGTTTACGAGTAGAGTCGGATGCAATACGCGCAGTAGATGGTTTGGCGGCGAACCCAATGTTGACGTCGCTGGTGGTGCCCAAGTCATTTGCTAAGGGCGTAATTTCTGTGGAAAAAAGCACAGATAAAAGAGTGAAGGTTCAAAATGTCCGTGGGTTATG